>CM062819.1:841568435-842132863 GCA_031772625.1 Pinus tabuliformis | reverse complement strand
CTATATTTGCCTAAGAAAGCCTCTTTCATTTGTCCCCATGTTCTTATAAATGCATTCCTAGACCGTGAACTATTTTAATGTTGAATCCTTTAAGGTAGCAAGGAACAATTTCAATTTTTTAGCATCATGGTAGATATCATATGATCTGCATATACCTCAAAATTAAGAGAAATGTCTATGGGTCTTCATTTCTTTTTCCGTGGAAATTAGGAAGAATTGAGGGTGATATGTTTTTCATGTGTGAGGTTGTATCTTCATCAAGATAGGAAATCCAAAAGGGTTTTGGTTTTCTCTACCTATAACCCCCCCTTTCCTCCTTGTTCCTATCTCTACCTCCTCCTCTACCTCTTCCTCTACCTCCTCCAATCTTATTTTCCTCACCATTGACATTGTGTACCTCTCCTTCCATTCTTCAGCCATGACAGATTCCCTCATAACTAATATAGGGTTCTTCTATCAATGGTTGTTCAAAATAAGTTTCTTGTACCTCTTCTTCACTAGAACTTCTAATTCTTCTCCCAAAATTTATTCACCAGTGAGGATAGAAAAATTACTCCTATAGTTGGGGATATAAGACTTTCTTCATCAATTACAGCTTCATAATGAAGTAGGTGAAGTTCTGGATTGGATTTCTGACCTTGAGACTTCAGGAATTCTTTGTCGACATGCAAATGGGATTCGGGTTTGAGTAGGTGGTGTGGAATCTCAAGTCATGGTGAAGTGAGTGGATTTGTGGGAATTAGACTTCTTCCTAGCCCTACAAATCTACCTCTAGAGTCTCTATCCCTACGCATATCATGTTTTGAATTAATGATTTCTCTCTTTTTTCTTCTTCTTTTTTTTAACTTCTATTTGTACTTCCCCAGCAATGGCGCCAAAATGTTTAGCAATTTAATGTCTTAAATTGTCAACAAAATTATCGACCAGGGAAGGTATATGATGAAGCACAGGTGCACTATATGTGCTAGAAATTGATTGATGTCGTTAAGATGTCTATGTTCTTGTTAAAGTCTAAATTAGAGTTCTTAATATGAAGATGGTGTTACTGATTATATTAAAGAATTATGCCTTAAGGTTGTTAGCTACTTATCTTAGAAAATTAGTTTTTATTGAATCAATTTATGGATTGTTTAAGTGTGATTCTAAGCCTTTACTCTTGTTAGACTGTTTTGGATTTTATCTCTGAATTTTTTGCTGCAGCCAAGCCTAAATTACTATTTGCTAAGAGATCTATTCTATCAGATTAAGGAATGATGTCTATATTTAATTGTTCAAGAGAAGGATTGTGACTCTTTTACTCGTTCAACTTCATCCAAACAAGTCATAAATCTAATATAACTGAAAATCAACTATACTATAAAAATGAAACAGTTGACTATGCTAAGCAAGGGAAATAATCGAATTGTACACAGATAAAAAGAAAATGAAACAGCGGGATTAAGCTAGCTATAAAGCAAAAGGAATTGCTTATGCAGACAACGATTCAATGGTGATTTCATCATACTGCATTTCAAACACAAAAAACAAAGCATCTACAACTAAGCAATTAAAGAAATCTTTGTGCAATTGATTAAACGCCTGTACTAGATGTAGGGCCCTCCACGAAACAGTCGACAATCTCCAATCAATGCAGCATGGAACAAACATAAACTAAGTCTATTACTGGCAAACAATTTTTATCAAAATGTTCTTAGAAATTACATATATCAGCGTGCACCCCAAAACACAGAGTGGCCACTGCTTTTATAATGCTTCTCGATGTAATAGTACGAGAATCTCAAGCCTATATATCTTTATTTTGATCCTACTAAATCAAACTATATCGCTAAATAATCGATTTCTATTTGAAAAGCAAATCGATAAGATTTTGAGGAAATCGATCTTTGTCCCGGTGATAATCTTGCAGTTGAATTTGAGGTTGACCATGCTATCATGTGATCTTCTTGACAAATTGGTTCGAGGGAATAGGAAAGAATCCATGAGGGGATCATTCCTCATCCATCCATATATTCCTTCACTGAGTTAGAGCTTCTAAACCCTGTCAACAATGGAGGTAGCTCCGGAAATCCAGATTAGCTGCAGAAACAGGCCAATTCCGTAGCCGAATGCATACTTTATCAAAAGCTTAAGGTATATAGGCAAATATGAATAAGAAGACAGTAAGAGTTTACCTTTAACAAAACCTTGTGTCTATTGCATTATTTAGGTGGTAGGTATAGGAAAAAAAGGGAAGAAGTATAGGCAAAAAGGGTGTCAAGGTAAGATAGTCCTTGGACTCTACAAGAACATAGTGGTAGTCAAATTCAAGGAAGTCATAGTCGCATTTCATGCAATGCCACATGTTGCCGAATTGTTGGACAATATTTTCCATTCATTGCATCCCATCAATGCTAAGGGGATATGCAAGGAAGTAAAAATATTTCATGTTAATTGTTGTAGCAATTGCATAGATGACAATCCACAGAGCTTTCTCGAAGAGGAATATTGCAACGAGTTTAGAGATTATTTTTGTTTTTGAGGAGCCTGTTAGAGCTAGCATGTTTCAACAATATTTGGGTTTATAAAAAGCCAAGTGGTAGGGATAGTTCCAACAGTCCTTCCATTTAACTCGACGACACGACCCCCTTTGATTACAAGGATTGAAGTTGTTTCTAAGGTGTGAAGGCCAGAAAGTTAACCTCCTTTAGCATGGCATTACACCCCATAAGGTGACATCAATGTTACAACCTGACATGTCACATAAGGCGAGAGATTTTTCCTGGGAGTTTCCAAGCCATCATGCCGATGTATGATGGATGTATGAAAAGTCAAGCTAACAACACCAACAACATCAACAATTGAGTTGATAGTTGCAATGTTGAGTGAAATTATTCGCATGAAATGGAAGGAATGGGAAGGAATCGATTGATCATCATGTATGCATTGAGACATAGTTGATGCGAAGAAAAGGAGGGATTTGAATGGGTTATTTTAGATGATTGTAGTTGGGATTATGATTATGAAGAGAAACCTTCTACTTCAATGGTTGCTTACTTATTGATGGAAATTTTCCATCGTATCATTTGGTTCTTCCCGAAGTAAGATGAATGATGGAAAATTACGCAGGTAAATAGCTAAATGACCACAGAATTTATACAATTTCTTATTTAATTCTTTGAGTATTGATGAAATTGTTGGTTTATTATGATGCCATGATGGGCAAGGAAAATTGTGAAGACAAAATGGATCAGTTTTCACATTGTTTTCTTTCACCATTTGAGTCAATGCAACTCAGGGAACAACTTCGAATAGATAGACAAAAAATTGGCAAGGACAAGAGTGCCCAGGGAAGGCTAGAGACACTATTGAGTTTCCAAACGATGATTGCAGATGTCACTGGCTTGCCCATGTCCAACGCTTCTCTTCTCGATGAAAGGAATACTACAACAGAATCCATGTGGATTCAGGCAGGTACCATTAAATTCACACCCATATAACATCACTAGACAAACTAGGAGTCCAAAAAGCACTTTAATCATTTGCCAATCCCATAACTCTACCTCTCTACATCTGTTTTGAAGAGCATATACTGCTTTCCACCCTCCTAAAATTCTCTTCTTTCTACAGTCCTCCAAATTGAGTTTGTTGTTGAAATCAATCCCAAGGTACTTGTACTCACTTACTTCTTCAAGAATGTTTTCTTCAAAGAAGAATGTATGTTGGCTCTGCTTCCTTTTATTAGAAAAATCATTGTTTTGGTCTTGTTATTATTGACTTGCATCCCCACTGCTCTACAAAAATGCTCAAGGACATATAAGTGCATTTGTGATCCATGGGCCGATTTAGAAATCAATACAATATCATCAACATATAAAAGAACCTTTATCACAAATTCCCCCAACCGAACACCATCTCCACCTTGCAAATTTAGCCATTTTTCCAATTTATTAATATATAGAACAAAAAGAGTAGGGGATAGAGGGCAACCTTGCTTGACTCCAATGTCACTTCTAAAGCTTTCTAAAATACTTGCTGAGGTTCTAATTTTGACTTTCACTTCTTCATAAAGTCTATGGACAGTGGCTCTATAATGCACTGGAATTTCAAGTTCTTCCATTCTATGCCACAACTTATCCCTAGGGACTATGTCAAATGTTTTTTTAAAGTCAGCAAAACAACAAAATACTTCTTCTTTGTCCTCCCAAACCTTTTCAACAATGTGTCTCAACGTGATGCCATGACCCACTATAGAATGTTTCGGCCCAAAACCCGCTTTTCCTCTTGCCCTCTTTTCTTTTACTTTTGTCCACTTACTAATTTTGTCTTCTACCATGCTTCCGAAAAGCTTTGCAAACAAAGGATTGATCATAATTGTTCTACAGTTGGATAGATTATTAATGTATCCACTTTTAAAAAGGGGTATTGCTAGGCTAGTTGTCCAGTCTCTTGGGAATCCTTGTTGAATGATGTTGTTGAATATTTCCATGATGTTCGGTGCAAGAGCATTCATTCCCCATTTTAGATACTTTGCTTGAAGTTCAACCAAGTCCTTTGCCTTTCCTGTTTTCAGCTTCTTAATTCCATTCTCCACCTCCTGTAATGTGAAGAGATTTGAATTTGTTTTGATCCTGGGGGGGGACTCCACCTCAGATTCTTTCTCATAGAATTTCCTTTCATATTCAAACCATTGATTGGCTGTAATATTATTTTCAGCTTGCTTCTTCCTTGGTTGCAATTCCTACCAGAAAAGCTTTGGATTATTCTTGCTTAAATATATTAACTCTTCTCTCATTGTTTGCGTGAACTCATCTTTTTTCCTTTTTAGTATCTGCTTATATAACTTTACATTCATCTTCTGCTTTCTTGCCTTTTTCAAGGTTCTCCTTTCCATTTTGCATTCCTCGTCAAACCAAGCATTTACAGGAAAACAATTTGATTCTGATTTCCTATTTTTTTCTCTTTTTCACTTCTCAAGCACACTTTGAATTATATTTGTTAACTCATGACTGTTGAAGCTTTTGAAACCAGTTTTCTCCTTCCAAATTAATCTTTCTAACATTGTCTTGAAGATAGTACAATTTTCTTGTGTTAGAAGAATTGGGCAATTTCACACAGTCCATGTGGCATATTTTGTGGGACGCACTGCTACATAATCTATCGCGGACCCTTTCTGGTCTATACATTATTAGAGGGAATTTGTTTATAATCCCTTTATCCAAACTCTGAGCGAGCAAAAATGGTAATGGAAATTGCTGCAGGGGAGCCTTATTCGTCTAATTCATGAAACCTGGAGCATTTCTGAAATTTGGAAATGTTTTTAGAGCATTTTTGGGTTTCCTAGGACGCCAAAAGTGTTAAGAACACGCTCATTTGGTGAATGGAACAGAGTATTCAAAATAGGTTTCAGAAGAATATGCATTGCTTGATTTGACAAGAAGAATAACAATTATAATAATTCTTTGTTGAATATTACAAGAAGAATCTTCAAGAATTAGCCCCATGAAGTTGTGTTGTGGATGAAGAATTGGTGATGGCCAAGACTAAATTGGGAGTTGTAAGAGGAAGTGTGTTCAAAAGAGAAACTAATAATAAAAAAAAAATGGGATTTGAGATATGGGGACTTCGCAATTTTATTTCCAATCATGGTATACCATGGCATGGGACGGGTAAATAAGGGAAGTGAATCTATGTCGCCTCTGTCCTTGCAAGTTTTGAAGAGGAAAATCAGCAAAGACAAAAGAAAGAAAAAAAATTATAAGGAATTCGACAGTAGCAAAGCAAACCGATTGCTATCAATGTTAAATAAGAAGAGCATTTTCTTCAATAATTTCCATGATGTGGGAGCTTCAATCACAGTCACTACAAAGAAGAGAGATCTGGTGGCATGAGGATTTGCATGAGCTTCATGAAATGGTGCAGATAGAAATGCAAGGTTCCTCTGTATGGTTATTCCAGTAGGTTTTCTCATGTACTCCTACCCTCATGGTTTCTATAATGGTTTTACTAGCTAATTTTACAATATATTCAAAAGGAAATGATCTTCTTGTGGTTTCCAATCTTCCTATTGGATAAATCACTTCCAACAAGAAAACACAAGATCAACACAAGTTCATAGAAGAAAACTTGTTGTGGATTGAACCTTCAAATCAATCTCCTCCTTCTGTAGTGGTCAACATTGACATGCCAAACTCATTAAATGATGGATTAGATGGGGGTGGGCATAGAAATCTAGCAACTGGAGCTGATGGATATTCATATGACTATGAAGGAACTTCTCATGAAAATAATATCATGATTATGGGAGATAATTTGGTAAAGGCATCAGTATCTTCTTGGCAAAGGCAAGCAAGGTATGGCTGGAAACTTGGGAAGTGATGTTGAGGAAGCTGAAGAGGAAAATGAGAACCCTGCAGACCAGATTGCAAGTAACATCTTGTTATGGCAATCTTTACTAAAGGAGTTTTAAGTCCAACTCAACGGGAGACGCTGGTCTTGACCCTGGAACCATGAAGAGCTTAGTTGCACCGGTTACTGTTCAGCTTGAGCCAGATAAATATCTCTGCTATGACAGGACCGAGCTCCTTTACCAGAGCGCTATAAGCACAGATCCTAATAATGCTCTTCTGCTATCAAATTATGCTCGGTTCCTCCATCTCGTCAGACATGATCATGACAGGTGTTTTCCTGCTACTCATCATTTCCCCAAGCATATTTAATCAATGTTTTTTCTTGTCATCTCCATTTTTTTCCTTATTTTACATTCATGATGTATATCATGATCATCTTGAATTGGTTTATAGAATTTTTTGCATTTGTGATTTGAAATATTGTAAATGCTTACAATGTAATGTAGAGATTTAGAATTCTTTCTACAAAGCAGACTCTGGAACAAAATCTGCACAAAGAGAAATGCCACTGAATGACACATAGCTAGGTTTTTATTTGTTCAGTGGTTTTATAGATTCAAAGCTAATATGAATTTATGTTAATTTAATGAAAGGATGGGAAAATATTTTAAGTTTCTTGCTTAGGGAAAGCACTCTTTTCTGAAATTTGCAGAAATTTAACCTCCTTTGTTCATTGAAGGCCATTTTAACAATATGGCCCCTGCTTCCACCCGAGGCTTTCCAACATTGACCCTGTAGAGTCACTCCCACGCTGGAAAAGGGAGTAAATACGAAATCAAAGGAGTGCTTGGATTGGCAATACACGTAGCCAGAGAAACTTTTTCTTTACATCTCTTCTAGCAATAAGAATTCCATTTCGAGATCTCAGATTGAGCAACTAGAGAATTGGTCGTGGGTTTACAGGCCAGTAGTGTGAAGTTCATTTGGGTTCTGCGAACACCAAACATTTTTCGTCAACAAATACGCAAAGCTACCTCCGTTCAACCTTTTTCCACATGGAAAATTTTCATTAGTGCGATGTGAACGAAATTAAAAGCCTCTTATTGGCTAGTGTGCACAGTGTGGGCTCACTCCAAGCCCGCAGAGAAAATACCTTTCGGTGTAAATTATACATTTTTGAAAAGTGAAAATATAAGATTTTGTTTTTTTTCCCGAGGAAAAAATCGAACTTTCTATTAAGGCAATAAAAAGTTACATAGTATATACATTTAAGCATTCGATGAATCGTATGTTTTTCATCTAAACATAGAATTTGATCTGAGTTGGTAAGCAAAAAAAAACATCTTACTTTCCCATCTCAATATGCAAATATGATCACTGAACCAATTCCCAGGCCTCCTCATAGAGGAAAACAGCCCAAACAGGAGTAGGGTCAGCACTCAGCCATCAAAAACAAGCAAAAAACCAAAAATTGATTTCTCTCTATTCATAGTATAATGTTTTTAAAACATAAAATAAAGTTTGTGAGCCTGACATTGAAAAAACATATTAACAAAAATAGAAATTGAGCAAAAAGTTGATTAAACTTTGGCTCTGTATATGGTCTCAAAAAGGAGGCAGATCCGACACACGGATCTCTTCATCTTCAGATTCTTCTATGCACCAACAGTCCAGATCCTGTTGTACACCCGCTTTAGAAAGTTGGTCTGCTGCATTGTTTCGTTCCCTGTAAATGTGACATATAGTAATATCATTAAAAAACTGCTTAAGATATTTAGCTTCTTCTAACAAAGGAGATAGAATATAATTCTGACATCTGCTCTCGCCATTGAACCATTTGATAACATTCATTGAATCCCCAAAAATCTGAACCGAAGAAATTCCCAGATGAGTGAGCCAGCAGAGAAGGAGTTTTAAGGTTTGGAGTTCTGCATAATTATTAGATCCTTCACCCAGCCCCACTGAGGCTTTTAGGCATCTTTGTGCATTCATGTGAATCACCATGCCTGCCCCACATCTATTACTTTGATCGGATGCCCCGTCAAAATAAGCCCAAGGGATGTTTCCTTTGATCTGTTCCTCCCTTATCTCCCTGGTGATTGATTCCTGAGATGGCTCAGGGATACTCTCATAAATTGCAGCACATTTGATAGCAATGTGCGCTAATGAAGGAGTCAGGTCCTTAAAGATACTTCTGTTCTGGGCCAGCCAGATACCCCAAGATATTATTAATGGTAAATTACACAAGTTCCCTTCCGGGAAGTCCTTCCACCAATTTTTCCATACCTCTTTTAGGACTTCCC
The DNA here is from genome assembly GCA_031772625.1 of Pinus tabuliformis. Lineage (NCBI taxonomy): Eukaryota > Viridiplantae > Streptophyta > Pinopsida > Pinales > Pinaceae > Pinus > Pinus tabuliformis. Next base: position 842,124,234 of record CM062819.1, on the reverse strand, counting down.
CCTCCCTTTTCTTGTCGTTCTTTAGCAACCTCCCAGATTCCAACCACATTGGTCTACTGAAGGGGCACTTTAGAAAAAGGTGTTGTATCGATTCTTCATCATTTTTTCACAATGAACACCAGCCCGGGCCAGTCGTAAAACCCTCTTCTGAAGATTGTCCCAAGTAGGAACTTCATTCCGAAGAACACACCAAAAAAACATTCTTGATTTTGTTGGACTTTTAAACTTCCAGATGTGTTTCTCCCACCACTTCGGATTCCCCAATCCCTTTTTTGACATAAGAAATTTGTATCCAAATTTTGGGGAGTAATTACCAGTAGGAGCAAATGCCCACCTTAGTCGGTTTGGTCAGTCTTTGAGCCTAACATTGGATCTTGACAGTTCCTTGGTGAAATGTTGCCACTCCTCTGTCCATTGTTAATCAAGGTTAAGATCTGTTCCAGATAGCCATGCTTGGCCCCATATCGTGGAACGGCTGACTTTTTCAATTTGCCTTAAATGATGGATACCTCCTGTTTCAATTTGATTAATGATGCCCGGAGATAGTGAAAAGCCTTTGTTGCATCCCAAACATGGATCCTTCCCTATTATTACTTGTTCTCCATTTTCAACCTACCAAGAGAGTCCTTGCTCAATAATTTTGATAGCGTCTAGAGTTTCTTTCTAGACTACTAATATATGAACATTGAACATTACTAAATATGAACATTGAAATATTTTATTTATGGCCAACACTAAAATATTTGTTTTCTTAGTATAATTATTATCTTAAATACCACATGTCAACATCTCCTTCATACTAGATTGTAATATTACTATGATTTTTAAATGTCGTAGTGAATAATTATATATTTTGATTCCATAATGAGTAATGACGAAATTAAGGGGAAAAGAAAACATGAATGCATAAGCTTTGGACGAAACCCTAGACTAGTCGTAAAGGTTAATTGGAAGAGAAATTTCTTTAGATTTGAAGCAGCCATCACGGCTACAGCCATTCAGCGTGTTAGTGTTTGTTTTATAATTTTTTCACACACGAATTTTTCTTTTTGTAAGCTATGGTAGTACCTTCCTTTTCTATTTATAAAATCAAGTTGTTCCATATACAGCAGTTTGGTGGCCTCAACTTGCCCATATGGGAAACCAAGTCTGTTGGCCACCTGAGTCTATTATATGCCATCCAATAACAAAATTTAATCAGTCTTTCAATCCATGCTAAGTAAACTGCACATCTAAAAACACTAATCATGTTCCAAACTAACATAAAACACCTGAAAAGAAAATGCTAGCCGCAAAATGATCAAACTGGAAACTCCAAAAAAACTAGTCCTTTCGGTCATCTTTGTCAGATTCCACATTAGCTGGTGTTGCCGCCGAGTCGCCTGGTGCTGGAGACAGCTTCATCAACTGTTGTTGGATCTCATCCAGCTTACTGTCTTGCATAATCATGATAATTTGCAGGTTTTTCATGTCCTTTTTGATATTGGGCGTGCCTTGGGCTATTTCTGCCATTTCTCCTGCCACCTGCTCCAAAGCCTTGGCGAGAAAGCGCTTTAAAACCCAGTACACATGCAGGGCTTGCTTGTAAGCGTCATCCTACCTCTAGTGTGCCCTGGTTCGGGGATAATATCCCCCCATTCCTCCATCTCTCGCTCAGAATCTTCTTCCATGATGTTGTCTTCCATCTCCTGTATTAGCTGACGAATATCAGCGTTTGTCCCTTCTCTATATGCGCGAGCGGCTTCTTGGACAGCCGTCCTAATAGATTTCCTGCCTCGCCTCTGACTTGCTGGTGTCGAGGTTGTCGGATCACTTCTACCCGGCTGGCTCTAACGCCCTCTACCTCCACGACCCCTACCTCTACCCAGGCGAGCCATCTTTTCCTTTACTGCCTCCTGCTTACAATTATCAACAGCAAACGTTAGCTTTCTAGGAGCTGCAATCATCCCATAAGTCAGCATGTCCTTATCACTTAACCTTCCTTCCCCACTCTAGCCTTCCCCGTTATTCTGAAGAATCGATGGTCTCTCCCGTCCTAGACTAAGGTATATGGGCAAGCCCTCTGTCATCCTGTCCTCTGCATGGATTGCATTCTTAGTTTTCTCGGGCTGACACTCTGCCCTACTAATACATTCCCCCGGCTTGCCTATGCTCTGATCCTCTCGCTTCCTCACCATGCAGACCTCTGCCTCATTCAGACATAGCCCCTCCCCTACAATTCCCAGCTTTCCCCCCTCCTCCAACTTACTATGCATGGCAGAGTGAATTGCAGACCCGCTCAGACGTGGCCCCTCCCTTGCAATTCCCAGCTTTCCCCCCTCCTCCAACATACTAAGCATGACAGAGTGAAATGCAGGAGGTAAGCCAAAGGAAACATACCTGGAATTAAGCTCGACCGCAGAAGATCCCGACGCCCGCGCTGCTCTGTTCTCCTCCTTCCTTCGCTGCACACTGAGCTCTCTTCCTACCCTTGCCACCCTCATGTACCCCTTCCCATCTGCCCTACGTCCCATCCCACTACCGCCGTCATTTCTTCCCTCCTCTCCCCCCACTCTCCTGCCACTTCGCTGCCTCGAAACTCCCGCAGGCATGCAAGACGCCACCACGTCCATTTGATCTACGATGAGGGCAACAGGTGGCCTGTAGAAATTTTGAATAATTTAACACATATTCAATGGAGATTATCCTGATCATGTACTAATGCGGAAAACATACACAATACATAAGCTCCTCTACGTTGATCAAGAATATAGCAGCATCAATAACAATAAAACATCAAGAGCATTCACACATTAACACAGTATGTATCACGGGGAAAGCATCTCGCTAAAAACCCCACACTATCTGTATATTAATGATTGAGTCATGTAACATTACACAGCATAATACTTCTCACAAGTATCTCCACCTCTGTTACACACAATACAGCTCAGATCTGATCTCCAAATCTCTTCCACTGCTTGCCTGCCTCCACTGCTCAATACCTGCTCAAGAACTGATGAGAATTGCTTCCCAAACTCGATTTTCACCTGCAAAATAGTCACTCACTCTTTGTGGACGTGAGCAAAGGCTAAAATGCGGGCCAAATACGTGAGCAAACTCATTGGCATACTCAATCCTTTGATTGTGCAAGATCTGGTGCACAACTATAGTCACAACTGATAGCAATCTGATTCTCTACCACCTGTCCCTGTTGAACTGAACATGCACTGACATGCAACTGAGTTAACTGATGTATTCTTTAGTTGTATTATGAGTTAATAATTAGTTTAACAACTCATCATTAGTCTATCTGCAGTTAGACTAACTACAACCAGTTTAACTAAGTTAAACTGAACACAACTCCATCAACTGTACCTCCAGTCCACTAAACTCAACTCACTTGAGTTCTAACTGAAGTCATGCATGCAACAACTCAACTGACTCATAAGAAAAACGAATTTCCTTCTGACAGCTGCATGTGCCACTTCCGTAGCTCAAACTGAAGTGCTCCAAGAGAATAAGATTAAGTTTATAGTCCAAATATTATTGTGAGAATAATATTTGACTTTTCTATTTTTGACAGCCAGTCTAAAAATAGACTTGATCACTCACACTTTCATCAAAAATAGAAGTCCATCTATTTTTCCCAACTTGATCAATCATCCATAAACATAGACATGATCCATATGTCTAAAAATAGACATAGTCTAAAAATAGACTTGCGCCAAAAATAGCCTGCGGGCCCACTTAGTGAAGGCGACTCTTTTCACTAAGCTCCATCATCTTGTTGCAATCTCAACACTCCCTCTCGACAAGATATGGATTATCAGCAACCCCTATCCTGCCTCGGTGGTACTCGAATTTGCTCCTGGTGAGAGCCTTCGTCAGAATATCAGCATCCTGATCCTCCGTTGGAATGTACGAAAGTAACATGATCCTCCGCTGCACACAATCTCTGATATGATGGTACCTGATGTCAATATGTTTAGATCTATCATGAAATACAGGATTAGCCGAGAGTTTAATGCAACTCTGGTTATCACAGTAAATCACAGTAGGATCCAAATGAGAACCGAACAAACCAACCAGGATCTTCCTCATCCATATAGCCTCGCATGCAGCCAAACTTGCTGCCATATACTCGGCCTCCGCTGAACTGAGTGCCACAGATCTCTGCTTCCTGCTGTACCAAGAAACTGCTGTCGATCCGATACTGAAGACCCCTCCCGATGTGCTCTTTCTGTCTGTTGGGCTCCCTGCCCAATCTGCATCCGTGAAGCCACATAGCTTCACCTCATCCTCCTGTCTGTACCACAAACCATATCCCGATGTGCCTCTCAAGTAGCGCAATACATGCTTTCCCGCCTTCCAGAAGAGCTTGGTAGGCTTAACCATAGCTTGTGAAAGCTGGTTAACTGCATAGCATATATCAGGTCGTGTATTGACCAAATACATCAGCGACGCCACCAACTGTCGATAAACAGTGGCATCCACTTCTTCTCCCGAAGTGGCATCCTCCTTCCTCCAACCTCCAGGAAGAGGAGTATCAACAGGCTTGCAGCCATGCATGTTGAACTTCTCCAGTATCTCCCGAGCATACTTGCCCTGAGAAACAAACAGTCCACCACTGCGCTGCCATATTTCCAATCCTAGGAAATAGTGAAGGAGGCCCAAATCCTTCATCTCAAACTCTGTAGCAAGATCCTTCTTGCATGACAGTATCAACAGCTCATCACCCGTTAGAATCAAATCATCAACATACAGTACAATGATAAGCAACTTACCCTCCACCACAATCTGGTATAGGTTCGGATCCGCCTCGCTCTTGGAGAATCCAAGTCCTGTGAAATAGCTGTCTATCCGTGTGTACCAAGCACGTGGTGCTTGCTTCAACCCATACAGCGCTCTCTTGAGCCTGCACACATGCGACTCGCTGCTGAAGACTTCAAAGCCTTCGGGTTGCTCAATGTACACCTCCTCCTCAATGACTCCGTTGAGGAACGCAGTCTTCACATCCATCTGATGAATGTGCCATCCCATCTGCGCTGAGAGAGCAAGAATCGTCCGTATGGAAGAATACCTTGCGACAGGTGCAAAGGTCTCCTCATAATCGATCCCCTCAATCTGTGAAAAGCCTCGGGCAACAAATCTTGCCTTGTACTTCTCCACACTCCCGTCAGCTGCCTGCTTAACTTTGTAGATCCATCTCGAACCCACCACTGATTTCCCTTCCGGTCTAGGAACAATCTCCCATGCACTGTTTCTGACAATAGAATCATACTCTTCCACCATGGCGTCTACCCATGCGGGATCCTCCACAGCTTCCTCGAAAGAGGATGGCTCAGTCACAACACACTTGCTCATAAGAGCCATGTATCCAGTGTACCGATCAGGTGACTGTCTCTGCCTGCGTTGGGCTGTAGGTGGTCCTACAACTTTCTCTGCATCTTGAGCCAGTCGCTCAGCTTCTGTCAAGCGCTTTCGCCCTCTGATGGTTGGCGCTGCATGAGTGGTCTCTTCCACTCCATGAACCTCGTCCTGTGGCTGATCCACGTCCTGAAGCTCATCCTTAGGAACTAATAGCTCCTCATCTGCATGCAAGTGTAGCTCCCTCTCAAGCGAACACTTCATGGCTTTCTCCTCCTGAAATTTTATATCCCGCCGCACAACAGTTTTACCACTGTCTGGCAAATACACACGATAGTTGTGGGGCGTATCAGTGTACCCCACAAATATCCCAACCTCTGCAGTCGGCTCCAACTTCTTTCTGGCATCCTTCGTCACATGCATGTAAACGTTAGCACCAAAAATCCTCAAATGAGAAAGATCAGGCTTCTTACCAGAATAAGCCTCCTCGGGTGTACTCATGCCAAGTATCCTATGAGGACAACGGTTCTGCACATAAACTGCTGTATTGCATGCTTCCGCCCACAAGTGAAGGGGTAGGCCCTGATCATGCAACATTGCCCGTGCAGCACCCACAATCGTTTTGTTCTTCCGCTCAGCTACCCCGTTCTGTTGTGGGTTATGGGGAGCTATGAGCTCTCTACGAATCCCTTCTGCCTTGCAGAAATCCTTGAACTCGTCCGAGATGTATTCACCACCATTATCGCTCCTAAGAGCCTTCACCTTCTTCCCCGACTCCTTCTCGACCAGTGCTTTGAATTCACAGAACTTTGAATATGTCTCGCTCTTCTTCTGCATGAAGAAGATCCAGCACTTACGAGAGAAATCATCAACAAAAATCACATAATACCTGTGTTTTGCTGTCGAAGCAACTGAGAAAGGTCCACACACGTCTGTGTGAATTCTCTCAAGGATCGTCGTGGCGCGACTATCCTTCTCGTGAAAGGTGGCTTTCACAAACTTCCCCAAAGTACACCCCTTGCATTGATCTGACTGCGCAAGTGTGCCTTTAGGAAGCCCTGTAGTGATCTACTGCAGTATCTTCAAGGCTCCATGGTGAAGGTGACCCAATCTCCTGTGCCACAACTCGCCATCATCCCGGCTCACCAATCCTTCTGCCTTGCCTGCCATTGCTGCACATCCATCTACATGCAACTGATAAAGGTTCCTCACTCGAACCCCTATCTTCCGGGTCTCACCAGTTGTCTTGCTGCGCAGGAAGGCCTTTCCCTCGCTGAAAACAACATCATACCCCTTGTCTTCTAACATCGCCACTGAGATGAGATTCTTCTTCAATCCTGGAACATGCATGACTTCCTTCAATACAAAGGGTTTACCAGACTCCCTCTCAAAGGAAATGGTACCGATACCGGTCGCACTGTATCTACCATCATCGCCCATCTCGATGTGCACTCCAAGATCTTTGTCCTCTAGATCAGAGAACAAATCTCTATCTCCCGTCATGTGAAAAGACGCACCACTGTCCAGGAACCACACTGATCCCATCACACTTGAAACCAAGCATGCGATCAATGAAAAATCAAGCTCAAACTGAGAAGCTAAAGCCTCTCCCCCTGCAGATCCAGCAGCTTGCTTGTTCTTCTTCTTCTGCGGACAATTTGTGGCATAGTGTCCATGCTGGTGATAGTGAAAACACTTCACCTTGGACATATCCTGCTTCTTGCCTTTCGCACCAGACTGAGAAGCTTTCTTGCTCTTCCCTTTCTTTGCTTTGGCAGCCAAAGCACAATTCTCTTCATCAACTCCCTTTGACGAAGATCCGTCCCTGGTACTCCGCCTGATCTCCTCCTGCACAAGATCTGACCATAGTCTTTCCCATCCTGGCAACTTCTCCCGACCATTGACAGAGTCCTGATAGGAATGCCAACTCTTCAGAAGACCAAGGAGAGCCAAGCTCACCAAGTCCTCATCATCGACAGTAACCCCCACACTTCCCAGCTCATCTCGACACTGAGTGAACTTCGTGAGATACTTGGGAATACTGTCTCCCTTCTCGCATTTGATGTTTCTGAGTTTATCTTTGAGCGCCAGCTTCCTCTGATCGCTCTTGCTTTGGAATAATTCTGTTAATGATTTCCACATCAAATATGGAGTAGCCTTTCCATGGAGGCTGGACACAATGTGATCCTTCACGCCCTCCAACAGAATTCTTCGACATTTTGCGATCTTCTTTTGCCAAGCATCAGCTTGAGTAGCATCAGTAGGCTTTGGGATATCTGTATCTATGAATTCCTTCAGCCCGTTATCATCCAATACTGCCTCCATCCTGTCCTTCCATGCAATATAGTTTGAGCTGCCCTCAAGAGCATACTCCAATCGCAATCCGTTGAAAGACATTGCTGCGTTGTCACCAAGAAAACACTGCTGCAAATTCGAATTCCACCAGCAACCAACTCAACTGCTTCCGATCAACCCTCGCTTGATATCCTGTAAAAATCTCTTCTACAAATCAAGCTGCTCTGATACCATGTAGAAACTTTTTCTACAATTATCTAGCTCCGATACCATGTAGAAATTTTGAATAATTTAACACATATTCAATGGAGATTATCCTGATCATGTACTAATGCGGAAAACATACACAATACATAAGCTCCTCTACGTTGATCAAGAATATAGCAGCATCAATAACAATAAAACATCAAGAGCATTCACACATTAACACAGTATGTATCACGGGGAAAGCATCTCGCTAAAAACCCCACAGTATCTGTATATTAATGATTGAGTCATGTAACATTACACAGCATAATACTTCTCACAAGTATCTCCACCTCTGTTACACACAATACAGCTCAGATCTGATCTCCAAATCTCTTCCACTGCTTGCCTGCCTCCACTGCTCAATACCTGCTCAAGAACTGATGAGAATTGCTTCCCAAACTCGATTTTCACCTGCAAAATAGTCACTCACTCTTTGTGGACGTGAGCAAAGGCTAAAATGCGGGCCAAATACGTGAGCAAACTCATTGGCATACTCAATCCTTTGATTGTGCAAGATCTGGTGCACAACTATAGTCACAACTGATAGCAATCTGATTCTCTACCACCTGTCCCTGTTGAACTGAACATGCACTGACATGCAACTGAGTTAACTGATGTATTCTTTAGTTGTATTATGAGTTAATAATTAGTTTAACAACTCATCATTAGTCTATCTGCAGTTAGACTAACTACAACCAGTTTAACTAAGTTAAACTGAACACAACTCCATCAACTGTACCTCCAGTCCACTAAACTCAACTCACTTGAGTTCTAACTGAAGTCATGCATGCAACAACTCAACTGACTCATAAGAAAAACGAATTTCCTTCTGATAGCTGCATGTGCCACTTCCGTAGCTCAAACTGAAGTGCTCCAAGAGAATAAGATTAAGTTTATAGTCCAAATATTATTGTGAGATAATAATATTTGACTTTTCTATTTTTGACAGCCAGTCTAAAAATAGACTTGATCACTCACACTTTCATCAAAAATAGAAGTCCATCTATTTTTCCCAACTTGATCAATCATCCATAAACATAGACATGATCCATATGTCTAAAAATAGACTTGCGCCAAAAATAGCCTGCGGGCCCACTTAGTGAAGGCGACTCTTTTCACTAAGCTCCATCATCTTGTTGCAATCTCAACATGGCCGTCCTGGCCGTCCTGTCCCCTGCATTGTCCTCCTGTTTGTACTATCCCCTTTCATCACCCCGATTGGGGGTTTTCACACATGAATTTTAAGATATGACAACAATGTTATTATTTTCCATGGTGTCATCTCTGCTTCCACGATCCCACACATACATGTTTGTTTTATAAAAAAATTACGACTAAATCTTATAATACGGTGGCCATGCAATTTTATGGCCTGGAATCTCTTGGCACTTGCCTGGCTCAGAGTTCAAAGCATATTTATAGAGATTGTTTTGATGAAGAATGACAAGGATCATAAGCGATTACTGTGCATAAATATTGGGTGGAGTGGACTGACCTGGCATAAAGGGAACCATGGAGGATGTTGAAAATTGCAACAAGAAATGTTGAAAATAGCATCAAGAAAGATCTTGATTTAATTTTGTCCTTGAATTAAATTAGGAATAAAATTGTAACTCCACATCTCATGATAACTTGTATTAGTTAACTAAGTTAATTTGACTTAGTTGACTCGAATTGACTTGGTTGACTCAAATTGACTTAGTTGACTCAGTTAATCGAGTTGAGGGTCTAACTTGAGCCATGTGAGTTGAGGTTTTAACTTGAGCCATGTAGAGTGTCTCCTACATTTTAGGAGCCCGGTAGAGTTTAATTTGAGTTGTAATTAATTAATTCAGTTTAACTGAGTTAAAGTCAGTTAAACTAGTTCCAATTGTTCGAGGAACTAGTGGGAGGTCTAGTAGTGTGGTGTTGTCTATGTTGATCAACCGGTAAACTGATGATTCACTCATAAATAACTCATTCAAGTCAGATCTGAGAGTTACCCAGTTAAGATTAGAGTTCAGGGACAGTATGCTATCAATTGTATAATCATTTGAATTGTATAGGTGATGCATGCAGTCAAAGGAAGGCCTATGAGGATTGCACAATTCTAATTGAGGAATTTCCCTAATTAATATGGGGCTAATTCCTCATTGAACAACACAAGTAAATAGGGGCTTGGGCAAGCAGAAAATTGGTTAAGTATTGGTCTGGGCTTGTCTAGGAAGCTATGAGACAGATAAAGATAGTGCAGAGGTCGCTCAGGCTTGAGCAAAGCATTGTAATCTTCTCATATTTTCTGACTAATGCAATATACAGATAGCAGGGATCTTTAGTTATGGCTTTCTCCAGGATATCATTGTGTAACGTGTTGATTGAAGTCTTTCTCTTGTATGCTTCGTGATTTCGCAATCATTTAATTGTTTCCACTAATGAGTAGAGTAGATTCAAGTCTATTGTTTTAGCATATTACAATTAGCAGTTTGAATCTACAAGGAATTTCTACATGGTATCAGAGCATAAATCACTCTAGAAGAGGAGAATATGAGTTTTTCTTTTGCAAGTGAAATCGAATTTGCAGTATCATTCTTCAGAGTCAACAGGATGTCGTTCTACAGATTGAGACTCGAATATGCCCTTGAGGGTAGTTCGAACTATATTGCTTGGAAGGACAGGATGGAGGTAGTGTTGGAAGACAACGGGCTTAAGGAATTCATAGAAAAATATATTCCTAAGCCAACTGATGCTCAAGATCTGGTAGAGTGGAGAAAATGTGTTGCAAAGGCGAGAAGGATTATCCTAGAAGGAGTTCGAGATCATATTGTCTCGAACCTCCACGGTAAGGAGACTCCATATGCAATGTGGAAGGCCTTAATAGACATATTTCAAAACAACAGTGACCATATGAAGTTGGAACTGAAGAACAAGATCAGAAAAATCAAGATGGAGAAGCGTGACACGATACCAAAGTACTTGACCAAGTTCACCCAATGCCGAGATGAGCTTGTAAGTGTTGGTGTTATAGTTGCTCAAGATGATCTGGTTAGCCTAGTACTTCTAATCCTTCTCAAGAGCTAGCACAGCTACTAGGATTCGATAAACGGAAGGGAGAAGCTACCAGAGTGGGAGTGTTTGTGGTTCGACTTGGTGTAAGAAGAGATTCAGCGGAACACAAGAGATGGGACCTCATCCAAAGAAGTGGAAGAGGATTTTGCATTAGTCAGAAAAGAAAAAAAAATCCAAGGGAAATAAGTCCCAAGGCGAGGAGGGAAAGAATAAAGACTTGTCCAACATCAAGTGCTTTCACTATCATGAATTCGGGCACTATGCCACGAAATCTCCATAGAAGAAGGAAAGCAAGAAGGATCTTGCAATAGCAGCAGCAGGTGAATCTCAAGCTTCACAATTCGAACTTGATTTCACTCTCATTTCATGCATGACAAGCACTGTAATGGGAAGCATGTGGTATCTCGACAGTGTTGTTTCGTTCCATATGACGGGGAATAGAGGTCTCTTCAGTGACTTAGAGGGGAAAGACCTTAAGCAGAACATACATTTTGGAGATGATGGGAGGTATAGCGCGGTCGGTATTGGTACAATTACTTTTTAGAGGGAGTTTGGATCCCCTCTTAGACTCACAGATGTGTTGTTTTTTCCAAGACTACACAAGGATCTTGTTTTCATCGTGGTATTGGAAGACGTGGCTACAATGTGATATTTAGCAAAGGAAAGGTTTTCCTTAGACACATCGCCTTGGGACAGGTGAAGCAATTCGGTGTGCGAGTGAAGAACTTGTATGCACTTGAGGTGGAAGATGAATGAAAAACCTTGAGACTTGGTGTTTGAGAGGGCGCATGAATTACCTCTCAACATGCATCCTCATAAGAAGCCTTAGAAAGTTGTGGAGCAACCACAATTGGAGAAGCAGAGAGGAGACAGGGTGGACCCATCCACTCAAGCAGAGACCTCCATTAGGGGGGAATTTCAAGCCAAGTGGGCAGAGGGAGCACATTCATCCATACCTCTAGGTGAGAGGTGGGGCGATGTGAAGCAGTAGTCCCAAGAGTGCAAAAATTTGGGCAGGGCACATTGAGGTTTTTTTTCCTCATGGATCATTACCTTGCTATGGGGCCCACAGTATTCAATAGCAAGAGGATCAGTGTCAATCAGATACTGAGGAGTGCAGAGTAGTGTTGACAACAGAGCAAGAGGCTTAGTAGCAGAGTCAGCAGCAGCACATTTTTTCCCAGTAGACAGTTGGAGACACAGTTGATTCAGTTTATTTTGTTTGGATTCTTTTTGGTTGCAGATGTTGCAGTAGCAACAAAAACAGTGACAAGAGTTGCATGCAGAACATTCCAAAGGTACTAGATTGGGATAGATGTGAATCCCTTTCTTTTTGAGAGGGAGTGTTGAAAATTGCAACAAGAAATGTTGAAAATAGCATCAAGAAAGATCCTAATTTAATTTTGTCCTTGAATTAAATTAGGAATAAAATTGTAATTCCACATCTCATGACAATTTGTATTTGTTAACTATGTTAATTTGACTTACTTGGCTAAGCTAATTCAAGTTGAGGGTCTAACTTGAGTCATGTATAGTGTTTCCTACATTATAGGAGCCGTGGTTGAGTTTATTTTGAGTTGTAATAAATTAATTCAGTTTAACTGAGTTAAAGTCAGTTAAACTAGTTCCAAATTGGAGGAACTAGTGGAAGTTCTAGTAGTGTGGTGTTGCCTACAATGTAGTGTGGTTTTTCCTACAGTGATCAACCAGTAAAATAATGATTCACTCATAAATAACTCACGCATGTCAGATCTGAGAGTTACCCAGTTGAGATTGGATTTCAAGGACATTGTTCTATCAGTTGTATAATAATTTGAATTGTACAAGTGGTGCATGAAGTCAAAGGAATGCCTATGAGGATTTTGCAATTCCAATTGAGTAATTTCTTTAATTAATAGGGGGTTAATTCCTCATTGAACAGCGTAGGGAAATAGGGACTTAGGCAAGCATAAAATTTGTTAAGTATTGGTCTGGACTTGTCTAGGAAGTTGTGAGATAGATAGAGATAGTACAAAGGTTGCTCAGCTTGAGAAAAGCATTGTAATCTTCTATTATTTGCTGACTAATGCAATATGCAGATAGCAAGGGTTTTTAGTTGTGGCTTTCCCTAGGAAATCATTGTGTAATGTGTTGATTGAATTATTTCTCTTGTATGCTTCGTGATTTCGTGCTCATATAATTATTTCCAGTGATGAGTAAAGTAGATTCAAGTCTATTGTTTTAGCATATTACAATTAGCAGTTTGAATCTACAAGGAATTTCTACAGAGTATGAAGAGTTCGTTGACTTTGAACCGAAGGGTTTTAGAAATGGGTCAATATGGTTTTCTGTCTTATAATTTCCAACAAAGTCAGTTGGAGCTAGGTATTTAGGATTGGAGGGTTCCACTTCGTTTTCACAAGCCATCCCTTCAAGCTTGGATGAGGCTCAAGGTTTGGAAGGAGGTTCGGTTGTCATCCATTTTTCTGAGGACCTTCACAACCTAGGTTTTCTTAAAGGTATATCCCTAAAATATGAGGCTTGGGAACAATTTAGCTTACGTATTTCATGGTTTTATGCTCAGTCCACCTCCTTTTATTTCAGATTTTCTACAGGCCATTCCAATTTCCTCTTTCAAAGGACAACTTAGATAGGGTTTTCTTGAATCTTTAGGGAGTTTTTCTTCTACAGGTTCTCTTTTTTTTTCAAAGGGTTTTTTGGCACACAAATTTCCATTTACTTTGGAACCACTTAACTCTTTTGATCGGATCCTCTCAATGACTGAGGTCTTTCAACTAACATTTAGTAGTTTCCTTAATGACATTTTGGAAGTTGGAGACAAGGAGGGTCAGAACTCGATAGGCTGTGGAGATGGAACGATTAGGAAAGAAAAGAGTCTAGAGAATGTAGGAGGATCTAACACTTCGAGAGAAAATTCTACGAGTCTGAAGCGAAAGAAGAGTCGTTGTCTGAGGAAGAAGTCAAGAGGACCAAAATTCAAATTGATATTAGGGGAAGACGTCATAATCAAGAACAAAATTGATCTGGCTGTAAAAACCCTATTGTGTCGTGCTCATGGACAGAACTTCAACTTCAGCACAATACAAGAATAGGTGGAAAAAAATTTGATTCCACACATAAATTCACCTCCCAAACTTACATTACTTGTAAAAGGATGGATAGAAATAAACTTTCAGGATCACTCTAAAGCTTTATGAACTTATTTGAATGCATGGCAGATTGACTCAATTCCATTTCTTTTCAAATTATGGTCCCATATTTTCAATATCAGTAGGGAGATAATGGATATCGTTCACACCTGGTTATGTTTACCTACTCTACCTTCAAACTACTGGGACAAGTTGGTTTTCGATGATTTGGGGAACACTCATGGCACCTATCTAGATCATGACTCGTCATATGAAGAAATAGGGATAGATAAATGGAAAGTATTATTTTGAATTTAGACCTCCGAGAGTCATGGTTAAATTGATGGATATTAGTGTATGGTAGGAAAAATGGAAAGTTCTTGATTATGGAAGGGTTATGTTTCGGTGCAGTAGAATCCATGAGTATTGTCATTTGATAAAAGTTTGTGAGCTCCCATTTAGCAAGAAGGCCTCTTCCTTTGGGAAAGTCAAGTCATTCCCTCCTAGAATGAATTCCTCGGTATCAAGGACATAATCACAACAAGTGGAGGCCCCCATTCACACTTAATGTGAAGAGGTAACAGACACGCTACTTGAATAGTGTCTAGGCCATATTCCTCAGAAGAAGGTGCTCCTGAGAGAGGAGAATAGAGTTACACCGGAAGTTGGGAATTCACACATCCCTGGTATCTCTTTACCCATTTTGTGTTCTTTAGTATCCTAGTCCTCATCTAAAATGACCATCTGCCTGTCTCCAAATATTAAATCTGATTTCACCTCCCCGGTGGTCTTTGTTTCTAAACTTTGTTCGTAGGATGATATGGAGGAGGATATATTGTACAATCTTCGGCCTCGTACAATCTTTCCTAGATCTGAAGGTATTGTGGGGGGATTGGGGAAACTTTCCATCTCTTCACAAATGGGAAGAGGAAAGGGAAGAAAATATTATTCATTGAGATCTAAAGAGCAGGCATGGGAGGATCTTGCAGCAGGGAAACAACAAACTATTCATGGGGCGCTTAGAGCGACGATAGCCCTTGGAGGATTTCCCCAACAAAATCTCTCTCTTTCAATTGCAGGGGTTTAGCATGTCCCTAAAAAAAACATGCTTTAAGAATATTAGTAGATCTAAACAAGCATAAAATCTAGGAGATGGAGATTCTATTTCACAAATTTTGGATTCCATGATTTGTGGATGGAATTTTATTGGATTGGATGTAAGGGGACATTTAGGGGGTCTGGTCATTGGGTGGCATACAAAAATTGTTAAAGTCTCCAATGCATGGAGTTTTGATTGTGGTCAAAGCATTGATTGTTATTCTGGATACCTTGGAACCTCTTTAATGATCATTAACCTTTATCGACCCTATCTAAATAAGATGGAGTTCTGGGAAAATTATTTGCAAAGTCTTTTGTGAATTCAAACTCACTTATTATAGGTTAGGACCTGAATATCTCTCTAGGTGCCTTAGAGGTATGGGATCCACGAGCTAGGCCAAATACACTAGATAATTTTTTCATCCACAAGCTAATTAATGCAAAACTTGTCAACATTGACCTATTTTTTACAACATTTCGTCAGTGTTACCCATTGCAGGCTCGACTATTTCTCTCACCTATTTCTCTCACCACACCATGTCCAAAATTTACACCTAAATCTCAGAGACAACACTTCTATCTCTTTCATGTGTGTTTTCCCCACTTGTTCCTATACAACGCACATTTTATATCTTCATTGTGATTTAAGAAAAAAGAAAAGAAATTCCTTCCCTTTTCTTTGAAACCAAAAAAACTAGCCCCTACTCTAACAAAGACCACATATATTTCCTATTAATTTGGGAGCTCAGGGATAAATTCCCTCCATTGGAAAACCTTCCTCATCTAGAGAAGCCCCTCCTAGCCATGGGAACAATTTAATTTGGTGAAGGAAAAATATTATTTTTAAGGTGAGACCCACATGTGCACAAAATTTCAAGTCAGCCTGGGAAAGCTAATTCAACCCCTTAAGGCACATATAAATACACATCACTTTGTAGCATCAACAACAAATCACATATTCTCTCTCTTGATTGGTTTGGTTCGTATAGGTCTATAACAAGGAGGCCCAATCTCACACATGCGAAGGGAAGGAGGCATTTTTTGTTTTCTACGTTGACTTTCTAATTGGGATGGTTTGACTAGCATTGACTTGGCATGTTTTGACTTGGCTTGATTGAATTTGGATCTATTCTTGGAGTCCAAGTTAACTGCTCCTTTGACTATTTTTTTCTAGGCACTTTGACCCATGTTGATCGCAGGTTTGCATCTAGGGTTTTCATAGGTAAAAGGTTGACTTTGACCAAATTTATATGGGTAGAAGTTGCACTGCCTTTGATCAATCTTGGAAGGTTGAATTTAGTGTTTCTTTGATCGAGTTATTGGTAGGATTGTTGACCATTGACTAGTGACTAATTAGAGCTCCTGCTACTACTATTGACTTTCACCAAAATTGAAGGTTTAAATTGTTGACCAAATTTCACTTTTGGGCTCATATTTTTGGATATTGGTTGGTTGGTTTATTGGATAGTCAAAGGTTTGACTTTGACTCTTTTCTTGATGAACTAGAACATTGTATCTCTCTACTAAACATTTTATGACATTATAATAGAAGAATAATTTTGAAAGGGTTTTCCCCCTTGTGGGGTTTTTCCCTGATATTTGACCAAATATTGTGTCTCTCTTGTTCATGGTTGTCTTCTATTATGTATTGGATTTACGATTCTATATACAATTTCTTACTATTACTAGAACATTGAATTATTGATTGCTAATTGAAGAAGAATTGGTATAAGTGGTTTTGCTAAGCATAGAACACAAAAGGATGTTGACATGGACCTACTAGAGTTCCTTCTGTGCCAAAACCTGAGACAGATGTTGTTGATTACCCATGGAGCCCATGGACCCTTTGGATCCTCCTCCATGTGCTCCCCCTACTGGGAAGAGGCCAATTTGGCTTCACGATACATTAAGAGATGTTGAAAGACATGTCGCTGCCAGAGGAACCTTTAGATAAGTAAGAAGCGATGTTGATATCAGGGCTCTATTGTGGCTATGAACACCATCATATAGGTTAAGCCTTCCAACTTTGAAGAAGTAGTGAAAGAGTAGGTTTGGAAAGATGCTATGGCTGAATAAAATGAGTCTATTATGAAGAGTGATGTGTGGGAAGTGGTTTTGAGATGTAAGGGAAATATGTTGTGACTTTTGAGTGGTTGTACAAGATTAAGCATGGATCTGATGGAAGCATTGAGAAATATAAGGCAATGTTTTTGGCTAGAGCTTTCTCCTAGAAAGAAGGAGAATATTATGATGACATGTTTGCACCAATTGCTTGCTATACTACTATTTGATCTATTGTTGCCCTTGTTGCTAGTCAAGGATGGACTCTTCACAAAATGGATGTGAATACTTCATTTCTACATGGCATATTACAGGAAGAAGTATATGTTGAGCAACCATGGGCTTTTGAAGTACATGACAGGAATACATAGGTGTGGAAGCTAAAGAAGGCACTCTATTGATTGAAGCAAACCCCTAGGGCCTTGTATGCCCACATTGATAGCTACCTGATGAAGCTTGGATTCACGAAAAGCAATGTTGACCCAAACCTCTACTACAAAGTTGTACAAGGTATGCCTCTTATTTTGATATTATATTTTGATGACCTATTCTTGACAAGTAGTGAACCTCTTATGCTTTAATGCAAGAGGGAGTTGGTCTCTGAATTTGAAATGAAAGACCTTAGATTGATGCATTATTTCCTAGGCTTAGAGGTGTGGAAAAGGCCTGGCGAGATTTTTATTTCACAAGGGAAATATGTTGTGAAACTACTAGAAAAATTTGGAAGAGTTGTCGGACCTAACTTGGCAAATCCCTCTGAGTAGCAATAGTTGATTGGGGCACTGATGTTCCTTGTGAACACCTGACCGAACATATGTTTTGCACTTAACACTCTGAGTCAATTCATGACTAGGCTTCTACATGCACAATGGGTTGTTGCTAAGCACGTGTTGAGATATTTACATGGGACGATTAATCTTAGTCTGAGATACACTGCGTGAGATGTGAGACTTCATAGTTACACTAATGTTGACTGGGCCAAAAATGTTATTGACAAGAAAAGCACATCAAGGTGCTTCTTTAGTTTGGGTTCTATAATATCTTAGATGAGTAGGAAGTGGAAGTCCATTGCTTTAAGCACAACTGAGGAAGATATATTATTGCTAGAATGCCTAGTTGTGAGGCAGTATTGTTGAGAAATCTCTTTGGATAGTTGTTTAAGTAGGTTCTAGATACGATAGTGATATATTGTGACAACAAGAGTGGAATCTGATTGGTAAAGAATCTTATGTTCTATGAAAATTCCAAGCATATTGATATTAGGTATCACTGTAACATTCAAGATATGGCGCAAGGAGGAGCAATGAGACTCCATCACATTTTGATAGACAAGCAAATAACAAATATTCTTATCAAGGCTTTGTCGAAAGGGAAGTTCTTGGTATTCAGAGAGCAGCATGGACTAATGGATGTGACCCTCCTAGGTAAGGGTCACGACTGATCAAGGACATTGAGCTATGCTCTTCCCCTCTATTTGAGCTCCTAGGGTGAGGAATTGAGCCATTAGAACTCATGGGGTTGAGGGATCTATGGACAATAGGATGTGCGATCCTTGCCATTTATGGAAAGTTGGGCCATCCTGCCTATTGTCACTTTGGGGTATATGTGATCCTTGTCATTTATGACAAGTTGCGATATCCCCCCCTACAATCTATTTTATACATTAACATAGTATACCCCAGTATGCATCCTACCCACAAGCTAGGCTTGTTGGGATTGCCATACATCTAGCCAATGGATGAGGAGAGACTTAGGAGTGTGTGATACTTACCTCTGGTAAGTTGGGTATCCTTCCCAAGTGGAAGGATGCAGGTGTTCTACCACTTGATTCTTGAGGGTTAGGGTGGGAATATTAGTGGGTAATAGGATGTGTGATCTTTGTCTCGCGTGACAAGTTGGGTTATCATTTCTATTGTCCTTAGATATAGGGTGCTAATTGAAGCTACCAAATGATGGTGATTCTTTTTCTTTAGATTCGAGAGTGTTCAACAGACGAGAAAAGATGAGAAGAGATGAGATATGACTTGTTGATGATGTAGAGACATTTGAGAAGGGACTTAGGATGTAGTCAGGAATTTATCCCTAGCTAAGAATGTTAATTTGGCAGCTCAGGGATAAATTACCTCCATTGGACAACCTTCCTCATCCAAAGAATCCCCTCCTAGCCCTTGGAAGAATTTAATTTGGTTAAGGAAAAATATATTTTTAAGGTGAAATGAAACTCCACATGTGCGCAAAAGTTCAAGTTGGCCTATGCAAGCTAATTCGACCCCTTGAGGCACATATAAATACACATCATGTCACATCACTTTGGAGCATCAACAACACGTCACATCTTCTCTCTCTTGATTGAGACAATTTGACCAACGTTGACTTGGTTTAACTGAATTTGGATCTATTCTTGGAGGCCGAGTTGACTCCTCTTGTGACCAAGTCTTTTTGGGCACTTTGACCTACATTGACCGAAGGTTTGCATTTAGGGTTTCTATAGGTCAAAGGTTGACTTCAACCAAATTTGTATGGGTTGAAGTTTGATTGTTTTGATTGGCTTTGACCAATCTTAGAAGGTAGAATTTAATGCTTCTTTGACCGAATTATTGTGAGGATTTTTTATTGTTGACTAACTGGAGCTGCTGCTAACGCTGTTGACTTTTACCAAAATTTCAAATTTATATTGTTCATCAGATTTGACTTTTGGGCTCATCTTTTGGATATTGGTTGGTTTGTTTCTTGAATAGTCAAAGGTTTGAATTTCACTCTTTTGTTGATGAACTAGAACATTGTATCTCTCTGCTGAACATTTGATGATAATCTAATAGAAGAAGAATTTTGAAAGTGTTTTCCCCTTGTGGGGTTTTTCCCTAATCTTTGACCAGATACTATGTCTCTCTTGTTCTTGGTTGTCTTCTATTGTGCACTGGATTTATTTTTTTATCTAAAATTGTTTATTATTACTGGAATATTGAATTCTATTGAATAAATTGATTGCTAATTGAAGAAGAATTGGTATAAGTGATCGCATTAAGCATAGCACACTCGAAAATTAATATTTCCCTAATTGGAACCTGGAATATCATGAAAGAACTTTTGTCCAACATTATTCCATACCCTTCGTTATAAAAAAATTATTCTACCCCTATTAAGCTTGCCCCGGCTCCTCTGTTGTGTCATTAGTCTTATGTTACAAAATTTATGGCCCCATTTTATCATTGTAAAGGTCCTAAGAGATTATGCTCCTTTGGGCCCTCTTTATGTTCCTACACCATTGTACATCGGCCTTCTTAAGTTCATTCTATAGGAATCCAAATAAAATATGCTTTCTTGGCTCTTGTCATGTATTGTTGGACTTAAGGAAATATGATTTTCCTTATGTTTCCCATTTCCTTTTCTTGCATTGGTTTCTGTAGTACAATGAATATTGCTTCTTTGCAATCCTCCTTTCGAGTGAGCTAGAGAACATAAAGACACAACTCCATGGACCAACAGTGAGGTGAAGGTATTTTTTGTCTATTCTTGCATAATTTCCACAGCATTCTTAACATTTATCTAGCATTAATAAATGATGGTTGTGCAGGATATGACTCTCCTTCAAGCTATGGATTCATTTGAATTTGACTCTACTTGCCTTCTCCATATGTATATGTGGTCATGTAGAGCCATGTATTGACCTTTTTAAGCATTCATGAAATTGTCTTATGTTGGTCTCATTTCACAGTGTTTTGGTTTATATTTTTGTTTACATTACATGTTTTCAAAGCTTATCACCTAATTTTGTCTTTCGACCCAATTACATGTATAAATTTACCATTTTATTTCTTCTACAAATTCCTAGTTTACACTATTGTACATATAAACCCTAATAAACACTCACATGTAAATTTTGTTATCTGTGCATTCCAAAACATTATTTAAAAAAAACAAAACAAAACAAAACAAAAAACAAAAAACCTTTGTTGGACACATGTATATATCATAGTGTGCTTTCTTTTTTATTGTTTTATCATAGGATCTTCGTACATACAACTAGGTTTGAATGTTGTATAAATAACCTTCTTTTAGTCCCTTGGTTTTGAAATATTCCCTTTTCACCTTTAGTCATAATTTCTATTTTATTTAGTTTTAATTAGTATGTTCAGTTTATTTCCATTAATCTTGTTTTATGTTTTGTATATGATTTATTTAGGTTATAATTTTAAATTTTTCATTGATTACAATATTTCCCCTAATTAATTATTGCTTCTTGTAAAGGTATTCATTGCAACGTAACCTTATTACTCATGCATTTAATTAAGATTTTAATCTTTAAAAATATAAAAATACTAAGCAACAATTAAATTGTGCATGGAAATAATTATCATTTAGGAAAATGCTATGATCTAATAGCTCAATTGATTTAAGAATTTAAAATATTTAGCTTTAGAAATAGTGGGTGTTATCCATTTTACTTTACTTTCTTGTATTAAAGGAAGATTGTAGTCCAATCTTGTACATTGTTAGAGTTATAGTAGGTAATTTTTTTTGTTTTACTTTTCGTTTCTTTTGTCAAGTTGTAAGCTCTAGGATCATTCCTTGAGAGCTAAAATCTTTGGCAAATATGAGGTCATGTCCTCCAGGACTTTTCCTTATGGGCCACAATTCTCTCGACAAAGGCGATAGTTTGGGGTTGTTCTAGTCTTAGCGTGGACTCAACCCTATTCGTGCAACTTAAAACAATAGGGAAAGTGCTCCCTACGCTTCTCGCAAGTCATTGAGAAGTTCAAGGGTGTTGGCTTCCGAAACAACCCATTTCGAAACGTCAACACCTATAAATCTCAAACTAACCTAGAGAAATCGTCATGCAGGAGAAAAGCATATTACCAAAAGACTTGAAAGTTTTTTAATTTATCAGTCCCTAGTAGACTAATTCTCTCTAATTATACAATAGGTAGAAAATGGTGGGGGGTTTCATAGATTCTCCTGGAACTCAAAGGTTTAGAAGACGAGCCTGCAAGCTCCTTCAAATTGAACTCTTCTTGGCTCAAAGAAGAAGCTTTCATCTCTCTAATAAAATAGCACTAGAAAACTTTTGATCCTCAAGAGGATCTTGTCGTTGCAAAAAAATTTGAGGCTAATCTCAAACTTATAAAAGGAATTCTTAAGGACTGGGCTTTCAAGGAGAGACAAAGAGAGGATCAAGAACTCAAAGAGGTGGAGAAAGACTTGCAACTTCTTTCTAGTTCAGGAGTGGAGGGGTTTATTGATGCAGAGTCAAAGGAGGCTCTGTTTTGGCTAGAAGCAAAAAGAAAATCTATTTTGGAAACAAAAGAAGCAACCTGGAGACTTAAAAGTAGTGTTATTTGATGGAAAGATGGGAAAATACATCTGGAAGATGGAGGCTGGAGAGGGGAGAGAACTCTCAAACTTTAAATACTTGGCCAATTTAGGGAAGAAATATTTTCAAGGCCTTTTTAAAGTGGTAGAAGGGGTATCCATTGCGGAAATCATTCGAGTGGCTCAATACTTTCCTAGTTTTTTGAGGAGGACAACATGAACATCATGGAAGAAATTTTAGAGGAAGAACATAAGGCAAATCTTCATTCATTTCAAAAGGATCAAATTTTGGGCCCTAATGGCTGGTTAGTAGAATTTTTCCTAGGGATCTATGATATAGTTTGGAAATACTTGCTATAAGTCATTTAAGAATTAAGGAGGGAGGATCGATTTCTTCCAGATTTTAATTCCACCTTCATTGCACTAATTACAAAAGTGGACAACCCTCTTTCCTTCAAACACTTCTAGCCTATCTCCTTGTGTTATTGTATCTATAAGGTCATAGTCAAAGTGATCACCAAGGGACTAAAGCCCATACTTTCAAAGAGGATATCAAAAGAACAATTTAATTTCCTGGAGGATCATCAAATTCATGAGACTATTGGTATGGCCCAAGAAGGTTTACACAGTTTGAAGGTCCAAAAGTTAAAAGGAGCAATCCTAAATATATATCTCCCAAAATTTTATGATCTAGTTAGTTGGCTATATATCAAATTATTGTTAACCCACATAGGTTTCAGCTCGGAAGCTATGGTCTGGATTATGATTTTCCTACACATTATGTCATTTGGAGTGCTTACCAATGGTTCAGTTGCTCATTTTTTCCATGCTTAGAGGGGACTATGTCAAGGTTGTGCACTTTCCCCTCTACGTTTCTTACTCGTGGCATGAGGCCTTAGTAAGATGTTGATCAAGGCAAAATGAAGAGGTGAGTTTCAAGGTTCTATTATTGCACAGGGCTTACCATCACTCATCTTCTCATTGTTGATGATGTTCTTATTTTATGTAATGATTACAAAAAAGATTTAATTAATCTTCATGATATATTACCTATTTTTGGGAAAGATACTAAGATTCTGATCAATGACAAGAAATCCACCATTTTTTTTTCAAAATCTGGAGGAAAGCGAAATCAAACACATCAGGTTTTCTTTTCCTTTTGTAATAAAAACCCTTGAAGAAGAACTAAAGTACATGGGTTTTCCTCTTCAACCAAATTTCTACAGCAAGGAGGACTATAACTGCCATATAGAAAAGTTGAAGAAGAGATTAAAAAGTTGAAGCTGCAAAGGGTTTCCAGGGCAGGCAAACCGGTATTAGTAAAATATGTACTTGAAGTTATTCCAGTCTACTCGATG
This sequence comes from Pinus tabuliformis, assembly GCA_031772625.1. Lineage (NCBI taxonomy): Eukaryota > Viridiplantae > Streptophyta > Pinopsida > Pinales > Pinaceae > Pinus > Pinus tabuliformis. Next base: position 842,100,341 of record CM062819.1, on the reverse strand, counting down.
TTGTTAGCTCGGGTTCCTAAATGCGTTCGAGAAAAGGCTAGAAGTATGTATTTCAAATTTTTATGGGTAGGCCTTCAAGAACATATGGTCATTTCTTGGGTAAGGTGGGATCGCATTACTGCACAAAAACTGCTTGGAGGATGGGGTTTAAGAAATATTTTTTTTTCTCTAAATCTCTAACAGCAAAGTGTGGTTGAAGGTTAATTTCCATTCAAAGCCTTTGGGCCATGGTTTTCTTTCAGAAGTACATCACTCCAGGTTCTCTTGAGGATTGGATAAGAAGATAGGACAAGCCTTGATCAAACATTTTAGTTATTTGAAGAGTGATCTTGAACTCCTTTGACCTTATTAGCACTTGTCTTGCGTGGCATGTTGGAAATGGTAGCATGGTGAGGATAGATATTGATCCATGGCCCGGTTGCATAGAAATACATGTTCTCTCATAAACCCTTATCGACTCCCTCTACAATAATGGGGTCTCTAAGCTCTCTAATTCGGATAATCCTGCAACCTCTATGTTATGGTCTCATATAGAAGTTGATTTAAAGAAGTTGGGAATGTGTATTTAAGAGATCTCAGAGAAGTTCATATCAGGTTGTCAAACAGAGAGTTCGAACTAATCTATAACTCATCCCCTCTCAGCTTCTACACTCCTAATATGGGATATATTCATCTGAATATGGTCTGTGTAATAGCCTAAATCACTATCCTCATGTATGCAATGTAAATACCTTTGTAAATTAAAATGCTGAGAGAGGGACATGGATTCCATTGCTTGAGGTAGGAGATTGCTTGAGGGAATTACTAGTATAAATATCAGTCCTTGGTTAAATGATGATATTACTTGCTTGGGATGTTCAAGGTTTCCTTGCTATAGGAAAATATGAAATGGTTATGTGAGCCATTAAAGGTTGGTTGGTGTGTTTTAATGGACTGGCCATAAAATTTAATTGGGTTGTAAGAGAAGTACGCAGGCTTATGTTGCCTTGCAGAACACTTACAATGCATAAAGGACATAATTTAAGAAGGATGATTGTGTTGATAGTAAGGATTGGAAATTCAATCACTATGTAGGAGAGAAAAGAGAGAGTGAAGGAAAGGAAAGGGAATTTTGTCCCTCTTTAAATTCTCCTATTCGACTCTCAAGGAGCAAGGGAGCAAAGCAGAGGAAAATAGAGGGGATTTTGACCTCGTTCATTGACTCGGGTCTTCCCACTCTTGCTCAAGAATTCAACTACATAGCAAGATCGAGAGGTAGAGAAAGCAGGATTTGGAGCTAAGTTACTAACCAATGAGGATAGAAATAAACTAGCTAAAGACTTTGTCCAAACTTGTTGGGAAAAAAACTTTGCAAGGAGTAGTGGCTTGCCTCAAGGACCAAAGCAAGGTGACCTGGTGTTGATTTGGTTCAGTTGTGCATTTTTTGAAGGTTTCCCTCTTAATGCACTCCACCTTAAGCTTTGGAATCTAGATAGGGGGTGATAACTAGAAGTAATAGTAATTGTACCTTGTATATGGTTGGGTGGAGAGTTAGAGTCCCACTCTCAATTGGAATCATTCATGTAGTGCTTAAGATAAGTGCTCTTATGTTTGTTAATACTAATAAAACATGTTTGCATTCCTGGTTTAGATTATGTTATTGTTGCAAGAGGAATGGCTAAATTATTATTATTATTATTTGCAGGAGTGAAAAATGTGTTGTGTTAATTCTTGAAGGTGTTGGACAACGTGTAAAGAATATTGATTGTTATAGCAATGTTCGGCGTGAGTAGTTTTCTTTATTGTGATATGATGACTAAAGGGTTTTAATCTTGCATGAGCATTGCTTATGTTGTAATATGGTTAAACTGATGATTCCTTGTCTTTTCTCCTCATTGGCCTATTAACTTGTTTGTTTTATATGCATGTTTCCCTTGGTTGTTTTCCATAGTGCTGACCCTCAATTCACATGGTTTCTTCACTCTCTTGAAATCTTAGAATCAAGAGAGTCCTTTTCCTAGACTTAGTTTCCCAAAACCATATAAGATAATTGTTCGTATGCATGGCAATGACATTAAACATGTGTTACAGTCTTGGACTGAAACAATGTGTATATGTGTAATGTGTATGTATTGCATTTTTGACTGAAATGGTGCTCATGAATGTGTTGAATACAGTATAATGCTTCTCTGGTTTTAATTTTTATGTCCTTGCGCTTTGTATGTGCCATAACTATAATATGAAGGATTAATATGCTAAGAAAATGTTAAAATCATTGAAAAGAGTCTCTATGGGACTGAACCGGAATATGACATAATAAATAGTAGAAATGTACACGGAGTAGAGGCACCAGAATAGTCCATAAGTACCAGGTTTAATCATTACATTCCTTAGCACCCAGATCCTTTATTATAGAGTATAAACTACAATGAAAGCAACATGTTTGACAAGGTCTACATATGCAGAAGTTCATGCACATATACAACTTATAAGAGTTGATAGACTATGAATCAATGTATGAGGCACGTGCTAATATCGAGGGTAAATCCATCTCATAATCTTAAGGACCCTTAACCTTGAACTAGAGGCTTCTCAACCTTTCATTTCAGCAGTCAAGCATTCCCAGTTTGGTGGCACCAATGTCGAACCATCTTCCATTAGACCCTTCCACCGATACCCTATCTTGGAGCCAAATGCCTTGGAGATCTTCCACAAGCGCACCGCATCACCAGAAAAGACACTCCAAACCATAGGATTGTCAAGAACCATTAGGAGTTTCTTGGCATGTGGTAAGGGAGGTGAAGGCTCTTCGGGAGTGCGCTACAGGTCCTTAGTGGTGAGCGGCCAACAGACTTCTAGCGTTGGCATGCTTAGAATTCCATGTCCCAATACAGGGAAATTTTGAGGGCCATGAACCCATTAAATAGCCTTTGGTCTAAGATTGGGAGGAGTAGCGCCGACTAGTGCTTTAGTAAGCCACCACTGCCATCAATGAATAATTGAGTGGGGTTTGATGTTCGCAGAACCATCGTGGTCGAGCTATGACCAAAGAGATCAGTGGGAGGATATAAATGCAGAGAGGAGACTAGTTCAGTTAGAGACCATTAAGACGAGGCCAAGTAGAACGTGTAGGGTCTCAAGAGCTCTCTTTGGTCTAGCCATGGTAGAAATTTAATGCAGGAAAGTGGTGCGGCGATGGAGGCGGAGGTTTATACTCATAGATGGAGTCGATCAACCTTATCGTTCACCTAGGTGGAACCCTAGTCATGGAAGCTTGTGATTGGTGCGCCCATATTTCCCTTCACGTGATTGGGCAAAGGAGGATGACATTGCCCAAAGCCTCTAGCCCAGAAGAGTTATCTTGCATCACAAAAGGATTGGCAGTATGACATAAGCCAGGATGAGTTAGCTGATATGTCATCCTGGTAGCTATGACATTGGTCGTAGGTGATGCCCACAATACAGGTCAACCCAACAGGTATGCAATTAGTCGGGGGTGGTACCCACCAAACCGCACTTCCCGGAAATCCTTGTTTGGAAGTGCTAATGGCAGGTGGGATGACGTCAATTGCCTCGTGAGCCTGAAAGATATGTTATTGGCTGAGAAGATGCCCTACTCACCAGGTCCACCCAGTGGTCCCCACCGAGGGGTGCTAGCGGGGTGCCTAAGGAAAGTGTCGGGAGGAAATGGGTGTGGTGGCATAGGTGTATCCTCGTAGCAGGCACATTATTCCAATTGCTCCACCATTAGTCGAAAGCAACCCCACTATCCATGCAAGCCCAGTGGAGGAGCCCGCCGAGTAATAATGGAGAGCGTCGAGACAAGGGCACCGAGATGACATCATCTGGCGGGGCCCACTCGGGTTAATTAAAAGGAACAATAAAAGGAATCGTCGAGATAGTGCGTCAGTGTGTGTTCGCGCAGAATGATGAGGTGATGTCCCTCATGGATCAATCTGAAGTGGGGTGGGCATAGACAATGCCCACCATCCACGTGGTTATGACACCCTACCTTGTTGATGTCGGCAGGAGGAGGGGGAGGGTGGTGCAATGATCGAGTATCGTTGGATGGGGCATGGTTGTTGTGGGTTGTCCGATGTGGGGCTCAGAACCCTGTGCTGGAACCAAAATTGTGCTACCCGTTGCCTGAATTAACCATCCAGTGGGTTACCTCGACATAATCTGTGGATTGAGAGTGAGAGAGGTTGCGGATTAGCGCAAAGATTAGCAGTTAGTGTAGTGTGACGTCTGCATGGATCACATTGTCAATCGGTGACAGAGACCTGTCCCGGTAGCATTGGAAAACTGGATTTAAATAAGATTAAATAAATACATACTTATGTATTTAAAAAACAAACAAACAAACAAACAAACAAACAAAAATAAAAACAAAAACAAAAACAAACAAACAACAACAACAACAACAACAAAAGAAAAGCAAAACAAACAAACAAAAAAACAAAACAAAACAAAAACAAACAAACAAACAAACAAAACAAAAAGCAAAACAAAACAAACAAAATTGCATGATCCCATTCCTCTGACAGGACTAGAGGAGATGGATTCTCAATAGCAACCAGTTCCACTGGAGCAAGGGTGGGATGGGTGTGTTATAGGTGGTATCAAAGAATCTAGGTTCAACACTTAGAATATATGGGCTATATCATGGGCAAGTAGCGGTAGGTTCCTGAGTAAGGGGGTTTCATAATGATTTTTAGAAAATTAATAAAACAAATGTTTAGGTGTTAAAAATTGGTTGTGAATGGATTATTGCATGCATGATTGATGCATTTACATTGCGCTCTAGTTATGTGGCATGGTTGAGTATATGATTACTCTACTATATTGTCACTTTTGGTCATATGGTGAGCATTTGCACACTTGGGAGAATATGTTTGTGACTATTAGTATGATGCAAGGAACTTTGGGAAAACTCCCTGTGTTGCCTGCATTATGTGTATTTATGGAATTATGTATTTATGTGTATGCTAGCTAATTGGGACATGAGGGTTTCATGGCTTGATTGGAATATGTCAAGGACCTCGATGGAGGTTGACTATTTCTCTATGATTAAATGGTTATTATGTTTATTAGGGGTGTTTTGTCATCAATGGTTAATGCATTTCATGTTGTACTGAAACTAGATGAACTCATAGGTCGAGATCTTGGGTGGACCATGTAGATGCATGATTTGTAACATGCTAGAGAGTGATGTGCTTGTTGATTGTTTGTTTATTTTGGTTACTTGCATGTGTAAGTGAAGGCTAGAGTATCATTATGATGGATGGATCATGTGATGATTGAAGATTGCACGCATGCCCAAGGTGCATTCATAAATATGATAATTGTTGATTATAAGATGGCAGGTGTTCATGTGGAATATGGTTGGTAATGGTGACTAACTTTAATTAATGCTAATAAGTTTGGGTAAAAGATTGATTCCTTTGTACTTGTGAAAGAATGATTCTAAACAAACCAGTATATACGTCTACATGTGCATATAAATTTTCATTTTTGAGCATTATGTTGGGATGTGAAATGCACACATTTAGGTCATAGATTTTGAGACATGTGACTAATGTTTAAATTGAAATATATTCTCATGTGAATGTTTGCATGATCGTGTGATTACTTGTGTTGCTTATAATGGTTGCTACTATTGTATATATATATATATATATATATATATATATATGTATATGTATATGTATATGTATATGTATATGTATATGTATATGTATATGTATATGTATATGTATATGTATATGTATATGTATATGTATATGTATATGTATATGCTAATTGGATGGGAACATCCCATGGCCTGTATATGATATACTGCTCAAGAGATTATAGGTATGATGTTGCACATGTTTTAGGAAGCCAAGTGATTGATAAATGCTTGGTTGCAGATAATTTTTATAGCTACAAAGATCATGGCTAGTTATTGACTAGATGCATGTGGAGGGTGCATGTTAACCAGGGCAATGTTACAAAATGTGCTAAGTTGAGCTATATGTAAGCCTTATAACGCATCTGTTTGAATATGACAATTATGACTATGATAAATGTTGATATAACAAGAGAAAATTCTAACTAACCCTCTGAAGTTGCAGATTCCATGGTTGTTGTTGATCTTAATAAGAAGATCAATTTCTTCTTGAATTTAAAATTTTAATTAAAACAATAGTGTGGCCTCAGTAGAGAGGATGATTTTAAATATTGTTATTAGTGCGGGTCGAACATTGAACTCTAATTTTTTATTTGGCATGATTGTGATTATGAATAATATTAATACACATGTATTGCTAAATTTTGAAAACAAGCTTATGTATGTGATAACTGATGTCCTGGTTTATGATACGTGGTTGATGATCATCTTAACAATGTGTGCAATTGTAGGGAAGTGTGCTTGGCACAACAGGGCAATGCAACTGATATTTTTGTTTGTATCTATTAATGCACAAATGACAAAGTGTATGTGGCAGCACATAGCAAGACACAGTGATAGCGAAAGAACATGTATCGTGGCATGGTGAAGCGGGATATGGACCAAGCCCATCGAGAATGAGAAAGAGGGGCATCCCTCCAAAGGAAGAGAACCTTCATGAATTTGGAGGTTTGTTACACCAGACAATCCCTCTTGCAGACAAGAGTGATCACCCTAGATCCTAAATGGAAACTAGAAACAATCATGACAAATGAACTGACTCTTTCCCTAAGTTAAACTTGTTCGAACTACGAGCAGTGTAGCTAATGGATAGACCTCTTACTGGTTTCATGAAATGCTTGATGAAGATCCCTTGTTGTGACTTGATGTAGTTCTTCAATGCTCAATAGGACCTGCAAACATAGACCATAAAAGGATCAAAAGCACATGTGATATAATAATTCATACGACTTACCCTAATGATCAAGGAAATTAGGGATTGAATTTGCCTTAATAAACATAATAAACAATTGTAAACCATTCATCATTCACAAAAGACAAAATCAATGGGAGAAAGTGCTCATTCATATTAATCAGAAGATAAGAGGAGCCTTACAACCTTTGCCTTGATGTCGTGAGGTCCCTCCCAAATGCCTTCAATCTCCTCCTCAGATGACAAGCTCTCCAATGTCAAACCAACATCATAAGTTTGTATTGTCTGAATTCTGACCTCCTTCAGCTCTCAACCATATAGTCCTTTTATAGTCCAAAGAGGAGGAAGTTTTAGATCCCTGAAAAGAAGATGAACCTCCTTTAACAAGGGATGAGGTTACCATGAGAAAAGGAATGGAAATGCATCTTGAGAGGGTTATAGTTCGAATAATCATCACATGGAAGCATACAATTGGGAAATATTCGACCAACTATGTTTCTATAATGTACTTTTTATTTTTACTTTCTAGAATTCACCTACGCGAGTTTATAGTTACAAACAGAGCACAGCTCTGCGATGTTCTCAGAGTCAATTTCAACACATGCCTAGGAAACGCTAGAGAAATCGGTATAGGTGGAACTTAACAAGGTGTGACATCTATTTGACTCAAATTTCTCATGTACTTCAACATATATTGAATTTTTTTCTGTATTCAAGCTTATGTGATCCATAATGAATTAAACAAAGTCTTTTGGTAGAAATCACATGAGAGAATTGTTTGGACGACGCGTTTCGAACCAACAAGTGTGTTTCATCATCAGGACCAGATGAAGAGGCAGACCATGAGAAAGGCTTAAATAGAGAGCAATAGAAAAATTCTCTCATGTGATTTCTACCGAAATACTTTGTTTAATATATTGAGTTGTTTGACTTCTAAGGAGTTGGTTCCAACATGTTCACGGATGGTAAAAATATCCATAAATGGATCAAAGTGTCATAGCGACAAATTAATAGATTTCCCCCTAAAGTGCGAAGTCTGACAAATAATTTTAAAGATTGAAGTGCTTTATCATTCCAAGGATTAGATCAAAGGCAATGGTCGAAAACCTGCAAGGAACATTCAAGGGAACATAATGCAAAATATTTATCAAAAATCATCTTTGAGGTAGGCATTCCCATACTCAGAGTAAAGTGAACTCAATGAACAAGCATGGAAAAACTAAGATCATATAGATGGTAGACACAGCATGGACACAACCATATGTCTACATAATCATGAATATAAAATCTCCTCGCAACCTGGATTGATGAAACTAGATCCAGGGTCTTGATCTCCATCTCTCGATCCATAGTATGATTCTAACCATGCGAGTGAATGTCTTGAAGTCAAACATGGCAGAAACCACTTGATTACCGGTCAATGATGTGAACCATTAACAAGCACGAGAGAAACCACCAATAATGACAATGGTTCTCAAGGTACTCCCAGTACAATCTATGAAGTGCGAATATGTGATCTAAAGTCGAACACTCATAGAATCATTCGATCAAAGGCCAATGATGAGACCCTGTCATCAAAAGAGAAAAGCCTTCCATTAAGGCATACAGGCTTCAAGGTACTGAAGGTTTCTAAATGAACTTCCTAGATAATGAGTTGAAGTCGATAGGAAGCAATCCGTCGTAGCACAGCCTACGACACAAAACATGATATCAAGTTTGGGAATAGTTTGCAAGGACTGACTCAAGGATGGTCGACGCGAATGAAGGCAAAGATTTTGCAAAGGGATGTGAACCAAGGTTGAACTTCCTTTGGACACATAATGACACTATAATGATTTGACAGCATTTCACTTAACGATAATACCCAAAACCATGAATACTTTTAATGAGGTCTGATTAGATGTAAGGCAAATGGATTTCCCAACCCAGCCCTGAACGTGACGGAGTGTCGTGTTCAAGAGCGACATGCTACCTTTTAAATTATGATGTAAAATGGACACCTTCCCTAATTTTCCCCCACCATTACTAGCAACTACCTCTTTATTTTTTACAAGTTTGAGGATCATAACATATGCTTGGATTGTAAGCTCATCCTTCATATGAGTCCATCGAGGTATTTTTAACGAACCCTAAGAAAGAGTGGTTCAGTCTCATAATGCTTAACGAGTCCTATACTGTTTAGTTTTATGAGTCCAGTAAAGGAGTAACTCGATGTCATTTTCTTTTAAGAGTTCAAAAAAGAAACAAAAAGAAAACTCATTCAGCTCTTTAACCATAAAATTTTAATGAGCCCAGATAAAGTAAAGCTCGATGTTTTTCATTTTTCAGAGAGTCAAAAGAAAAACATAAGTAGAATCCATCAGGTTGTTTTTCGTCAGTTTAGTCTCTCAGGTCCGAAAAAGGATAAAATAATATGCGAGAGAACTCTATTGACCATGCTTGATCAATGTATACCTTTTTCGTAAACAGTCCTGGTTCAGTCCATAAAAGCGATAAAATTACACCAAGTGGACGGTTGTTCATTTGTTTTTACGAGTTCGAACAAGCAAGTACTCAACAATCTTTTCGTTTTGAAAGAGTCTGAAAATGGCTTAAACGAAGACTCTATGATTTTCGCTTTTCATAATTTTTTAAGGAGAATAAAAAGCGATAAAAGTATGCTAGAATGTCAAAAATGATTTACCTTGACTCTGTAAATGATCCTGCACAATTAAACTCAATAACCTGCCATAACTGCTCAAAAATGGCATTTTTCCTCTAAAAAAGATTTAAAAGATAAAAAATAATATTTTTTAAGCTCAAAAAACTTATAAAAGTGGGAAAAAGTAATTTATTTTTACCATTTTCATTTTCACCAGTTCAAAGCAAAGAGAGGGGTTTTTACCGTGAAACTTCCAGGACTGATTCTAAGCCAACCAATGGACGAAATCGTGCATTGTTTCCTCTAGGTAGAAGATCTCTGTTTAGTTTTTCATTTTAAGCTTTCAATTGGTTTTTTTGGGGCAAAGTATTGTTCAAAAATGCACCCTCGGCCTTGTGCGAGTTCCGTTCAATCAGGCCAATGCAGGCCGATGAAAATTTCCACATAGAAAATCTCTGCCTGTGCAGAATTATGCGTGAAAAAACTGCACAGCTGCACCATGTCCATAAAAGGGCAGTCACGCAGGCATCATGGGCTATTTTTAAAACAAGTTTTGAACCCCAAAAAACATGAAATGAGTTTCAAAAATGCTTCTAACTGTTTTTAAATGGTCATTTTAGGTCTTTGATTGCTCGAAAATGGAGTGGAGGGAGAGAGAGCGCATGAAGCAAATGATTTGGCTACTTTGGTGGATTCAGCCACTTTGCAGGCTCTTAGGACTTGTGGCCTCCTGAAGTATTGGCTTATCCCTAGGATGAAAGTTTAGGTAGATTTGATGATGTGGTTGGTGAGGACCTGGAATGTCCAGGAACAATGCTTTCTAATTGTTGATCATTGCCTCACGATTGATGTTGATGACATCTATTTCCTGACTGGGTTGTCTCATCGAGGAGTCGTTATTTAACTATTTGGATCGAGAGCAGGGGGAGATACTATTGATGGATACCTATGGTGCTTTTATAAGGGTGCACCGCCCAAAGATGGGTGGATTGACATTTAGTCCATCGAACGTTTACCCTTGAGGACCATTGCTTTCACAGTTTGCAAACTGTGTGGCAGTGTTTCCCTTCATCTACCCACACGCGCACAGATGTAGACAGTCATGGAACACTAGGAATCCACAGTATACAACTGGTGTGAGGCAGTAGTGGTAAACATGAAGGGCCAATTGACTAGGTGTAGGAATGGTAAACTAAAGAATTTCGGTTATGGTTCCATTCTTGTTGCTTTTTCCCTAGAGAGGGTTCTTATTCTTCAGCCACAATTGATTTTGGCAGGCGAGGGAGGTTCGAGGGATCCACGCATGATGAGGTCAGCTGCACTGATGGCACGCCATGGCGGTGATGGGCTTGTAGTGAGGTATACAACAGAGTCTTTTTACTGGCTGGGCCAGCAGATTGTTCCGATCGAGGACTTTCCGTATGCCGGGATGGATTACAGAGGTGATCCTGATATCCCACTTCCAACCGGAGCTCAGTGGGGTGATCTAGGTAAGAATTTCTCATTTTGACATATTTTCAAATTTTTCAATTTTTAAGTGTTTTTTTCTCCAAAGACTAATTATCCGAAATGCATGTGCAGATGTGGGTCCAACCCAACCAGCCGGGATGAGACAACATGATAAACAAGCCGAGCAACCTATAGTAGTTGTGGCAGTGGACCCAGAGGACGATGACATTCTGACAGAATTGGGGCATAACCTTGAGAGGTTGATTGCCAACATCCCAGACACTGGGACTGATGACATTCCACGTGCCTGTTAGATACATGTAGTTGGAGTTATAGGGCCTCTCAGACGTTTGCTGTGTCGATTTGTTCGTGCTATTATCTGTTATCATGAGCATCATCATGCCTAGTTGTTCTAGTTTCTAGGACCATTTTTTACTTTTTTGTGTCAGCATATTCGGAAAATAAAAGGCCACAGGGCCTTATGTGCTCAGATGACATATTTTGTAGACACACCTAAACTCTATTTTAATGAAAAATATACTACTTTTTACCTATGTTTATCTCAATCAATGTATGAATGAATATTGTTTTAATTTACAAATGTTTCAAATGCCTATTTAACACATGACTTATCAATGAATCTGTGAATGTGTTTAAATATCTTGGAATATGTTGATATTCAATATAATCAAATTACCTTTCCAAGAGACGGACTTGTAAAAATACTCTTAACATGGTTGGACTCCTTACTGAATAGACACTATTTAGTTGTAATACCATGAGTTGGGAATATAACCTAATGATCAAACGTTGGATACCAAATGTAATGGCATAAGCCAATAGCTCAATGACTGCGTTATATTCTGCTATACTTTTCGTTGTTCGACCGATACATATTCCATGAATAGAGACAATCTTGTCACTGGGTGAATAGATAACCCAAGTTGTGGAAGATAAATTCCAAGTACTACGACTAGCGCTATCAGTAAAGCCAATGTAAGTCAGAGAGAACGTCAACATCTATAAATCAAGTATAAAAACGAGATAAGCATGAGAAGTAGTAGAAAAATGTGAAAAACGCTAATTATCACACATACCTAAAAATGGTAAATAATGTACAAATATTCACCAAAAGTTTTATGCAAAATATTTCTTTAGGTAAAGACCATTTTTGGGCTTTCCCAAAGAAACACCATCAAAATCAACTAGCTCATAGGAACCTTTAGCTAATACGTGTTTTATGATGTAAGTGCCATGTCACATGGGCTCGAATTTCCCTGCACCTAGCTTGTCATGAGCTTGATCATAAACCAAGACTAGGTCACCTTCTGAATATGTATGAGGATTAACGTTTTGATCATATTGGGCTTTGACATGTTTCTAGTGAGCTTTGCTAGCTGGTACGGCATTACGGCGATTTTCATCTAGATGAGCTAAATGTACAAAGCGTTCTTCATCCACAGAGGTAGCAGGTAAAAATTCGATAGCTAATTTAAAAGATGGAATTTCACATTCAATAGGTAATACGGCTTCCAAACCATAAACAAGTTGAAAAGGGGTAAAACCGGTCGATGTTTTTACAGTAGTGCAGTAAGACCATAGTGCTGAAAAGAGCATAGAGTGCTAGTTTCCTTTATGCATACCAACTATCTGTTTAATCATATTGGTTAAAACTTTATTGATAGCTTCAACCTTACGAGTAGCTTGTGGATAATACGGAGTAGAGCTCTCATGGCAGAGGCCGAGTTGTGCGAATAGTTTGACCATCATAAAGTTATGAAAATGACTACCATGGTCTATAACAATAGCTTGTGGGATGCCAAACCAAGCAATCACATGATTGAAAATGAAAATATCTGCAGTTTCGTCATCATCTCTATATGTAGGCATCACCTTGGCCCATTTTGTAAATTAATTGACTGCAAGGATAATATATCCATGCCCCCTTGCCGAGTTCGGGTTACAAGTGATGAAGTCGATGCCCCATTTGGCAAAAGGACCGACAGCTACTATAGGGTGAAGACGAGCGGGAGGTGCTCGCATCTTACGATCATAAATTTGGCAATTATGTCATTTGCGGACTATAGTGGTGCAGTCTTTAAACATTGACGACCAAAAATAGTCAGCACGTAATATCTTTTGGGCAGTAGCATACCTAGACATGTGATTGCCACATGCTCCAGAGTGGTAGTCATTTAAAGTTTTTTCAACTTCTTGAAAAGTTAAACAACGTTGGAATACATAATCGACACCACGACGATAGAGAGTGTCGCCAATAATATTGTATTGTTGGGATTGGTATCGAATTCGCCAATGATCAGTTTTGGATAACTCGGGCCTAAAATTTTGTTTTTGGAGATATATAATGATTTCTACATACCACGGATCTAACATACTAATAAGAAAGAGAGATTCGTCAGCAAAACAATCTTCTGCTACAGTTTCTATATCAGTATGGGGAAAATCACAAAATAGTTTGGTGAAAATCAAGGATTTCTTTGATTTGGACTTTTCACATTCCAAATCAAATTCTTGTAGAATGACTATCCACTTCGAGTATTTTCCCCTTAACAATTGTTTCATGAGAATGTACATCATAGGGTTGCAATCTGAAATGAAAATCGTTTTTTGGAGACGTATATAGTGACAGAATCGTTGAATAGCTTGCACAGCTGCCAAGGCTAGCTTCTCCACATGTACGTATTTAATATCAGTTTTAGTGAGACTCCTACTCAAATAGTAAGTCACATGTTCACTGCTAGAATGATCCTCTTGGACTAACACCATGCCAATGGTGGCATCAGATGCATCTAACTACATAAAGTAGCCTCGATGATAATTAGGTGGATGCAGTAAAGATGCATTAGTCAGTGCATGCTTTAATGCATCGAAAGCTTTATCAGCAAACTCATCCCAGAAAAATGGAATACTCTTTTTCAACAGTTGAGTAAAACCCTGGGTTAGTTATGCATAATTATGGATGAATCTACGCAAAATTTTTGCCTTCCCTTGCAAAATTTGGAGTTGAGTAAGACTAGAAGGAGTAGGCAAATTCAAAATTGCCTCTACCATGAGGGGATCGACATGAATGCCTTCCTTCGAAATGATGAAACCTAGAAGTCGACTAGATTGCACACAAAAAACACATATTTGTGGGTTCAAGTGAATATTGTAATGCCTACACCTAATGAAAATTGCTCTTAAGTTCAATGGGTGATCCTGTCGTTTCATGGAATGAACCGGTAGGTCATCGAAATAAGGTTGAAAAATATGCTTGATATCGTGGAATGCATAAACATTGCTCGTTGAAAAGTGGCGCTAACATTTTTTAGGCCAAATGGGAGTTTGCGATAAGCAAAAGCTCCCCATGGGCATATAAATGTGGTTTTATACTGATTGGCAGGGAGTATGTTTATCTGATTGTAGCCAGAAAATATATCCATGAAGGAAAAAATTTCATTTTTGGCACAATCATCGACAATCTGGTCGATATATGGAGTTGGATAATTGTCCTTAGGACAAGATTTAGTGATATCTCAGTGATCGACACACACTCAAATATTTCCTTGCTTTTTATTAATGGGCACAATATTTGATACCCAATTGGTTAAAGGAATAGGGTAAATGAATCATGATTTCACCAATTTCTCAACCTCAGTTTTGATAGCAGCAACTTTTCACAGATGTATCAGACGTAATCGTTGTCTAACTGCCTTAGCGTCCGGATAAGTTTTTACTTCATGTATAACAATGCTAGGGTTGATTCTTGGCATCTCCTCGTAGGACCAGGCAAAAATGTCAAGGAATTCCTGAAATAGGGCTTTGTAAGTTGAAATCTCTTCCAACGAACAAGAAGCGCCTATATGAATATTTTCAATTATTCCAGGTTTCATTGAGATATCAATAGGTATCATTGCCGATATGTTCCCTAAATTTTGTTTATAACTGGAAGAAAGGGTAGATATTGAACTTTGAGGATCGCTAAAGGTCTAAGATGGAAAAAGTGATGAGAAATTATTATCAATTTTATCAAAGGATGGTAAGAAATTTGAACGATGATGAGTATCATTCCATGGCATTTCATCCAAGGTCATAACTTCCATAATCCCTTGATCACTTAAAAAAATTGTGTTAAAAGGATTAGGCATAGAGATTGGTTCCAAGTGTGAAAAATGATAATATTCATCAATAATCGTATTCATTCAATCATTATCAGATGTCGATGGGTTGGAAAAATACTGAATGGACTCATATGCTAACTCAAAAGGACTGCGAGGCATTTCATCGCCATATAAGATCATTCTAATTCTGACGGTACTTTTCACGGATCTCCCATTTTGAAAGTAATTGATGTAATCATGTTAACCTGTGCTTCATTATGAAGAAGAATGGGTGGAGGGAACGTGAATGGGTGGAGGTAACACCAACTTCTTCATATGGAGTGGTGTATTTTCCAACGAATGGGATACTGTCGGTGGAATTAGGGTCTGAGGTATAGTAGGACAATTGATCTACTTTCACAATTCTTCCTTCGTGAAGAAACATAATCATCCTAAAATACGACAAGACTATTGCCGCCATGGCATAAGTCCAGCTCTAACAAAGCAAAAGGTTATAGTCAAGTTGAGCATCAACAACCTCAATGTCTATTGAAACTGTTTTGACCTCTAACTCGATTGGAAAATCATTTAAAATTCCATACGGATGAAAACATCTTCTATTGAAGGCTTTCAAAGTCGTGGGAGATTGATTCGTTGTTGGAGAACCCAAGGCTTTACAATAAGCAATGGACATAATACATGTCGGCGCTCCTTCGTCAATCATTGTTCAAAAAACTTGTCAAGTTTTGAGGTGAATTAGTATCTGAAAATCCAGTTGGTGTGGGAGACGTGGGACATGATTTTCAAGATCGAAAACAATCAAATGGGAGTCTTGAGGATTTACAGCTCCTATGGCTGATAATAATAATTTCCTTTGTGCTAGACAAGTTTGCAGCGCTTCAAGGGAAGACATGGCCGAAGGTGACATAGCCAGATCTTCGATGATGTTATAATTTTGGGCAACCCTCGCATTAGGATTAAAGATTGAATTATGAAGCATACCCTTAGGAGGCAAACGAATTATCATATCAGAATCCCATTTTTCAATATGTAATGGTTCAGAAGCAGGAGGAGTAGACGCAGAGATTTGACCAGGTGAACTGGAGTCGTTTCCATCTTCAATAGGACTCTTTTATGTGTAATCTTTGGATCTCGTTGCTACCATAACTTTGGAATACATCATCATGATATATGTTGATGGGGATGAAAAGGATTGGTCGTGAGATGCCTTTTTATTGTCTTGTGGAAGAAAATGATCCTTCAAAATAGCAGGTGTGGGTGAACTTTTGACTTATTTGGAAACTTCGGCCCGATGAGGGCACTCCTTAGTGTAATGGTCTTCCTCACAAATTAAGCAAGGATAGCGAGGTTTCCTATTTTCGTTAAACTGTTCGTTCTTGGTTTATTTCTCCTTAGAGCAGTTGCCTTGTTTAGTTTTTCGTTTTTCGTTTTTCTTATTTCTGGATGGCTTACCCTTGCCAATAGATGAATCTACGACGTTCATTTCAGAAGTAATTCTAGGAGAAGGATCTTCGTCAGGTGAATCAGATAGAGCTGAAACCTGAACATTCTTATCACTTTTCTTTTTGTTCTTAGATTTTTGGCTCACATAACCAATCATGCCATCTTCGGCATGTGATCCTGGAAGAGGTGGATTATTTTGAGTAGATCGGGGTAAATCTGGGATATTTTCATGCAAAGTACAAGATTGAGTATAAACAAGATCAAGGTATTGAGCATGGGCAATTACCTGCTCTTTAGTTACAACGCCCCCTTTGGCCACATCTTTGGTTATTACCGGAAAAGCGATTTTACGAACCATTCAGACAAAATGTTGTCTGGAATGTAAATTTTAAGTAGGCGACGTCTTCATATCCATTCGTGAATGTGATCTAAGAAATGGGTTGACGTTGACTGCTTCAAAGAAGTCAAAAGTTCATTTCCATTGTCATACCGAACAGGTAACTGAAAATGGGTCAAAAAGGCTGAAGAAAGGGTGTTAAACATGTTGAAGGAAACACCTGGAAATTATGTATACCATTTGGCTTTCGAACCAGTTAAGGTTCTTTGAAAAAGTCGTAATCTAATATAATCATCATTTAATGAGATGGACACGCACCAAAGTTGGTAGGTCATGACATTGTTGGACAGATCTTCACCCGACTTACCTTTGAACTTAGGAATATCACTCGACAACTTAGTAGCAATAATTAACCAATAGGGTAAATAAAGAAGTGGAGCATTAGTTAATCGAGCGAGGTCAAGCAAATCCAAAGTTCCAATGAAGGGCAACTGGCGATTAGGGTCCTGTGATGGATATTGATAACCCTGAGGGGCGAGTCCCGTACCGGGAGGAGGATATCTAGGATATCCTGGGATACCCTGAGCAGTTGGAATCTGCATACCTCCTGGGTATCCAGGATGAGCCATACTATATTGCAGTTGAATAGGTTGTTGAAACGTATGACCTGGGTACGGTTGATTCTAGAAGAGGAGACTCTGACCCATTTGACCTTGAACAAACTGTCCTTGAAAGGGTTGACCTTGGAGAAATTGATTTTGAAAAGGTGTACCTTGAACAAACTGACTTTGGGGTAAAACTTGGAAAGGTAGCCCTTGAAAAGGTTCTTGCATATATGGAACACTACGCTGAACAACAGGTATTTGAGGTGCTGACGGAATCGTAGGAATGGATTGAACACAAGATGCCTGAGGTAAGATTGAACAAGTGATTGCATAGTAACCTGTGATGTAAGCGCGACAGTTACCTGCGATACTCCTAGAATGGGGTTTGAGGTGAACCTAAACCTCGGTTCTGAACATTCATTGCCATGGCAGACTGCCTTACGGTTTGATGGGTAATAGGGGCGAGCTGCTGAAGTGATCACTAGGCAGGTGTCGATAGGTTAGCCTGGACGATTGTTTGGACTTGAAAAGACATTTGTTGTATAGGTTTTCCAAGAGGTTGGTCAGTTTGATACAAAGGCAATTGAGAAGCAACATGAATTGACTTTTGAGAAGGGTTCTAGATTGTATTCAATCCAGGGTAAGGCATTCCAACGTCGGGTTGAGGCATAACAAGCTGACCAAAACCAGTCTAAGGCATTTGAACATAATTCAAGTAGTTTCCAGTGGGGAGTTTCCCCCCAGTTGCGGGGTAAGGTCCACCAAAAGGCTATCCTCCAGGCGGAGGATATGACGGCTGCCCCACAAGCAGATAAGAACCACCTGTTGGGTTAGATTGTGGATTACCAACATTACCAAAAATCATATTAATGACTTTTCCAGATGTCAAACCTATAGTGGTAGGGTTAATTACACCAGTTGACATGTTTGAAGATGAGTTTGACGAAGAAGCTCTTGAATAAGCTCCTGCGAGAGAGTGATATCCAGGTGGTAAAAAACCACCATACAATGTGGACTCTGGAGAAGTGGAAAACATGGATGTATCTGATGTGGCACTTCTAGGAATCATTGTGGACCAGTCAAAACCGGGCACGGTAGAATAAGGAGTCATGTAACACAGAATCCCTTGTCCTAAAAAGTTCAAGGGTGTAAAATACCAAGGGTCAGGGTGAAGAGATCGAAACAAAAGTTATGAGATATCTGCAGGTTCACTGGTAGAAACTATAGGTTCTTCCTCTTCAACCGAAACCTCCTGAAGCTGCTGCACCAATTGTGGCTCCTCCACAATTGTCTGAGACGTCTTCTGGCGATACATGTTGAGAGGTAATATACTCTCCCTCTCAACCACCAATTATCTAACCTTTGCCTTGCTCCTCAAGGCTTTGCATGCATCGTGTACCTCAAGTGCATATAGGTTCTTGGCTAGCACACCAATCTATTTCCACTTTCCCGCCGTCACGAAATTTTCTAGAAAAAAGAGTTGATTTTAAATCAGCGATATCTCCCTCATCCGAACTCCAATTCAGCCGATTTTTTATTATTTTTTTTGGGTATTTTTCCACAAGGAATCCAAATCTGCTATTTATTTCTGAAAAATTGTATAGAAATTTTCAGATCTGCTCTGCAAACTGTCAGCCCAAAACTCAAAACTTTGAAATCTCCTCTCAGTATATTGTCCTCTCCTTGATCACCTGTGCTCTGATACCATGTAGAATTTTTCTACAAATCAGCTAGCTCTAATACCATGTAGAATTTTTCTACAAATCAGCTAGTTCTGATACCATGTAGAAATTCCCATTGTAAATCCCCTGGTAATGCAATGTACTAAAGCAAAACACTTGATCTACTTCTACAAACAATTTAGCGGAAGCTTAATCAACCATGAGCAACATCAATAAGAACACATATAACTGATAAGAAGGAACCGATCACACATAACACAGAAGAATTTACCCTAGGAAAGCACCTGCCTAAAACCCCATCTCTGTATTATCATACAAGTGAAAATATAGTTCGGATTACACAAAGCCTTAGCTCGGAAGCTATCCAGCTCTCACTGCAATCCCTCTGCTACTCATAGACAGTCAAAGGCTTCTCACAAACCTTATCCTCTACCCTCCAAGCCTCCTATTTCCTTGTACATTTTCCTTGGGGTCCAGTGCTCCCACCTATGTGAATTGGCCTCTTCACACACTCACTAACCTCTGATCTAACTGCACAAACTTGAAGGAGATGAATCCTCATCATGGATGAGCTTCCTTTATAGGAAAAATATTCATCCAACTGATAGTACATTGTCCCTTCTCTGATCTCAACTGGGTGTCTGACAGAACTGCTATGCATCAGTTATCCATGAGTGAATACTCAGTTATCTAAAAATACCAGTTGTCACATGCATGCAAGCATCAACAAACTGAATCTCATTAATTTAACAAACTGTTAAATTAATCTAACTAGACTTGACTAAGTTAAACTAAGTCAACTGATCCTTTCAATATAGAACTCATCCTTAATTCCTCAGTCAATGGAGCAAATCAAGGACACATTCCCAATCAGTGGAGAAATTATTGTATGTTCTCACAAAGACTTCAATTTTCATTTTCCTTAACTAATTAATTCATGGAGAATTAATTAATTAATATTCAAACTGCTGGTAAGACCAAATTCGAATTTTACTTCCTATTTTAGACCAGGGACTGCCTAAAAATAGGAATCCAACCAGAACTGCTAAAAATAGAACTTCTATTTTTAGCACTTACATTTTTCATTCCCTATTGCCCAATCCAGCACTGATGCCCAAACTGCTATTTGTAGCACTTCTATTTTTAGCAATTTCTTGTTGCCATTTTTCAACACAATAGACCCTATGGGCCAGAGGAACGCAAAACAACGATACAAGATGTCAAGAAGGAGAAGGGGGCACTATTCCTAGCTCCTTGACTCATATATATGTGTGTGTGTGTGTGTGTTGAAAATATCCCCTATGAAATTTTGGGGAATGTGAGACTTCAAGGTTGTGGTGAGCCTTGTGAAGAAGTCTCAAATTTATTTTGGTGCATGAAAATGAATATGTACATGCATACCTATGTTGATTGTATGATGGCGGAAGTGCCATAAACGCTGAACTCAAGGAGATAAAATTTAAATTTGGATTGTTTTGTACAAATGCCTAATGAGTTGTGGTATTAATTTATTGTTTTCATGACTCTCACCATTTTAATCTTAGATTTGTGCAAGACCATGTTGTTTCGTGTGCATTGTTTCCTCTATGATTGTAATCATGGATTTTATTCCTTTACAGAGTTACCTCTCAGTTTTCCTTTGCTTTATCTATTGATACTATGACGAGCCTTTGCTTTACATGCTAATTGATTGAAGCTAGTAGGGAGGCCACAAGGCTTAGCAAAAGAGAGTCAAAGAGAGTCGCACGTAAGGGACATGAATAGTGATCAAATAAACAAATTCTAGTCAAGGAGGAACTTAGAGCTGGGAATATGTATTGGGAAGAAATCCAACACTAAAACATACTAGAGAGTTACTCCTGGACACAACAGTGGACATGAGTGAAAACAGAAGTGGCTAGAAGTTGCCACATAAATGTGAAAGGTAAAAAGGAAGAATTATGTAAAGGGATTATATTACATAATGCATGCTTGGGTTGGTATAGGAAGTTATCTGAACCTTGATTTTGTTTGACATAAGTAGATGTTTGTTATGCTCATGAATCAGTGAATAATATAATGATGAACAAGTGGTCGGTTAGTCTGTGGAAAATTATGGACAATGGCACCAGGGAAGTTCTTTGACCTTAACTCAATATATATAGATATACACTGTGAAAATGCCCACGACTAGATCTATATATATATATATATGAATTCCATCGTGACTGAGAGGGTTTTGTTATGGAATCTTCTTATGGAAGAAAGGCTATGTAAACTTATTTAATGCAAATGTGGATGGCATAAACAAACTCTCGGGTGTATGAGCAATCAACCGGGCAAGAGGTAGCCCTAGTTGTTTTATGATTTTGAAATCATGTGCTTATAATTATACCCGTGTTATATTATGAACAGGGAATGTTGGAAGATATAACAACAAAATGAAAGAAGCACGATCTGTAGGACACTAGAGGCAGAATTGCCCAACTCTTGTGGATCGAGATAGTGTGGTCTTTGGATTTGTCAATGTTGTTGTGTACATGTCATATTGTGCTATGTCTAATGTGTATGTTTTGTTTTGTACATGTGTATATGTTGTGTTGTGTCATGTGTATGTGCATATTTTGTGTAATGTTTGGGAACAGGTAGGTATGGGACTGTTTGGGCCCTTGTGTTGTGTATTTTGTATGGAACAGACATGTATGGTATTGTTTGGTGCCTTGCATTGTGTAGCACCATACACAGGTAGGTATGGGACTGCATGGGCCTACACAGCTGTGGAACACACCTATAATCTTGTCAACGTAAGACTACTTGGTTTGGTAGTTCCCATACTCACAGAATAGCGATTGGGCTTAAGTCCTCATCTTGGGGTCGATGAGTCACTTAGTAAATTTTAATTCAAAGAGAAGAGAAGAGAAGGCACTAGACAAATCCAGTGTGTGTACGTGGTCAAAATGAAGAGAAGGAACTGGGTGCTTGCTAGATTGGAAACCAATCCAGTGTGTGTAAATGGTCAAAGTGAAGAGAAGGCACTGGGTGATTGCTAGATTGGCAGCCAATCTAGTGTGTGTACATGGTCAAAGCAAAGAGAAAGAACTAGATGCTTGTAGGATGGCAACCAATCTAGTGTGTGTATGGGAAAAGAGAAGGCTGCTAGATGCTTGTCGAATTGGAAACCGATCTAGTGTGCATAAAAAGGGAGTAAAGAGAATGATCCAAGGTGGATTGAACACCTCCAAAGAATCAAAAGACTAAAAGGTGCCATTGGAAAAAATGGTTGAATTATGACTTAAAGTATATCATAGTTTTGTTAGACGGTTGAATTGTAACTACATAATTATCACATTTTGTTTGCTAGTTGAAGTGAATACATAAGGCATTGTAAATGTAGTGAAGAGATGAGTCTATAAACCTCCATGAAACAACATGTCTATTTTTTCAAATATGTTCATTGTACATTGTCATTGAACATCGAGGACTGTGTTCCCCCAAGGTGGAGGAGTTTGTAACAACCCAGATTGTTATCCTCATGTACGCAATGTAAATACCTTTGTAAATTAAAAGGCTGAGAGAGGGACACAGATTCCATTGCTTGAGGTAGGAGATTGCTTAAGGGAATTATTGGTTTAAATATAAGTCCTTGGTTGAATGAGGAGATTCCTTGCTTGGGATGCTCAAGGTTTCCTTACTGCAGGAAAACCTGAACTGGTTATGTCAGCCATTAAAGGTCGGTTGGTGTGTTTTAATGGACTGGTCATAAAATTTAATTGGGTTTCAATAGAAGTACGCATGCCCATGTTACCTTGGAGAAAACTTACAATGCAAAAATGATAAAATTTAAGAACGATGATTGTATTGACAATAAAGACAAGAAATTCAATCACTGTGTAGGAGAGAAAAGAGAAAGTGGGGGAATGGAGAGGGGATTTTGGCTCTCTCTCAATTCTCCTATTCGACTCTCATGGAGCAAGGGAGTAGAGCAGAGGAAAAAAGAAGGGAATTCGACCTCATTCACTAATTGAGGTCTTCCCACTTTCTCTCAAGCATTTAGCCATAGAGCAAGAGAGGGAGGTAGAGAAAGTAGGATTTGGAGCTAAGTTACTAAGCTTTGAGGAGAGAAATAAACCAGCTAAAGGCTTTATCCAAACATGTTTGGAAAAAAACTTAACAAGGAGTAATGGCTTTCCTCGAGGACGTAGGTAGGGTGGCATGGTCGTGCTTTGGTTCAGCTATACATTTGTTCAAGGTTTCCCTCATAAAGCACGACACCTCAAGCTTTGGAATCTGGATTGGGGATTACAGCTACAAGTAATATTGGTTATAGCTTGTCTATGGTTGGGTGGAAAGTTAGAGTCCCATTCTCAGTGGGAAGAATTCCTGCAGTGCTTAAGATAAGTTCTCTTGTGTTTGTTAATCCTAATCAAACATGTTTTCATTCCTAGTTTATATGATGTTATTGTTAAAGGAGGCATGGATAGATTATTATTATTATTTGCAGGAGTGACAATTGTGTTGTGTTAATCCTTGAAGGTGCTAGGATAGCATGTAAAGAATATTGATTGTTACAATAACATTTGGCATGAGTAGTTTTATTTATTGTAATATTATGACTACAAGGTTTCAAGCTTGCATGAGCATTCCTTATATTGCAATATGGTGAAACTGATTATTCCTCTTCCTTTCTCTTCGTTGGTCTATTAAGTTGTTTGTTTTATATGCTTGTTTCCCTTGGTTGTTTTCCATAGTGTTGACCCTTATTTGGGACAGTGTCTTCACTCTCTCTAAATCTTAGAGTCAAGAGACTCCTTGTCCCAGACTTAGTTGCCTCAAACCATATAAGATAAGTGTTCTTATGCATGGAAATGATATTAAACATGTGTTGCGATCTTGGACTGAAATGGTGTGTATATGTGTAATGAGTATGTATTGCATTCTAGACTGAAATGGTGCTCATGAATGTGTTGAACATAGTATAATGTTTCTTTGGTTTTAATTACTATGCCCTTGAGTTGTGTGACTATGTCATTACTATAATATGAAGGATTAATATCCTAAGAAAATGTTAAAAGCATTGAAAATAGTCCATAGGAGACTGAACCATGTTGGAAATAATACTGAGAGGGGGGGTGAATCAGTATTATCAAGTTCTTTTTAATAAATCTTCCTTATCTATACTTTGAATTATTTTTGCATGTCAGTACCATAAAATAATGAGCATGAACAAGAAAAACAAATAGTCACACCAAAGAACACCAGATATAAGGTGGAAACCCAATGTGGGTGAAAACCACCTGCTGCAATATGTCTCTATCTTCTTTCAAATTAGAAACTCCTTTTACAATGGTTTTGTACTGGTGCAGTCCTTTACCAGTACGCAGGCTGCAACCTACAGAGCGCTACAACTCTCTCTCGTTTTCCAGTCTCTCCTGGAAGGGAGCTACAACCCCATACTTCTTTTCTTTCAAGGATCACTTTTCATAAATTTTCAAACTGGATCCATAAACATCAAGAGATCATCAAGTACAAGTAAATCACCCAGTCAACTGCAGTAACCAGATCAATAGTAACAGTAAACTAAACCCTGAACACCTTATTAACAGAGAAAAGTCAGTCAATAAATGCCTTGATACAGATACGCAGTTTTTCTTTCTCTGGCATGCGTTTCTACGCACTTTACCTTCTGCACCTCTACGTATACCCGCAGAGATCCTTGAACTGCTCTGCGTATCCACACACTGTTCCTTTAAATCCGCCACGTACCTTCACTGTGCCCACGCACCCACTGCTTCTATCGCGCCGCGTACTGCTACTGTGGCCACGCACTCTCAGATGTTAACGCGCCGCATATCTACGCACCTGCGGCTTCTGTAGCGCCGCGTACTTTCACTGTGCCTCCGCACCTGATCCTCGGTCACACTACGTACCCACGCACTGCGCCTTCTTCTGTTGTGCGTACCCACGCACTTGCACTGTTAATCTCCTGCGTACCTCTGATTAGGGCCGAATTGGTAGTCCCCCAGTGTGCCACAGATAGTCAGATGCCCAGATCTGATCATGTGCCCGAGAGATCACACTTCATAGATTCACTTTCAACTTCACTTTTATATAGATCAAGCTTTTAAACCGATAACCCAATATTTCAGATCTTAAGATTTTCAATTTGCAAAAGATGCATTAGCCAAGTGATCTCCTTCCCTATTTGTAGTTAAGCCCTTATTCACACCATGGGAGAAAACCATCAATAACCAATACAAGGGATCCAAACCGGCGCTAAATTAGATCCTATACCATGGGCCAAAACCATAGAATCAAGAACGGCGGGCTAAATACCACGGGCCAAACATAAGAAACCCCACGTGAGCACGCTTCTCTACCTTGAAGTAAGTGAACTAAGGGTACGCACCTTCTGAACGGGTGACCTGCGTGGATGGCCGCATCCCCTTCACGGCGTCCCTGTGTGTGCGCACGCTTTTCACAGAGCACATGCGGACCTCTTAATTTTTATCATTTTGAGAGCCTGATCAGAGTTTTGCCACCTGAATGAGTTGCCATCAAGTACAACACATGAATCATAGAGCCATACCAGAATCATAATGCCAACAATCTCCCCCTTTGGACTTGATGGCAACCTCAAAATCTTCAATGTCATTCTCCCCCTTTGACATCAAGGGCAAAGGGTTATGCTCCCCCTAAGAACATGCTCCCCCTGACTATAAACCAGATCTGCAAAGAAGAACCATAATCCACCAAACACCATAAATGACCATGAAAGAGATAGAGACATATTGCAGCAATATTCAGACCAGCATCCATGATGTACTTCCTCCATAATGCCAACAATGCATTATATGCTCCCCCTGAACCTGTGCCATTCGATCTTTGACCAATCCGCAACCCAACAAATGTACGCATATACCCAGATGAACCTTGCGTACAACCATCAATCAAAAGAGATTCAACAACATGATGATGCATCAACAACCCCCAGCTTTTGCCTGAGGTATTCAAAGGTCTCCCTGGGCAATGGTTTGGTGAGTATATCAGCAACTTGTTCCTTAAAAGGAACATACTCCAACTTGACCTTTTGTTCAAGTACTTGTTCCCAGAGAAAATGATACTTGATCGGTATGTGCTTGGTCTTTGAATGCATGATTGGGTTCTTTGAAATGCTGATTGCACTTGTGTTATCACATAAGATGGAGATAGGTGGTGTACAAGTAATTTGAAAATCCTGCAAGGTCGCCATCATCCAAAGGAGTTGAGTGCAGCAAGATGCAGCAGCAACATATTCTGCTTCAGCTATAGATAAGGCAATCGAACTCTGTTTCTTGCTGAACCAAGATACTAATCTGGAACACATAAAGAACGCACCACCACTTGTGCTCTTCCTGTCATCCACGCTTCCTGCCCAATCTGCATCTGTATAAGCATGAAGTGTGAGATCTGTATCTCTAGGATACCATAAGCCATAATTTTGAGTCCCTTAAAGATATTTAAAGATTCTCTTCACTCCCTGAAGATGAGTTTCCTTTGGATTTGCTTGAAATATTCCAACTATTCCCACTGCATGCATGATGTCTGGTCGGGTACCTGTCAAATAAAGTAGACTTCCAATCATAGATCTGTAGGTTGGTTGATGCACTGCTGCTGATTCATCATTTGCACTGAGGCTACATCCTGTGACCATGGGTGTACATACTGGTTTTGCATCTTCCATGCCATATTTCTTCAAAATCTGCTTGAGATACTTGGTTTGAGACAAAAAGATCCCTCCTTTTTGTTGGATTTGCAAACCAAGAAAATATGTCAATTCTCCCAGCAAGGACATTTCAAATTCTTTCTGCATTACCAAGGCAAAACTTTGACTCATAGCTTCTTCATTGCTGCCAAAAATAATGTCATCTACATACACAACAAGTATTAGCAATTTGTCGTTTTCAACTTTTATATAAAGATTGCTATCTGCTGATCCTTTTGAAAAACCTTTTTGATGAAGATATTTGTCCAAACGATAGTACCAAGCCCTTGGAGCTTGTTTGAGGCCATAGAGAGCCTTTTTCAATCTGCATACAAGATTTGGATCATTTCAAGAATGAAACCATCTGGCTGCTCAATGTATACTTCTTCTTCCAAGTCTCCATTCAGAAAGGCTGATTTCACGTCCATTTGAAATACTTTGAAGTTTTGAAAGCTTGAGAGAGAAAGGAACATTCGGATGGCCTCAGGTCTTGCAACAGGAGCAAAAGTTTCTTCAAAATCTATTCCTTCTTGCTGCGCATACCCTTTACAAACAAGTCTGGCCTTGTTTCTAATTACTTCTCCATTTTCATTCAATTTATTTTTGAAGACCCATTTTGTCCCTATAACATTCTTATCCTTTGGTCTAGGAACCAACTCCCAAGTGTTGTTCTTTTCGATCTGCTCAAGTTCTTCATCCATTGCTTTGACCCAACATTCATCTTTGCATGCCTCTCTCACATTTTGTGGTTCAGTGGAAGAGAGTAATGCCAAATAGCTTGAAGCTTCTGCAATTGTTCTTCTTGTTTGTACACCTGCTTCTTTCTGCCCCAAAATCTGAGTTTCTAGATGATTCTTCTGAACATATCTGGAAGGAGTCTTCTCTTCTATCCTTATCTGCTCCTCTGGTTCTTCTTGAGGTTCTTCTTCTTCATCATTCTGTCTTTGAGGGTAGTCTTCATCTTCTTCGATATCTTCATGATTTACTTGCCTAGGAATGTATCCCTTCTCATCAACCACTACATCAATGCTGTCAACAATTCTTCCAAGTCTTTTATTGTAGCACTTGTATGCTTTGTTGTGTGGAGAATAACCAAGAAGAATGCCTTCATCTGCTCTAGGTTCAAGTTTGCCAAGTTGCTCATCAGTATTCTTAATATAGCATTTGCTCCCAAAGATTTTGAAGTGCTTTACCAAAGGAGTCTCACCATACCAGAGCTCATGAGGGGTTTGAGTGTTGTTCACCTGGGCATTTGTTTTGTTGAGAATAACAACCGCAGCATATGCAGCTTCACCCCAGAAAGTTGCGGGAGTTCCAGACTCATCAAGCATAGCACGAGCCATTTGTTGGACTGTTCTGTTCATTCTTTCCACCACTCCATTTTGCTGAGGAGTTCTAGCTGTAGAGAATTCTCTTCTTATCCCATGTTCTTCACAGAAGTCGAAAAATTCATTTTATGTAAACTCCCCACCTCTGTCGGATCTGAGACACTTAATTTTGTATCCTGATTCATTTTCAACCAAGGCTTTAAAGGATTTGAATTTTTCGAATGCTTCATCTTTGTGCTTCATAAGTCCTAACCAGACAAACCTGGAGAAATCGTCAATGAATAATATCAAGTATTCTTCTCCTCGAGGTGTCCTTTTCCTGAATGGACCACATACATCTGTATGTACTAGCTCAAGAGGCATGCTAGTTGATCCTTCCTTCTCCGGAAAGTTAGTTCTGGTTTGCTTTCCAAACTGACAAGATTTGCATATGGTGTTGTCTAGAATTTTGATATCTGGAAGACCGCGAACTGCCTAATATTTGCATGCTTTCCTTATTTGTGAAAAGCTTAGATGCCCCAACCTCCGGTGCCATAACCAGTGTTCATCATCCTTGCTTAGATAGCATTGTTGTTGTCCTTCTTCAAATATGTATAGATTATTTGGAGTTCTTTCACCTTTGATCACTGTTTTACCTGTATCAAGATCACGAACAAGACATCCATTTGATCTAAATATCACCTCGGTTCCTTGATCACACATCTGGCTGACACTCAGAAGATTATGCTTCAATCCATCAACATATAAAACATTTCTGGCTTTGACCTTTTCTTTTAACTGAGCAGTGCCTTTTCCTTTTATAGCTGCAGGAGTATCATTTCCAAAAGAAACTTTCTTTCCCTTTTCTGAAGCAGAATATGATTCAAGTTTTTCTTTATCACCTGTCATATGCTTCGAACATCCACTGTCAATGTACCATAGATTTTCCTGTCCCTCTACATAAAATGCTATCCCACATCTTTATGTTTGTGGTTCCTTTATTCTCCATGTTTTGGTGCTTGAGGCTTGTTCCTTTGTCTGTTGAAACCTGCTCCTGCATTCAGAATCTTCATGACCAAAGTTATTGCAAATAGAACATTCAACTTCATTTTCAAGAGCCGAAAAGTTGTTATAGGTCCTTTTTGTAATCCCGGTCATACTTCTTTGTTTTTGAGCTTCTCTAGTCATGATTGTTTTATATGCAACACATTGAGTTGCTTTGTGACCAAAGTTATGACAAGAGAAACATTGTCCATTGAAGAAACTTCTGCGGTTATCAAATCTACCGGCCAAATGATTGTAATTTCTATTGTCATCCATTCTTGAACCAAATCAAGAATATTTTACCTGTGGCTGGTTGTAGCTTTTGTTTACCCTTAAGACAGATTGCCCTTGATAGTCTTTGTCTGCAATTCTTCCCTGCTTTACCTGGTGATCTCCATTGTGCTTTTGCTCATTCCTTCTTGCTGCATCAAGATAACTTCTTGAGGTGGATGCTTGAGAAGTTTCTCCATTATAGCCCAGACCTGTCTTGTTTAGAGGAGAACGATGTACATTGATGATCTCATCCAGAGTTTCAGATCCTTTGACAAACTTAAGATTAATAGCCTTTGTTTTCTCAATTCATTTTCTAAGACCAACAATTTCACCTTCTAACTTTTCAAGATATTTTTCTTTTTCATCAATTTGAAGTTGTAGGGTATCAATGATCCTATTCTTTTCTTCTATACATGTCTTGAGTCTAGAAATTTCTTCATAAAAGCTATTCACATCTATAGCATCCATGTAATCATCATCTTCAAATGCCATTAAAAGTTTATAGTCATTACCTCGTTCATCTTCATCACTATTTGATAGACCATCACTATCTTCATGAGTGTAGTAGCTTTTCTTATTTGCATTCTATTTCTTGTTCCATCTAGCAGGTTCCTTTCCTTTGTCAATCTTATCCTTATGAGGACATTTCGCAGCATAATGACCTACTCTTCCACAAGCAAAACATTTGAAAGGTAACTTACCTCTGAACCTTCCAGTACCCCGTTGAAGATTTCTGACAAAATTTGATTCTTCTTCTTCTTCTAGCACGTGACTTGCTTCATAGTAGTCTCCTTTGCCTGAAGCCTTGAAGGCAGCTTCTCTCCTGTCTGATGGACCTCCCTTTCTCATTTCATAAGCAGTTAGAATTCCGTGTAGCTGAGACATAGTAAGAGTTCGTAGATTTTTCTTTTCTTCTATTGCAGACACTTTAGATTCAAACTTGGGGGACAATGATCTTAGAACTTTTTCAACCACAATAGCCTCTTTTATTTCTTCACCTAAGTTTATCATGCAATTAACAATCTCGTCTACCCGAAGGAAATAGTTAGCCACACTTTCATCATTATACATTCTGAGATTCTCATACTGAATCCTGAGGGTTTGAAGTTTAGCACGCTTTACCTGTTCATCTCCTTCGTAGCTCAAGACAATCTTGTCCCATATTTCTTTTGCGGATTTATATTGCATAACCTTCACGAATTCTGTTTGAGATAAGCATCCCAGCAGAGTATTGACTGCTTTAGCATTTGTTTCATATTTCTTCTTTTCGGCCGTATCTGTAGGAGTAGCTGAAGGAAAAGTGTAGCTTGTATCTATGATATCCCAAACTTTTGTACCAAGAGATTGAAGATAGGCAGTAACTCTTACCTTCCAATAATTGAAGTTTGTCCCATCAAAAATTGGTGGCCTGATTGATGCTTCCCTCTCGTAGTTGCTCATGATGAATGATCTTCCTTCAAGCGATCAAGCTTCTATGAAGGACCTGCTCTGATACCAATTGTTGGAAATAATACTGAGAGGGGGGGTGAATCAGTATTATCAAGTTCTTTTTAATAAATCTTCCTTATTTATACTTTGAATTATTTTTGCATGTCAGTACCATAAAATAATGAGCATGAACAAGAAAAACAGATAGTCACACCAAAGAACACCAGATATAAGGTGGAAACCCAATGTGGGTGAAAACCACCTGCTGCAATATGTCTCTATCTTCTTTCAAATTAGAAACTCCTTTTACAATGGTTTTGTACTGGTGCA
Organism: Pinus tabuliformis; assembly: GCA_031772625.1. Lineage (NCBI taxonomy): Eukaryota > Viridiplantae > Streptophyta > Pinopsida > Pinales > Pinaceae > Pinus > Pinus tabuliformis. The sequence continues at coordinate 842,069,119 of CM062819.1, read as the reverse complement.
GTCCTTTACTGCTACGCAGGCTGCAACCTGCAGAGAGCTACAACTCTCTCTCGTTTTCCAGTCTCTCCTGGAAGGGAGCTACAACCCCCTACTTCTTTTCTTTCAAGGACCACTTTTCATAAATTTTCAAACTGGATCCATAAACATCAAGAGATCATCAAGTACAAGTAAATCACCCAGTCAACTGCAGTAACCAAATCAATAGTAACAGTAAACTAAACCCTGAACACCTTATTAACAGAGAAAAGTCAGTCAAATAAATGCCTTGATACAAATACGCAGTTTTTCTTTCTCTGGCATGCGTTGCTACGCACTTTACCTTCTACACCTCTACGTATACTCGCAAAGATCCTTGAACTGCTCTGCGTATCCACGCACTGTTCCTTTAAATCCGCCGCGTACCTTCACTGTGCCCACACACCCACTGCTTCTATCGCGCCGCGTACTGCTACTGTGGCCACGCACTCTCAGATGTTATCACGCCGCGTATCTACGCACCTGCGGCTTATGTAGCGCCGCGTACTTTCACTGTGCCTCCGCACCTGATCCTCGGTCGCGCTGCGTACCCACGCACTGTGCCTTCTTCTACTCTGCGTACCCACGCACTGCGCCTTCTTTTGTTGTGCGTACCCATGCACTTGCACTATTAATCTCCTACGTACCTCTGATTAGGGACGAATTGGCAGTCCCCCAGTGTGCCACAGATAGTGAGATGCCCAGATCTGATCATGCGCCCGAGAGATCACACTTCATAGATTCACTTTCAACTTCACTTTTATATAGATCAAGCTTTTAAACCGATAACCCAATATTTCAGATCTTAAGATTTTCAATTTGCAAAAGATGCATTAGCCAAGTGATCTCCTTCCCTATTTATAGTTAAGCCCTTATTCACACCATGGGACAAAACCATCAATAACCCATATAAGGGATCCAAGCCGGGGCTAAATTAGATCCTATACCATGGGCCAAAACCATAGAATCAAGAACGGCGGGCTAAATACCACAGGCCAAACATAAGAAACCCCACGTGAGCGCGCTTCTCTGCCTTGAAGTAAGTGAACTAGGGGTACGCACCTTCTGAACGGGTGACCTGCGCGGATGGCCGCATCCCCTTCACGGCGTCCCTGCATGTACGCACGCTTTTCACAGAGCACATGCGGACCTCTTAATTTTTATCATTTTGAGAGCCTGATCATAGTTTTTCCACCTAAATGAGTTGCCATCAAGTACAACACATGAATCATAGAGCCATACCAGAATCATAATGCCAACAAACCAGACTATGACATAATAAATAGTAGAAATGTGCACAGAGTAGAGGCACCATAATGGTCCATAAGAACTAGGTTTAATCATTATATTCCTTAGCACCCAAAACATTTATTATAGAGTATAAGCTAATATGAAGGCAACCTATTTGATAAGGTCTGCTTATGTAGAAGTTTATGCACATATACAACTTCTTAGACTATGAATCAATGTATGAGGCATGTGTTGATGTCGAGGGTAACTCCCTCTCATAATATTAAGCGACCTTAACCTTGCACTAGAGGATTCTCACCCTTGCATTTCAATAGTTGAGTGTTCACAGTTTGGTGGCACGAGTGTTGAACCGTCTTCCATAAGACCCTTCCATCAGCACCCTGTCTTGGAGTAAAATGTCCTAGAGGTCTTTGACAAGTTCCACTGCATCTCCAGCAAAGACACTCCAAGCTAGAAGAACGTCGAGAACCATTTCGAGTTCCTTGATGTAGAGCAAAGGAGGTGAAGGCCCTTTAGGAGTGCACTACAGGTCCTTAGCAGGGAGTGGCCAACAAACTTCTAGCACTAGCATGCCTTAAATTCCCTGTCCTTATATGATGAATGTTTGAGGGCCAGGAACCAGTTGGAGAGGATTTGACCCAAGCTCAGGAGGGTAGCATCGGTAGGTCCTTTAGTAAGGAACCAAATCCAACAATGAATGATTGAGTGGGGTTTGACGTTGACAGAACCACTGTGGCCGAGTTATGGCTGAAGGGATTGGTGGGAGGATATAAATGTAGATAGGAGATAAGTTCGATTGGTGACCAATAAGACCAAGGACAAGTAGGACGTGTAGTGTCTAAAGAGATCTCTCTGGTCTAGCTATGGTAGAAATGGAATGCATCTAAGTGTCGTGGTGATGGAAGCAGTGGTTTATACTCATTGAGGGAGCTAATCAGTCTTATCATTCTCCTAGGTGGAACCCTAGTCGTGGAAGCCTGTGATTTTTGCGCTTAGATTTCCCTTCACGCGATTAAGTAAAGGAGGATGACGTGGCTTAGAGCCTCTATCCCAGAAGAGTTATCTTGCATCACAAAAGGATTGGAGGGATGACGTCAACAACGATGAGTTGGATGGTAGGTCAACTCGGTAGTTATGCCATTGGCCTAAGGGGGTGCCCACAATACAGGTCAACCCGGCATGTATTCCATTAGCTGGGGGTGGTGCCCATTGAACCGCGCATCCCGAAAATCCTTGTTTAGCAATGCTAAGGGTATGCAAGATGACCTTAACTGCCACGTGAGCTCGATAATATGTTATTGGCTAAGAGGAGGCCCTACCCGTCAAGTCCGCTCGATGGTCCCCACCCGTGGGTGCTAGAGGGGCGGCTAGGGAAAGTGTCGGGAGGAAATGGGTAGGGTGACGTAGGTGCAATCTCATGGTAGGAGCGTGAGGTCGATTACTCCACCATTGGTCGAAAGTGGCCCCACTATCCACACAAGCCCAGTGGAGAAGCCTGGCAAGTAACAAAGGGGAGCATCAGGACAAGAGCACCAAGATGACGTCATTTGGTAGGGCCCACCTAGGTTAATTAAAAGGCGTAGCAGAAGGAATCATCAAGATAGTGCACCGGGGTGAGCTGGGGCGGAATGATGAGGTGATGTCCCTCGTGGACCAATCCAAAGGATGGTGGGCAGAGTTATAGCCCATCAGCCACGTGATTGTGACACCCTATCTCAGTGATGTCGGAAGGGCTAGGGGGAGGGTGGCACATTAATTGAGGACTGTTGGATGGGGCACGGGTATTGTGGGTCATTCGATGTTAGGAACAAAACCCTGCGTTGGAACCAAAATTGTGCCACCCCTTGCCCAAATCAACCATCGAGCGGGTTACCTTGGTACAATATGTGGATCAAGAGCAAGAGAAGTCATGGATCATTTGATCAACACAAATATTAGTTGTTAGTGGAGTGTGATGACTACAGAGACCACGTTGTCAATCAGTGACAAAGACCCCCTGGTAGCATTGGCAGAATGGATTTAAATAAGATTAAATAAATACATGCATATGTATTTATATAAACAAAAAAAACGAATTCAATATGCCATTCCTCTAACAAGACTAGAGGAGTTGGATTCTCAATAGCAACCAATTCCATTGGAGCAAGCGTAGGATGGGTGTGTTACAGTTTGAGCACTTGAAGATCCCAAATGGTGGTGGAAGACAATCTGGCAGTCTAAAAGCCCAAAAAACTCTCAGATTTTTATGTGGTGATTATTAAGGAATAATGCTCCCACATGAGATTTTATACAAAGAAAGATGCAAGGTAGGTCCAGGTTGGTGTGCACCATGCAAAATGAATGGGGAATCTGCTACACATCTCTTTATTAATTTCCCTTTCACTCTACAGATTTTGAATTCGTGCTTAATGGATCTGAGATAGGCATGTGAATGGAATATTATTAATGTAGTAGATTCTTGGTAATGATAGCTTTCTTCACCCTATACCAAACCGTCTACATATTTTCCATTAATTGTTTGTTGGGGAATTTTACTAGCCTGAAATAAGCCAATTTTTTAGGATATCTCCTCTTTTCCAATTCGTGTTGCTGCTAAAGGGCTAGCTATTTTATCACACTTTCTTCAATGCAAGGATGCACCTCTGCCTCGCTGCATTTGACAACCCATTTTGTCAAATTCGCTCTTGTAAACAATTTTAAATATTTTTGTAATATTATTGTGAAACGTAACTATAGTGAACTAGCTAAGGGAAAAGGGACACGGATTTCAAAGCTTTGGACAGAGGAGGTTGCTTGGGAAATTTGGAGGAAATAACCCATTTAATGAAAATTATGGGGCTGACTAGTTTTAGTATTGAATGAAGATGACTGAGAATTTAATGGTTGTTGGAAGAAGAGTATGTACTTCTCCAAGAAGGAGGACGAGCCCATATTTTCTTAGGCTAAATTCACAAGGAAGAGGACAAGGATTAAATAGGAGGAGGGACTAACTAACAGGAGTTCTTTTGACAAGTCAAGTAAGTTTGGGAAACAAGAATTTGAACTGGGGGAGGAAAAAAAAGGAGATGTTTCTAAGGGAGGTAGTAGAAGGAAATTACGCAGGAACAATAGCTCAAAAAGGAAAGTAAGAGAGTAGTGTGGAGGAATTTTTAGTGCTACAAAAACCAACACTGGTTTCTCTAGTCGACTTTGCTAGAGGAGGACTTTTTGTTTTAAGCAGAGGTAGAGGGTTCATTGGATTCTTCTTAGGTGAAGGTCAAATGCTCTTTGGATTTCTAGTTTGGGTGGAGGCCATATTCCTTTGTATTCTTGGTAAAAGAGTGTCCATTGTGTTTACCTATGCTTGGTTTTCAAGTCAACAATGACACTCAGTGAACTTTGGATTCCTAGTTTTGGGTGGAGTCACTGTATAATTGTTGCCTGGGTTACAAGGGTGGAGATGGAGGATTCTCTGGAGTCCCTGGTTTTGCAAGGGCGGAGATGGTGATATATATATATTCCCTGGTGTGGTGAGGAGTTTTAGTTATTTCCTTGAAACACTCCTCAAGCTCTGAATCTGGCTTGGGGATGGATGATTGTAATAAACGCCACAGTGAAATCATCCTAAGGTTGGGAGGAGAGTTATAGTACCAACCTCACTTGTCAGGCTCCATATTTTATGATAAGTGTTCATATGAATCTTCATGCATGGGATTGTTTTGTAAATGTTCACTATCCTATTAAAAATGTGCATGAGGGTTTACATGAATCTTTATACATGTATAAATGTTTTTTGTGCTATGCAAGTGCCTATAATAATGTTGTGGAATGTTATTTCCTACATGAATTCTAAGGAATGTTTTAATTCCTATGTGATTGTTGTGGAAGGGCGAAATGTTGTGTTGTTTAATAAGCTTAAAAACATTCAATTTTCCTAAGCGTAAGAGATGGATAACTCTCTTTTGTTGAAAAAATTCTTGGATTACAACAATTTTTAATTATAGGCCATATTCTATGAAATTTCTCACGATGAGCATGTTTTTTTAATGTGTATATTGTGTTGACTAGGATGGGGGGAATCCCATACAAGTCCGAGATAGATGGCATGGGAAAGCATTAAGAGAAAACGACAAATCCCTCTATATGATATGTATCGAGCATCAAGCCTAGGGACATAGCCAGTTAATGGCTACGCATTAACGTGCCTCGTATGTGTGTATACATACGCAAGAGAAGACAAGGGGGAGAACATAAATGGGGGGTGGCATCATAAATCACAATATGGATAAGTATATCTATGTAAATATATGTATGGAAACATTGAATTTGAGTAATTGTGTGGATTCAAGGTCGAATGTCCTCATTAAGTGTAAAATCAAATGGATTTGGGGTTTAAATCAAATGACCATGATGGGGTAAGAGGGAGACCAAAAAGGGGCAACTACTCCCTCTTTGACATACCCATTGATAATTTGTTGCTTTATCTTTAGAGAAAGAGCCTTCCACTATTCTTCAAGTATTTCTTTATACAGCCTTTGCATACCATACTTGTTTGGAAAGGAGAGAATATTTGCGATGGCTTCAGGGGTTACTTTGATTACTGCCTTCTCTCCTTGAAACCATGGCTAGGACCAGGTTTGATGCAGATAAATTGTTGTGGTGCCATATTATATCCTAGAAACTTTATACCAATTTGACAGCCTTCCACATATCATAAGTAGTTATAAGTGGGTCTTAGACATTTGCATCAGTGTCACAGAAATCAGGGTCCTTAGATTTCTTAACCATTGGGACATCAAAAGAGCTTGGAGCATATGAGGTGGCCACTGAAAATTTAGGATTTGTTGAAAATGGGATTGCTTGACCAAACTGGAGTGATGAAAAGGAAAATAGTGAAATTTGTAAGTGTGACTTTCTAGCCAATGAGTAAGTGCCACATGGCTAAAGGAGATTGGTTGGTGAAGTGGAGGGAAACTTATTTTAAATTTCTGAGTTGGTTGGCTAGCACACACAAAAATCAAATTAAGGAGTTCTTGAGGGATTTGTGCCGAAGTTCGACCAATTCTGGGGTGAATTTAGCTTGTGATAACACTTAGAGGACTAATTGGATAAAATGAAGAATTTATTTGCCAAACACATGGATTTTTCTCAAGCAAGCGAGAATTTTTGCGCGGGTAGGGCTAGGGTTTCCCTTTAAAATTAGAATTCTTCCAAATTCGGCTTGAGCAATGGTTTCAATAGCCGATATTCACAAGTTGGAGGTGAATTAGGCGTTTACATTGTGAATTTTGAGCTTAGAGGATGTGAAAGTGGACAAATTTAATTCATGGGTGTGTTGGGCTGACTTAGAAGTTGAATAGGACTGAATGGTGACAAAATGGGCCCTCGTGCCCTTTTTATTAAAAAAATGGCTTGAAGCATGCCATGAAATTATTGGTAAAACAATTTTGGTCTTATGTCATGCTGACGTCAACATGACAGGTGGACCATGCCACATGTTGCTAGGTGGCGCCATGTGACAGGGGATGATTGGCCTGTGAGGTGACTAGGCAAGGTGACGTGGAAAAGTGCATGATAAGTAAGTTTAGGGCCGATGTGGCTGGTAGGTTGAATTGGCAAGTTAGGTGGTAGTTTGGCATGTGTGGAATGCAAACATGGAGGGTTGCATGGCTCCTTTCACATGCCTCTGCAACTAGCGTTTGAAAGTTCGTTAACAGTGCGGGAGGCACACGAGGGTGCCACATGGACCACTCCCACCCCGTGGTGATTTTAATGCCTGAGAAATTCTACGATACCGGACGTAATGGGCCATTGGATCACCCAACGCACCTTTCGTCGGATTTTCATTCCTACACCTTCTCTGCGTGCCCGTCTGCAAATGTCGTTGCCACGACTTTGTTTTGGCACTTGCCCATCGGTGCCCACATGTCAACACTATCGGGAAAGGTTGTTGCCCAAGATAGCTTGTATTATTTGCATCCTTGTGAGATTTTTTTCCTAAATTGGACCTTTGTGGCCTTCTGGACTTGGAGACTTGAGAAATCCTTCGGGAGTGAGATGTATTGACATATTGATACTAACACCTTCATTGCCTAGAAACACGCCACATTTTCTTAACTCCATCAAGCAACTTAGTCTTCTCATATCCTCGACATGTTGGATCCTAGGCGGATTTCAATTTTATAAAATCTTTAGAAGAAAAAAAGGATGGTGTTAGAAAGCTAGAAGTGGAATCTAACCTCTTCCAAGATGTCATGGCTTCTTCTCATTTGGTATACCTTAGCACCATCAATGACACTTATACTTGGAACAACTGCAAAGGTGGCTCCTATTAAATAGCTTCAAAGTTGGATACGTATCTCATCTTTGAAAATATCATGTCCAGGGAACTTTTAATGAAGGCTTCCATCCTCCCTAGCCATGGCTTAGATCATTGATCGATCAAGTTAGATATCAAAATCAATTCCTGCCCAAGAAATAGGACTTTTAACATAAAGCATTTCCAGCTCCAACATCCCAACATCAATCAAGGATTGGTGGTATGAACTAGCCATCTTGGAAGGATCAGCCATGTTCCGCCTACAAAGGAAGCTCAATCACATTAAATATTAGCCCAAAACCTAGAATAAGGAAAAAATTTAGAACATCACTTAGTACAAACATAACCTAGAAGATCAAATGGATTCCATCCAGTAGGAAGTTATTCACCAAGGAATATCAGAGGACCTCATAAAGGAGGAAGCACACACTCTCACTCTACTTAAAGAAAGAAGGAAACATGAAGAAATACTTTAGCAACAAAAATCTAGAATTTGACGGTTGAAGGAAGGAGAGCAAAATATTGCTTTCTTCCACAATTTTATGCTTCAACATTGGCACCACAATCATCTTTCTACCTTAAAAAATCAGGTAGATGTCAAGGTTCAGGATCATGAGGACATGGCTAATGTGTTGGTTCAATATTATAAAGAGCTACTATCCAACCCCAAGACAGAGTACTCAGAGGCTATACATAAAAATAGTTCAGCACATTTCGCCTCTAGTTACCTACAAGGTGCAGAATGAGGCTCTCTTGAGAGAGATCTTTATTAAAGAACTGGAAGAGATAGTAAAATCTATTCCCTAGGACAAGGCCCCTGGACCATACAATTCCACTACTGACTCTTTTAGGCATATTGGTCAACAATCGGACATGACATTTAGCAAGCATTGGAGGAATCAAGGAGATCGAAAACTTATTTGAAATTGGAGGAGAACTTGTCCTTCCTAAAAAGTGATCGTTCTCTTGACCCTTTGCAAGGAAAAATGGGTCTTATGACAAACAGGTTTTCAAAGGTCTCTTCAAGGACTCTGAGTTAGTTTTTCATGCAAACTTAAAACATAAGTAACATCTTATCCTTTAACTCATACAGGCATTCATGAAGAGTAACAACAAAGAATTTGGTGACAGATTTCACCCCTCCTGGGTTACATCTCTCGGCCTAGCAACATAGCTAGATCGCTCCATATATTCAATGAAAAAGAGTACATAAAGTTTGTTGATAAAACAAGTGGCTAGTTTCCCCTTCAAAGAACCTGCAAAGAACTCTCACTATGAATAACATGAAAACCTATAGTCAGTCATGAAACTATTAACAATAAAAGGTGTCTCCTACAAAGACCTAGTACTCCATCTAAAAATAAGCAGAAAAGTACTTCAATTCAACATTAAAATACAAAATAAAGCTTTCCTAAATAATACATGCCGACAAAAGAATAAATGAGTTAAACCTTGCGAGTAATAGTCTTTGCAGTAAACATCTAAAGGTAAGAAAACCCCTACAAGACCTTCTCCATGCTCAAACACCTTCAATAACTGCTCCAAAACACTGCTTTATCCATAAATCCATGGACTTGAACTTGCAAAAGCCTCCTCATATGTGCTCCAATCAGCAATTAGAGATCACCATTAGATACAGAATGTCCAAAAATCCCTAGATAGTCTCTTCTTGAGCTCCAAAAGGCCTAAAAGTCTCCAAGTTATGGCTCCAACAAGCTTTGTCTTTAGTTTCTCTGTTATTTATCCTACAAATCAGACTAACAGTCTAACTCTCCTACAAATTCACCCTATTTTCCGTTGCAGAGGTGAAAAATTCGTCTGTCGAAGGTGTAATTTGTTGGACCATTAATTCGTCCAATAACCCTTGAGTGTGGAAACTGTGACTAAAATGGCACCATAGGCCCTAGGGTCGGGGCTAACCGCACACCCTCTTCGGCCTAGGTGCCAAAATTCTCAGAGGAGGTCACATTACAGCCCATGGGGTTGAGGGTTGGGCCAACGGCCCACCCTTACCGTCGAAGCCCTTGTTCGTACTTTGCTGAGGTCCCATGAGTGCTCATATTTCGATAACCTAGGGCTTTAATTTATGCACCCCGCCTGTTGGTACTCCGCTCCAATGTCGACGGTCCTATGCAGGAGAAACGACCATGGGCTAGGGCTAAACTCTAATACCCTTCCCGTTGAGCGCTAAACTCTACCTTGACTGAGGTCTTATGGGAGTAACGTGACCAGAGGTCGGGCTATGTCTCGAGCCCCACACCTTTGCACCATGGTCTGGTCGTATGGTGAGCAGGTGACCGAGGGCGGGGGCTAACGGCCCATCCCCTCCTCCATATATGCACCCAACATAAAACTTATATAGCACCAAGAAACATAAGGGGTAAGAGCCACCCCTGTGGTGCAGTGGCAAGGCACTTGTGTGCTGGATGAGAGGTCACACGTTCGAATCCGGCTGAGGTTGTCTAACCCTTAGCCAAATTTTTCCCAACCACGGGGTGCCACATGGTGGCCTCTAGTTGGGCCATGTGGCATAACCTCGTTGGGCCACCACATCAACCAATCAAAATGATCCAACTCACCTAATATGAGGTTACCACCTGGCAGATCCTCATTGGTCCATACCTGCACAGTAGACATGTTGATGTCAATGGTACGACTGCCCAGTCAACAATCCTACTATATTTTTAGCAGTTAGGCCAAATGATTAGAATGAGATAACTTGAGCATACGATGTTAGATTGAGGTGAAATGAACAGCGTTGGATTCAAAACCACAAACACTTCGAATTGACATTGGCTTTGAAACATTCTGGGCACTTTCATTTTTGAGCTAAAATTTGATCACGGGATCATACCTCCCCACTAGGAACTTTTGGACTCCGAAAGTTTACTTCTTCTAGTAAGTAAAATGAGGTTAAAACTCAAAATTACCCAAAAAACCCAATCTATAATGCCTTGTTTTCAATTGGTGCCCTTCAAGCTCCAATCAAGGTACCTCAAATATCTTCTTTGTGAAGACCTACTATCCTATTAAGAATTGAGCCAAGATTCTTATTGCTGATGTAGGAACAAAAACACTAACGAGTGGAATTTGAACATTCTCTTTAATCCCATCTTTCATGACTCAAAGAACTTCATCTTAAAGTTCCTTTGTTGAAGACAAACTCGGCTTTCCATCTTGGAAATCAGAAGCAATACAATGCCTATCATGCATTGATTCAAAATTGATTTATTGTCCTCAAACTAAGCTTGTACACAAAAGTACACTGCTATAAAAATTCAATGACACCATCGGGTTTGCCGACAAAAACATAGTCATCTTGTACAATCTTAAACAAAGATTCTATTCACAACAAGTTTCATCTTGAACACTTGCATTGGTGAGTACATGACAAACTTGTAGACCAACTTGGACAACAAACATTTTACATTCCAAAAGTCCTCAAACATGTGGACTTATAAACAAGCCAACTACATAGCATGTCAATGAAAAACACATAGTCATTGTTCATAGTGATTATTCTTGTTCACTTTACAAAGGTACCCAAAACAGGTAAATAACAATAAGTATTTACAATTTACAAAGAAAAAACAAACTATACAAACAATCTAACCAATCTATGCCTCTCCTAGGCTTATGGGTTCTCTTTTTGCATCAACTTTTCCTTGAAGGTTTCTTTAGGAATGCTACGAGTCCTCTTTGCCACCTCTTGCTTCCCTTACATTGGTTTGCATAATCTATTTTTCCTTCTTAGAACGAAGCTCTAGATGTAATTTCCAACATCCTTCATTCCCATGCCCATGCATCTTGCAATGGGTACAAAATTATTTTCTCTTGCTTGCTAATAGGGAATTCCTCAAATGTGAAGGATATTCATCATGCTTGATGCCAAGAATTTGATCCATTCTTTTGACCATTACCATACGTTTCTCACAAAAATCCACACAATGGTCCAATGCATCATAAGAAGTGTAAGGATACGTGTTCCACAAATAGTCAAAATTACCAACATTTGGAAAACAACCATGAGATTTATACGTGTCCCTTGGGCTGAAATTTTGACGATGTGGAGTGGACAATGACATGCAAGGTCTTTTAAATCATTCATCTCTCTTAGGAGACAAATGAACATTGTCACCACCATCTTGGTGTGACATATCATCCTTTAATGACTGATTTGCCTCAAACTGTTTAGAGCATTCTCCAAACTCTCTTTGACCATATCCCAATCCTTGATATTTTGGTCTCTCTTGTACCATGATTGGATTGGTGATCCCTTGGCCATTGATGCCGAGGCCTCCTCCTTCATAACCCATTTTAGATAGCAGCTTCATACCAATGCCTCTAGTATGTTGTTCAAATGCTACAAAAGAGTTGTTATGAACATAAATAGAAGGATTTGAACTTGAGATGCTTATTACCTCCTTGAACTTGCCATCCACTTTTTCTGCTTTAGATGATGATGACGACTTTGCAGATGACTCTAGACACCCACTCTTACCAACCCGCATATGACGAGAACATATGATATGCTTACAAAATGCAAATGCATAATTTTCCTCATAAGTTCCATAACATCTGTTTGAACCATGCCCACATATTGGCTTCACTTTGGAGTTTTCCTTTGTTATCACTGGAGTAGAACTTTCAACAACTTGTTCCTCAAGCACATGTTGCAACTAAAGGCACATATGCCCCTTCTCGTCTTCAATAAATTCTAACATTCTTCTCAATTCAATTTTCTCCATTCAAAGAGATAAATTCATCTCCTCTAGCACTTGGAAACTCTTCTTTCCCATTCTTTCAACTTGGTCAAGCCTTGCTCCGATACCAATTTGATTTGAAATTGGAGGAGAACTTATCCTTCCTAAAAAGTTATTGTTCTCTTGACGCTTTGCAAGGAAAAATGGGTCTTATGAAAAACAGGTTTTCGAAGGTCTCTTCAAGGACTATGAGTTAGTTTTTTGTGTAAACTTAAAACATAAGAAGCATCTCATCATTTAACTCATACAAGCATTCATGAAGAGTAACAAAAAATAATTTGGTGACAGATTTCACCCCTCCTGGGCTACACCTCCGGACCTGCCAACATAGCTAGACTGCTCCATATATTCAAAGAAAAAGAGTACATAAAGTTTGCTAATAAAACAAGTGGTTAGTTTCCCCTTCAAGGAAACATTCTCCTGTAAAGAACTCTCATTAAAACAACATGAAAACCTACAATCAGTAATGAAATCATCAACAATAAAAGGTGTATCCTACAAAGACCCAGTACTCCATCTGAAAATGAGCATACATGATCATACAAATACTTCAATTCCACATTGAAATACAAAAGAAAGTTTTCCTCAATAAGACATAGTGATAAAAGAATAAATGACTTGAACCCTGCAAGTAATAGCTACTAAAATAAACATTTGAAGGTAAGAAAACCCCTACAAGGATTTCTCCATGTTCAAACACCTTCAACAACTACTCCAAAACACTGATTAATGCATACATCCATGGACTTGAATATGCAAAAAGTGTCTTTAGATGTGCTCCAATCAATAAATATAGGTCACCATTAGATCTAGAATGTCCAAAAACCCCTAGATAGACTTTTTTTGAGCTCCAAAAGGCCAAAAAATCTTCAATTTATGGCTCCAACAAGCTTTGTTTATAGTTTCTTTGTTACCCTTCCTACAAATTGGACTAACAATCCAACTGTCCTACAAATTTTCCTTATTTTCCACTGCGGAGGCGATGAATTCATCCATCGAAGGTGCAATTTGTTGGACCATTAATTCATCCAATAACCCTTAAGTACAGAAACGGTGGCCACATGGACGCCATAGCCCCAACGACCGAGGCTAACCACCTACCCTTGCTGACCTAGGCGCCAAAATTCTCGAACGAGGTCATGTTACAACCCATGGGGCCAAGGGTCGGGCCAACGGCTCGCCCTTACTGCCAAAGCCCCTGCCCGTGCTTTTCCGAGGTCCCATGAGTGCTCATATACCTAGAATGTAGGGCTTTAATTTCCGCACCCCGCCAGTTGGCACTCCACTCTGGTGTTGACAATCCTGTGAAGGAGAAACGACCATGGGATAGGGCTAAACCCTAAGCCCCTTCCCATTGAGCGCTAAACTCTGCCTTAGCTAGGGTCTTATGGGAGTAACGTCACTAGGAGTTGGGCTAGGTCCCGAGCCCCACACCTTTGCACCATGGTCTAGTCGTATGGTGAGCAGGTGACCAGGGGCTGAGGCTGACAACCTAGCCCCTCCTCCATATATGCGCCCAACGTAAAACTTATATAGCTTTGAGAACCATAAGGAGTAAGAACCACCCTCGTGGTGTAGTGGCAAGGCACTTTTTTGTTGGATGAGAGGTCACAGGTTTGAATCCGGCTGAGGTTGTCCAACCCTTAACGAAATTTTTTCCAACCACTAGGTGTCACGTGGCAGCCTCTGGTTGGGCCACGTGGCATACCCTCATTGGGTCAACACGTCAACCAATTAAATCGAGCCAACTCACCCAATATGATGCTTCCACTTGGAAGATCCACATTGGTTCATACTTGCACAGTAGACATGTTGATGTTAATGGTATCACTGCCCATTCAACAATCCTGCTAACTTTTTCGCTGTTGGGACAAACGATCAAAACAGAATAACTTGAGCATACGATGTCAGATTGAGGTGAAACGAATGTTTTTGGATTCAGAAAAATGAACACTTCGACTTGATTCCAATTTTGAAACATTCTAGGCACTTTCATTTTTGAGCTAAATTTTGATCACCGGATCAAAAACCATCTTGAAATCTCTTGACACTACTTTCTTCATTTTAATTCCCAAAAAGGCTAAAATCGAGGATCCTAGTGACTTCCATCCCATTGATTTGTAATTTAATCTACAAAGTGATCACCAAAATAACAATCAATCACCTTAAGGTCATCTTACCTCAGCTCATTTCAGCAGAGAGAACTAGTATGTGGAGGGGCATCAAATTCTAGATGGTATAATGATTGCACATGAAACCCTTCACTCTTTAAAATTATCCAGAAAACTTGGCATGATTCTAACACTTGAATTCTCTAAGGCATTTGATAAACTCAATTGGAGTTATCCCTTAAGAATTCTCCACGCCTTTCACTTCAACCCTGACTGGATCTGTTGGATCAGGAGAGTTATCTCTTCATCCTTCTCCTCTATTTTTCTAAGTAGCTTATCTACTGCACCCTTTTCTACCTCTCATGGTATTAGGTAAGGATATTTGATGTCACCTTTTCTCTTTTTTTATAGTAGCAGAAGGCCTCGACATCATTCAAAGCAAAAATTAAGGAGACAAAAATCAAAGGGTCGTGTTTATTTGTTGACAATCTCCCTCTATCACACTGACAATTTATCTATGATACCTTGAGTATGGGTGTTACAACTATTCAATAAGCCAAAATATTTTCTCAAATTCTGGAGAACTTCTCTCTTGACTTAGTTATGAAAATAAATAGAGCTACATCTAATATTTTGTTTTTCTTTAATATGCCTTTGGTTATGCATAAACATATTTCTAAGATGCTTGGTTTCCAAATCAACAAATTGTCAGCAAAATACCTGGGAGCACTGCTTATGTATAGTTCCCTCAAAATTAGTTTATGGGAGGATCTTATCGGAAATTTCAACAACAATTTAACCAATTGGACCTTTTGATCACTAAACTTGGAAGGAAGAGTAGTCCTCAAGTCAGTTCTATGGGATTTTCCCATATATTTATGCCCTACTTTGATGAATCCCTCCTCCATCCTAACCTTAATTAAGAGCATGCAATGGTATTTCTTGTTGGAAGGAGCAAAGTTTGAAAAAAAATAAATGGGCGCTTGTTGCTTGGGATAAGATATACACACCCAATCTAAAGAGAGGTATGGGGCTAAGAGATCCTTCAAATTTAGCTACAATTCTAGGAGCCAAGATTTGGTGGCATTGGCTCAAGGGAGGTCAAAACCTTTGGAAATGTATCTAGATGAAAAAATATGCAAAGCACATTCCTATTGGGTAGCTCATAAGAATTCCCTTCTCCCAAGTAGGCTCCTCCATTTGGAATCTATCATGAAAATGGATGCATTTGATACAACAATGATGCTTCTAGGATATTCATGATGGATAGATAGCCATGTTTTGGGAGGACTTATGGAAACAACTTCGAAAATTCCAAGACCGAAATAACTTGAGGGATTTATGCCTCCACGTGACTTCCCAAGGCCTTCACAAAGTCAAATATTATTCAGATGCCTCTAACTCGAATCAAACATGGAAATAATGTTTAATTCTAAGGGTGGAGACTTAGTTAAACTTTTGGCAAAACCTTCAACAAAGAATCATCATGATATCCTACTTAACCAATAAAATGACATGGGGTTATGGACCAAGTGATTCCTTTCCATACGTGAGGCCTCTAGCCTAAAAGTGGGTTTCAGAAATATCACCAACAGTTTTCATCAGGAGCTACATCTAGAAAATAAATTTTTGGCTAAAAGTTTCCATCTTCATATGGCTCCTAGTTCAAGGGAAAGCCTTAAACTGGGACATCATTCAAAAACTCAAGTATATGGGACCCTCCTGTTGTTCTTTGTGCCTTCAAGAAGCTAAAAATATGCAGCACCTCTTCAAAAGTTTCCCGGATTCTAATCATATATGGATCGATCTAAAAGTTAGTATGAAGAGATCAGACTGTGATCTATCCAGTCTCCCTCATGCCATTAGTAATTGGAGGGATCAAGTTTCTAATAATCCTATATTGAACCGCATTTAGACTCTCATTCCAAGCATGCTCCTTTAAGCTATTTGGAAAGACATAAATCATTGCATAATCAAGAATTTCTCCCTCCCTGACGACTTTGTTTGGATCACATTTCAAAATAATGTAAAGGAATCAATTTTCGCGTAGTCCTGGTCAAATCAAAACCTACAGGCCTTAAGCTAGGAGGTCTTGGTGCTTCAGAGCTTGTCTCTACTCCATGAGTCACAATTGCCCCCTCTTTTTGCCCTAATACAATGGTTATTCCCTCCTCTTAGATCCCTCCTCCCCTTATTTTTCTAAAGCTCAATTTTGATGATGCTTCAAATGGTAACCCAAGTGAGGTGAGCTATGGAGGTATCTTCAAGTATCATTTGGAACCCCTTATGTACATTTATTCATATTTTATGGGATATAACATTAACAATGCAACATAATAGAAAGCCCTCGAAGAGGGACTATTTTACCCAGAATTGAGGCTACACCAAACTTATGGTGGAGCGATATTTTCATATTGTTATAAACATTACCCACACCATCTTACATGGCACCCATATTATAAAAATATCTTGTAGTTAGAGACTTTAAAGCTCACTCATATGAGTAGCATTGGTCCTTCCATTTCAGTGATCATCCCTACTCACAACAAAATAATTAGAAATAATAAGTTAGCAAATCAAGGATGCGCCTTGTCATCTTCGCATATCTCCTCCTCATGGAAATCCATTAAAGGCTCTCCCCTCAAGCAATAATGTTGTACCATAGCTAAGCATGGAAAATATCCTTGATCGATCTTTATTTTATTACTTCATGTTATTTGCCTAAATCTCTCTGTCTATAATTCGCTTATGTGACCCAGTTTTTAGTTTTTATATCAACAAGCATAAAGTTGTCTTCTTCTTTTGTGGAAAGGTTGAGATTCTAGGCTTGGTTTGGTTTTCCCAATGACTGACTAGCCCACAACTCCATGACTTAATATGTACTTCATGTTTTCAGGCAATACAAAATATTTACCCCAAAAAAATAGTATATTTATTTTACCTTTTATGAGATGCACAATGTTAATATCTTATATATATGCGAATGGATTAATATATTATGCTATGATGGTGCCAATGCCTAATTTACAGTTGATAGTTGCTCATATGAACTTGTTCTTCATAAGATTTAAATTTCCTTTTTTCCTTTTAGAAAAGATGGTTCAATCCTCCTTTACAAATTTTATGAGTAATTTTTTTTTTCTTAGTGTAGTTATCTTTTAACAAAGAACATTATTTACTTGTGTATATTAAGTTTAACTATTTGCGCCAAGAGGTGCTCTACAACCTAGCATGGGGGAGATATTATATTGTTCATAAATAAGTGTAAACATTTAAATGTCAATTCAATTTAAAAAGTAATAAAAATAATAAATATATTCAATTCAATTTTTTTTCCTAAGAAAAGAAACCCATAAATTTATTCATATGAAAGAGGAACAAAGTTTACATTTTGTATATGTTGAACAAATTCAAGTAATCTCTTGCATGACAAAGCAACTAGGCCTAAAGGCCACACAAGATGTAGGCACACTAAGATACCCCAAAAAGGGGATCCAAAAAACAGGAAAAACCCTAAAGGATGCAAATATATGTTAAATTCTAGCAAGAAAAGGCTTCATTTGAGTTGTTCCTTAGTTAAACAAAGAAATTTGAATTTTAACATCAGCAGGATGACTTGAGTTGGAGTTAGCACGAGTGACATGGCCAAATCATTCAGTTAGATCAGTCAATTCAAGTTTATAGGCTAGAAGTAGGGTTGTGCATGAGTTGATTGTTAAAATCTAGCAATCTAATGCATTTATTGTTAGTTAAACTCAGTTATCATAGCTCTAGTATAGAATAGAGTCAGTAGGAGTTCACTTGAGTAGTAGTAATTGTTGTTAAATCACTGGTCTCTCAGTTGATTGATCAATTTACTAAAAATATCCATAGTCATGCATGGAATTTGAATTGCCTAGTTGAGGTGGAGGAAAAGCCACATTGTAATTATCAATTGTATACTAGTTGAGTGTACAGGTTTTGCATTGGAGCAAGTGATCAATTCCTTCAAGATTTGTGTAAGGAAATAGGGAATTTACCTATCTTTTAGGAACCAATTTCCTCAAGGATTGCACAAGGAAAGAGGACGAAGGCCAAGGCCTATTTTGGCTATGTGTTGGTCACAGCAGGTAGAGAAGGTGGAGATCAATGTTGCAGCACAGGTTGAGCTTCAACGATTGAAGTTGTGATTGTAATAGATCCATATTCTCATATGGTTTAATACAAAATAGAGAATGGGTTTTCCTAGTTGGGTTCCCCAATAAAAATATTGTGTTCATTGTGATTGAATGGTTGCATGTGTATTGCATGTGTTTCTATTGTATGTTTTCCTTTCCGCATATTGAGTAGAAGAAATTTGTGTATATTGTTTTCAGTTTGAATTCGTTAGAAAATGAAAATTTCGAGCTATTTCTACATGGTATCAGAGCTATTGAAGACTACATAAAAACTAGGTTCTAGATCTTCTCTCAGAAAAATTTCGATTTAAAGAGTTTTTGGTACAAATCTTCTTGAGTGCGGGAATAATGTCTTTCAATGGATTGAGGCTTGATTATGCATTGGAGGACACCTAATATTTTTGTGCTTGAAAATACATGATGGAAGTTGTCCTGGATGACAATGGAGTATGGGAATACACACAAACTAATATTCCAAAACCAACGACATTAGATGCACAATATCTATCATAGTGGAAGAAAGATACTGCAAAATCCAGGAGGATAATTCTGGAGGGTGTCAGAGATCATGTGGTATTGAAATTGCATGGAAATGAGACTCCTTTTGCAATGTGGAAAACTCTCACAGATCTATTCCAGAGTAGCAGTGATGCCATTAAATTGGCATCAAGAGATAAACTCAGGAGCATTCAAATGCAGACAAATGAAACCATTCCTCAATACCAATCCAAATTCACTCAGGTCATAAATGAACTTGGAGGAATAGGATAAAATGTTTCGTCATCTGAACTTGTGAGCTTAGCACTCCTTGGCCTTCCAAAGTCCTATCACACTATCAGGATTCAATTAATTAAGAGACAAGCTACTAGATTGGGAGAGACTTTGGTATGATTTGGTGCAAGAGGGGATTAGAAGAAACACTAGAGATGGTGTCACAAAACTTGAAGAGGAAAAAAACTTAGCCCCAGCAAGAAAAGGAAATAAAGCGAAGGGAAAGAATGCCCAAGGCAAGGCAGAATCCTTCCAAAACCATGGCAAGAAGAAAGACCTAAAAAAAATTAAATGCTTTCACTACCATGAATATGAACATTATGCAACCAAGTGTCCACACAAGAAATCCAGGAAGAAGCCTATAGGAGCAGCAGGAGGTGATGCTCTCACATTAGAATTCGAGTTGGACTTCACGCTCATTACATGCATGTCAAGTTTTGCACAAGGCATTGTATGGTACTTAGATTATGGTGCTTTATTTCATATGACAGGAAGTAAGGAGTTCTTCAGCATCCCGGAGGAGAAGGATCTACAATTGCACATAGAACTTGAGATGATGGGAGGTATAGTACCAAATGGCACTGTCACCTTTAAGAGGGAGTCAAGCTTCCATCTTCACCTAAATACTGCAGATATGATGTGATGTTCAGTAAGGGGAAATATTATCTTAAGCATGTTGCCACTCGACAAGTAAAACAAATTGGTCTTCAGGTAAAAAAAATCTACAAGCTAGACGTGGATGCATGCGTTGCATTGAGCCGCAAAGCAGAACATGTTCATGACTGAGATTTTGGAGAGCTCTGGCATAGGTGCATGGGACACCTATGCCATGGAGCTTTGCAAATTATGCAGTAGATCACCACTAGACTTCCAAAATGCACCCTTGATCAAAAAGATGTGTGCAAAGGTTGCACTCTTGGAAAATATGTTAAATCCTCCTTCCAGGGTTGAGATAGCATAGCTGGATCCATCTTAGAGAGAGTTCATTCAGACGTGTGTGGACCATTTTATACAGCCTCAGTTGCAAAGCACAAGTATTATGTGATTTTTGGAGATCATTTTCTCGCAAATGAAAGATCTATTTCATGAAGAAGAAAGATGGTGTTTATTCAAAGTTTGTTGGATTTAAAGCCTTAGTTGAACATGAGACTGGACAGAAAATTAAATCCTTGATAAGTGATAATGGAGGAGAGTATGTGTTTAACGCCTTCAAAGAATTATGTGCCAAGGAGGGTATTAGAAGGGATTTGACTGCACCTCACAACCCACAACAAAATGGGGTGGTAGAGAGGAAAAACAAAAGCATTTTAGGGGTTGCAAGAGCAATGTTGCGTGACCAGGGATTACCACTATACCTGTGGGAAAAAGCATGCAATACAACTATTTATTTGTAGAGAAGGAGCCTTCACAAGATTCTTGGAATGATCAAACTTGAAGAGGATTTCTCTGGGAGGAAGCCAAATTGGAGCCTACTGCACAGAGAGGGGATCTTTGTAGGATACACAAAGACAACTCAGATTTACCAGGTATACATGCCTTCACTCAGGATGATTGTGATGAGGATAGGTGTCAGATTTGATGAGGAGAATGCCACCAGAAGCTCTATAGAGCGAGAGTTGAGCATTCCACCAGAGGAGGAGCTTCTAGCTCCAAAGGGAATCCCCAGTCATATCCACAAGATGTTATGGAGAAATCACAAGTGGAGGAGCAGAGAAGAGGTAGAGTGGAGGCATCCACTCACACAGAGCCTTCCAAAGAAGGGAGGAAGAGAACCAGGGAGGTAGAAGAAATGGTTTAGGATGCTCAAGAACATGTTGGAGCTCCTATCTCCTTGCGAAAACAAAGGATATCACTAGACAAATACTCTTGATATATGGAACTCATGACAGAAATGATTGATTATGAGCCTTATTCATTTGAGGAAGTAGCTTCCCAGCAAGTGTGTATAGATGCCATGGTGGAGGAGTATGACTCCATCATGAGGAATGATGCTTGGGAGGTTGTGCCTACACCTGAGGAAAAATCTATTATTCGCTCCAGGTAGGCAGCCAATGGCAGTGTTGAGAAGTACAAGGCCATATTTGTGGCCAAGTGCTTCTCACAGGTAGAGGGAGTTGATTATGAGGAAACATTTTCCCTTGTGGCAAGATACTCTTATGTCAGGACCATACTAGAATTATCATCACAAATGGGGTGGAAGATCCACCAAATGGATGTTAAGATTGCATTCCTCAATGGAGTGGTTGAGGAACAGATCTACATTGAGCATCCTAAGGGATTTGAGACATTTAACAGGGAGACACATGTGTGTAGACTCAAGAGAGCCCTTTATGGTCTCACGCAAGCACCTCATGCTTGGTACACTCACATAGATTCCTATCTCAGTGAATTTGGCTTCACTAGAGTGAAGCATATACCAATCTCTACTACATTTTGGTAGACAACAGTTTGCTCATCTTAGTCTTGTATCTAGATGACTTGATACTGACAAGAGATGAGAGGTTGATCTAGTCTTGCAAGGAGGACTTTGCAAGAGAGTTGTTACACTAAAATTTGTCACCATGACTATTTGCAGTTAGTATGGCTCCATCAACTGTCATACTATCCTCCTTGGCAAGTCTCATACCTCTGCTCTTCATGTCAAACTCCAAGAAAGAGAGAAAGTCTTTGAAAATCTATATATCTCTAGGTACGCAGTTTCTCTTAGCCTTACCTGCGTGTACGCACCCCAAGTTCACAATACCTGCGTACTTGTACGCTCTGTCTGTAAAGGGGTGGGTGCGTACTCCTGTAAAGGTCAAAAGGCGCAAGTTTCACTTCAAAAAAGTTACTTGTGGTCATTTCTAGAACATTCTAGAAGCTTGTTTGACGTGTATTGAGAGCCTCCAGATGGTTCATGTATCCCTATGAAAGAGGAACTTATCCCATCAAGAGGGGAGCTATCCCATTCAAAGAGGGGCTTATCCCATTGATGGTGGACCTGATTAACTTCCTTTAAAGCACTATAAATACAGGCATTGGGCCAGAGGGAGGGGAGGTTGAAAGCTTAACATTCCTAAGGGTAGATGCTACTGGAATTAGGACTCCCTTATAGAGCTTGAGAGGAGAGATTCCCATCCTTTCCTAGCCTTATTTGGAAGTGGGTGAGCTGATCAAAGTAAAGGAAAACTCTTGCTGGACCCTAGGAGGGACCTGCACAACACCAAGGCTCAGGTTGTAATGGTTTCTTTTGTTTCCACTTAATACAATAAACTCATTTTTCTCAACAGATTGTTATACATGATTTGTTTCATATACTCCTTGGTCTGTATGATGAATATGTTTTATTTTATAAGTTTTTCAGGTGCTATGTAATCTTTTGGTTGTTAGTGAATGCAGGTTTCGAAGAGAAGGAGGAGCTCATCCGGATCGGCGAGGCTGGACTACTACAAAGCGTTGGACTAAAGGTATGTTATAAACACCTGATTACTTGTATTCTAAATGCATATTTAGAGAAAGGTAGTGTTTACTTGTCTTGTTTGTCACTAGAAAGCCTTAGCTTCTAGGGAGGTCGGTTTTGTCCGCAAAATTGACTCTTTCCGTATGACAAAATGGCGACTCCGCTGGGGAACTCCATTGATGTGAATGATTTTTCCTTTGTGTGAAACTTTGATTTGAGAAAAGTCGTTTGTTTTCTGGTTTTTGGCTGTTTGACTGTGCATTTGGGTGGGATAGCTTAGGGTTAAATTAGATTTTAGTTTTTCTTGGTTTTGCTAGCAGTATGCACCCTGTGAGTTAAGCACAGTGCGTACCTGTACGCACTTTTGCTGTGTACACAGAGCGTCGCCGCACCTGTGCAAAAAGGCTGCCTGCGTACCCCTGTCAAAAGCTTAGAAAAATTCCATTTTTTCCTTTTTCTCCTATTAGATTTTGTTTATAGCTTGTTTTTGCTGCCCAGATCCACTGTTCACCTGTCAGAAGTTTTCATCTTGGTTAATTTCATTGGCATTCCTACTTTAAGCTTTCATCAATTGGGTGTTTTGAGTCTCTTTTTTGAGAAATTCTTAATTTGATTTTCTTTGGTCATTACTTGGAGGTTTGTCTCAGTCCTTTCACAATTTTGTATCTTTTTGCTTTTGTTTTTGCAAAAAAAAATTCCCCCTCATTCGCCGGGGGGGGGGGATAAATTGTGTATGAGTGTTAATCGCCTTTGAGTGTTTTTATTTTTTGATCTTTGGAACTCTCACCCAATTTTCTCGACTTGCACTTGATTGGTTCTTAGATTACATTAGAATCGTCTTGTGTTTGAGAATTCTCTTGCATAAATTACATTTGGATAATTAGAATTCTCATTTTCAGAATATGAATGAAAAATGTGCATAGATTACATTTGCATACTTTTCAAGTGAATTGTGCATCGATTACAATTGCATAGTTTACATTCTGAAAAATCAATTGTAGATTTAGATCAGTTTTCTTTGATTTGAATTTTACACAAAAATAAAAATGAAAAAAATGGTTTGGAATTGATTTGCATTCGTTTTTCTTGATGAAATTAGTGCATTAGAGAATTTGTTATATTTTCTCTTAGTGATCAATTTTTTGCATTGTTGGAAGTGAATGGAAACTCTCTCCTTACTCTAGTTAGGATTCATCGAATTGAAAGGATTACATTATCATATTCGATTGCATTCAGTGTTGAGTAGGGTCATAACACCATTGGTTTCATATCCATTTACCCTTTGAGTAATAACAGTCTTAATAACACAGCGCTTAATTAAAATTCATCTAGTAATTTTTACATTTCTAGGGCTCTGATACACCAACATAGCTTAGGCTAGTGTCTTGGAATAGGTTTTAGTTAACTCTCCAAGACAGCAAAACCAAACAAGTAGCTCATCTTGTGGTAGGATAAATCCAACTGTTACATTTATGCTTTGGGAAAGCTCCTCTTAAAGGAGAAGCACGAGACCGTGTCCGAACCAGTGAGGGGATCAATCCTCCTTCATTGGGAAAGACGCCAGATATGCACGTATTACAAACGGTAAACCTCGGATAATTGTCGAGGAGCCTGGGGTCACTTGTCGGTAAACCTTGGATTATTGTCAAGGAGCCGGCAAGGGGATTGAGCTTGTTACTCTGCCCTTGCGTGCTATCGGGTCGTAGACTGCTCCCCCAGGTGTATTTGTTGTTGTTGGTGACCTTAGTGACCATTATCTTTAGGGTTCTACCCAAGGTGACGGTGGAGGGAATATCCCACTGTACCTGGAGCAGACGTCGGCTAGACTCACTTGGATTTTCCGGGGGATTCACTTCACTCGAGACGGTTAAAGTGGAGGAACTTGTGCCGGTCTATTCATTAAGCAGGTTGCCGGGGTAACTGTTCCACCCGCCATTTCTGTACTGAATTCTGCGATGTTGGATTTCATCACCAACTAGTGTTTTCGGTCCGGAAAGTTACTGTTTGTGTGTGGTTTTCCTCCTAGATTTGATAGCGCGTGTTAATTTGTTTGTTTTTACTTTTAGAGACCATAGGTGTGAATTGTGAATTTTAATTGTTAAGTGTGAATTGTGAATTGTTAATTTTATTTTTAAATTGTTAATAAAATTCACTGAAGTTGAATATAATGGCAAATGTTCCGGAATTTACCAACCTAGGAACCCCTCCTAACGAAGATCCTAGTACTTTTCCTTTCTTTGGAAATGTTGGTCCTCCTTATATGGCTACTTTGTCATTACCTGGATTTACAATAGGTTTACCGATATGGTTATTTTCAACTTCATTGGCCCCAAATACTCCAATTGTTCCACCTCAACCGCATGCTTCACCTCAACAGAGTTCACCATCTCAACATCACCAACCTTCTGTTGACCCTTTACCTTCTTCGCCTAATTTTTCTTCCTCCATTTCTTCCTCTTCGCCTGGTAAAAGCCTTGATGCTAGTAACCAGGAGGCTAAGAAGAAGAAGAAAGGGAAGAAGAAGAAGAAGAAGAAGAAGCAATATAAACAAGAAGTCAACCAACCAACCACGACTGTAAGTGTTAGTTGTGTTGAGGAAAACTCCGACATGCATCGTAAACCCAAATACCCTTGCAGGCTTTGTAAGGGTTACCACTTCCTTGTCAATTGTCCTGGTATTCCAAAGGTCTTGGAAGTATGGTCAGAAAAATCTCATCAACTTTCCGTTGATCCATCAACCAGTGATAGTCAGGTTCCTGGGAAAAAGGGTAAAGTTAGGTTTCCTTGTAAGTTATGCAAAGGGAGTCATCAAACTCACATTTTCCCTCACATGGATGAAGCCTCAACATTGTTGGAAAACCTTACTGTTCCACAGCAAGAATTTCCAACTAGTTACCGTAAACTTTCTCCCAACCTACCGTCAACTAACGGAGTGATTGATCTAAATTCAAGTACAGTCGATCACACTCTCCCATTGGAGAGTGAAACTCATGTCACTCAGGTTGATGATCCATTAGTTGATCAAGTGGTCGATTCAATTTCACATTCGGTCGATCCCACTTTCCATTTAGAGAGTGAACTTCATACCGCTCAGGTTCTTCTTGTTACATCAGATTCTTCTATGCCGGGGGGCATTTCACCTGTTTCTACAGAACCCCCTCCAAGTAGTGAGGTCTTTTCCTTTGATTGGAATAGACTGACAGAACCTCGTCTTCCTTCCTCCATCCCTTTCCAAATCATTGTCAAGGCTGGTGGTAGGGACATACATCGTACTCAGGTAGATGAAGGTGCTTCTGTTAGTATTTTATCCTCAACTGTTTGGAAAGCTTTGGGTTCCCCTCAGCTTGCGCCTATTACGCAGAGTTTGAAAGCTTTTAACAGAACCATTAGTGAACCTTTAGGGATCCTTCCTAAGTTTTCTATTACCTTGGAAGGTAAAACTGTCTGTATTGATCTTATGGTAGTTCGAGGTCCCTTGGATTTCAATTTACTCCTTGGGCGAGACTATGTTTATGCAATGAAAGTTGTCGTATCGACACTCTTTCGCGTGATGTCTTTCCCTCACAATGGCAGTATTGTGACTGTAGACCAGCTTTCGTTCCCTAGTCTTGTTTCAACTTCCAATAATATGACACCCCTAAATGTTCCTGATTCTAAAGTGGTATCTACCCCGCCACGGTTTAATTATGTGGCAACCGGTCCCATGTTTTCAGTTACCGATGTAAGTGAGCCTCCCACTATTTTCTCATCTTCCTTTGATTTAGATCCAGTAATTGACATGGAAAACTCTATGGGATTACTTGAACACGATGTTCTTATCCCTTTTGAGTCCCTTGACATGTGTTCCTTCCAGAGAACTATTCTTCCTTCTGATGAAGACCTCTTGGAAGCCATGATCAAGGTGTGTCCATTGACATGTCTCTCTTCCAGTTGGAAGCCATGATCATTGGATACGAGGATAGTTTTTTCCTGTATCAACCTCGTTAAAAAATGAAATAGGCTGTAGCGAGGATAGTTCCTTTTACTGAGTCAACCTCGTTAAAAAATGAATCAGTTGGTACGAGGAAAGTTCCTTTTACTGTGTCGACCTCGTTAAAAAATGAATCAGTGAGTGCGAGGATAGTTCCTTTTCCTGTGCCAACCTCGTTAAAAAATGAAACAGGTGTCCATGAGGACAGTTCTTTTCCTGTGTCAACCTCGTTAAAAAATGAATCAGTGTGTATGAGGATAGTTTGTTCCTCTCTCAACCTCGTTAAAAAATGAAATTGGATACGAGGAAAGTTCCTTTTACTGTGTCGACCTCGTTAAAAAATGAAACAGGCTAGCATGAGGATAGTTCTTTTACTGAGTCAACCTCGTTAAAAAATGAATCAGGTAGATTTTAGGATATGTAGGTAGATTGTAGAAAGTAGGATTTTGAGGATAGTTCCTGTTACTGAGTCAACCTCGTTAAAAAATGAATCAGGTATGAGGATAGTTCTTTTCTTGTGTCAACCTCCTTAAAAATGAAACAACTCCCTTTTTAAGTTAAATATTGAAAGTAAACCTTCATTTCATCCATCTGGTTGAATGCAATGAAGCCTGGGGGGGCATGTACCTCGCTTTGCATCATTATACTGGGGGCATGCGAACTTTTAGAGCATAGTTCCTTGTCTTGTGTCAAGCTCGTTAAAAAATGAATCAAGGTTTTTAGAGTAGAGTTTTTTGTTAGGTAGATTGTAGAGAGTAGTTATGAGCATAGTTCCTTATCTTTGTGTCAAGCTCGTTTAAAAAATGAAACAAGGGTTTTGAGGATAGTTCTTTTCCTGTGTCAACCTCACTAAAAAATGAAACAACTCCCACAAGTCTTTCCAAGATCTTGAAAGTAAAGCTTCATTCCATCCACCTTATTGAATGCAATGAAGCTTGGGGGGTATGTACCTCATTTTGCGTCATTATGCTGGGGGCATGTGAACTTATAACAAGCATAGTTTTTCGTTTCAAGCTTGCGTAAACATGAAACCGAATCCGAGCATAGTTCTTTTCCTGTGTCAAGCTCGTTAAAAAATGAAACAAATCCTCCTCTACTTGAGTCGAGAGATTGACTAGATCTCATAAATGTTAAGTATTTAGGTTAGTTATTTCAGTTTTTTGCATAATTTTCTTACAGTTTTAGGTCGAGTCTTTCAAATGACCTCGTAACTCAACCTTCATTTCATCCAACTAGTTGAATGAAATGAAGCTGGGGGGCATGCGCTCTAGCAGTTATGCTTAGGAAACAATCAAGCACAGTTTTCTCTCTGTTTCAAGCTTGTGTAAAAATGAAACTACTTTGAAGCATAGTTTTTCTCTGTTTCAAGCTTTTGTAAAAATGAAACATATCTCGTGTCAATTTCAGTTATTTTCAAGACTCGTTAAACTCATGAAAATCTCGAGATTATTTTGCTATCTTTCATTCTCGTAAAACAAATGAAAATGCCGAGTTCTTTCCGTCTTTTCTTGCTCGTAAATAAAATTGAAAGTCGGCCATATGAGTACATTTTTATCATTTTTTCGAACTCATTAAAACTTACGAAAAAGTGAAAACCATGAGTACATTTTTATCATTTTTTCGAACTCGTTAAAACTTACGAAAAAGTGAAACATCAGAGTCATCTTTTAAGCCCTTTTCTGACTCCTAAAACATGAAAAGATTGTCGAGTGTTTCTTTTACACTCGTTAAAACGGAATTAAAAGACGGTCCCCTTATAGCCCTTTTCTGACCGTAAAAATAGGAAAAGATTGTCGGATTTTTGTCGTTTCAAATTCGATACTGGAAATAAAACGACGTGTCCTTGATCACTTTTTACTTTTCAGGTCAAAGACACTAACTATGAAAGTACTCCTTGGTCGTAAAAGATCAAGCGGTTCTCTCAAGTATTATTTTATACTTTTTCGGGCTTGGGAGACACAAATTTACGAAAAAGTTCAACCCTTGAGTCTTCTTAAGTTTTTTCAGACTCTCTAAAATTGAAAAACGCCGAGTTTCTCCTATACTGGACTCGTTAAAATTTCACAGTAAAGGACCTGTTAGATTACAAACAGGAATGGACCACTCCTTCTTAGGGTTCGAATCTAAACTAAGTTGGACTCATCTGAAGGATGAGCTTATAATCAAGCATATGTTATCCTCCTCAAGCTTGTAAAAAATAAAGAGGTACTTGCCAGAAATGGTGGGGGAAAAGAGAGAAAAATGAGCCTATTTGTTATCCTTTGTCTCAGAAGAAGCCTTATCACCACTCTTGAACACGACACTTTTCATTCACCTGGGTTGGGAAATCCTTTGCCTAACAGTTGATCAAACCACATTGAAAATCTTCAAACCGGTTCCGGGTATTAACTATTGGGTCAATTGTCACCAAGCCATCTGTCGTGTCGTTATGTGTTCAAGAGGTCACTGTAAATAAACCATTCATCTGCAAAATACCCGTCATCCATCTCGACCATCCCTAAGTCAGTCCTTACAGCTACATTTCTTCAACTTGATCTATGATTTCGTGTTGTGGGCTTGCCTGCAACGGGTCGCTTTCTATCGACATCAACACATTATCTAGAGAGATGACCTAGAAATCGTCAGTACCTTGAAATCTACATGCATCAATGGTAGGTTTCTCGCCTTTGACGACGGTTTACATCATTGACTTTCGATCGAAGGATTCCGTGAAATGTTCGACATCAACTCATTCATTCACATCTCATGGATTGTACTGGGTACTTTGAGAACCATTGACATCACTGGTGGTCTCTCTCACACTTGTTAACAGTTTACATCATCGACTGGTAATCAAGTGGTTTCTACCATGTTCGACATCAACTCATTTATTCGCATGGATAGAATCGTACCTTTTCGGGAAGTAGAAATGAAGACCCTGGATCTAGTTTCCACCATCCAAGCTGCGAGGAGTTTTGTATTCATTGTACAGTAGACTAATCATAAACAGATGACTGCATCCATACTGTGTCTACAAGAGTCTATGATTATGATGTATTGCGAAATCATTCCTATATCAGAGCAGTAGTTAGTTTGTTAGTTAAAGTTTTCAATCTGGGTATGGGAATGCCTACCTCAGCGATGATATGATCTTATATATGTATTTTGTGTTAAATATTTGCAGGTTCCAACTGGGCTCTCCACAAGATAATCCTTGAAATGATAAAGTACTTCACCCTTCCTAGATGATATGAAACCCTAATCTATTACAGGCTTCGCACTTTAGGGGGCAATCTGTTACACTAAAATTTGTCACCATGACTATTTGCAGTTAGTATGGCTCCATCAACTGTCATACTATCCTCCTTGGCAAGTCTCATACCTCTGCTCTTCATGTCAAACTCCAAGAAAGAGAGAAAGTCTTTAAAAATCTATATATCTCTAGGTACACAGTTTCTCTTAGCCTTACCTGCGTGTACGCACCCCAAGTTCACAATACCTGCGTACTTGTACGCTCTGTCTGTAAAGGGGTGGGCGTGTACTCCTGTAAAGGTCAAAAGGCGCAAGTTTCACTTCAAAAAAGTTACTTGTGGTCATTTCTAGAGCATTCTAGAAGCTTGTTTGACGTGTATTGAGCGCCTCCAGATGGTTCATGTATCCCTATGAAAGAGGAACTTATCCCATCAAGAGGGGAGCTATCCCATTCAAAGAGGGGCTTATCCCATTGATGGTGGACCTGATTAACTTCCTCTAAAGCACTATAAATACAGGCATTGGGCCAGAGGGAGTGGAGGTTGAAAGCTTAACATTCCTAAGGGTAGATGCTGCTGGAATTAGGACTCCCTTATAGAGCTTGAGAGGAGAGATTCCCATCCTTTCCTAGCCTTATTTGGAAGTGGGTGAGCTGATCAAAGTAAAGGAAAACTCTTGCTGGACCCTAGGAGGGACCTGCACAACACCAAGGCTCAGGTTGTAATGGTTTCTTTTGTTTCCACTTAATACAATAAACTCATTTTTCTCAACAGATTGTTATACATGATTTGTTTCATATACTCCTTGGTCTGTATGATGAATATGTTTTATTTTATAATTTTTTCAGGTGCTATGTAATCTTTTGGTTGTTAGTGAATGAAGGTTTCGAAGAGAAGGAGGAGCTCATCCGGATCGGCGAGGCTGGACTACTACAAAGCGTTGGACTAAAGGTATGTTATAAACACCTGATTACTTGTATTCTAAATGCATATTTAGAGAAAGGTAGTGTTTACTTGTCTTGTTTGTCACTAGAAAGCCTTAGCTTCTAGGGAGGTCGGTTTTGTCCACAAAATTGACTCTTTCCGCATGACAAGAGTTTTAGATGAAGAATATGGGCTTGATGCACTACTTCCTTGGTTTTAAGGTGTGGCAAGGAGATGGAGAGCTATTTGTAGGTCGGGGAAGTACACCTCTGAAATCCTTCAGAGATTCCATATGCATGACGACAAGGCCATGGACACTCCTCTAGCTATTAACTAGAGGAAAGAGGATGATTCTACATGAGAGGCAATATATGGCACTATCTACAGATAGTTGGTGGGGACCTTAATGTACTTAGTGAACACAAGGCCCAATATTTCTTTTGCAGTTAATCAGCTTAGTTAATTTATGGTAGAGCCTACCAAGCTTCATTGGAAAGTAGTAAAACATGTTCTCACATACCTCATAAGAACAATAGATTTTGGTTTATGGTACAGGAGCACTGATAGTGTGAATCTCCTAGGTTCACAGATGCAAACCAAGCAGGGAGTCCATCAAACAAGAAGATCACATTGGGCACTATCTTCAGTGTTGGGTCAACAACAATTTCTTGGTACAACAGGAAATAGAGATCTGTAGCATTCAGCAGAGTAGAGGTCGAGTATATGATTGCTAGTCAAGCAACATGCAAGGCCATTTGGATTAGGGGGATCTTGTTTGGTCCTTTCAGTCAAGGGATGGAGTATACATTGATCCACTGTGATAATCAGAGTTGTATCAAAATATCTAAAAATCCAATGTTTCGTGATAGGTCCATGCATATGCACATCAAGTACAATCACCTGAGAGATTGTGTGTAGAGGAGGATCATCATGTTGCAATACATTCCTACAAAGGAGCAGGATGCAAACATTTTGACAAAGTTTTTGTCAAGAGGTAAGTTTGAGTTCCATAGGAGCAGGATTGGGGTGGTAAATAAAGTTTTTCTTGCTAAGAGGGAGTGTTAAATTGTAGCAAGAAAATGCTTCATTTGACTTGTGTCTTAGTCAAATGGAGAAATTCGAATTTCCACATCAACAAGATGACTTGAGTTGTATTTAACATGAGTGACATGGCTCAATCACTTAGTTAGATTCGTCAATTCAAGTTTGTAGGCTAGAACGAGAGTTGTGCATGAGTTCATTGCTAAAATCTAGCAATCTAATGGAGTTATTCTTAGTTAAACTCAGTTATTTGAGCTTCTAGTCTATAATAGAGTTAGTAGGAGTTCAGTTGAGTAGTAACAATTGTTGTCAACTCTCTAATCTACCAGTTAACTGATCAATTTACTAAAAATAGTGCTAGTCATGCATGGAATTCGAATTTCCTAGTTGATGTGGAAGAAAAGGCACATTGTAATTATCAATTGTATACTAGTCGAGTGTACAAGTTTTGCATTGGAGCAGGTGATCAATTCCTTCTTGGATTTACGCAAGGAAATAGGGAATTTCCCTATATATTAGGAGTTAATTTCCTCAAAGATTGCACAAGGAAATAGGAGGAAGTACAAGGCCTATTTTGGCTAAGTGTTGGTCGAAGCAAGCAAAACATGTGGAGATTAGTATTGCAATGTAGGTTGAGCTTCAAGAATTGAAGTTATCATTATAATAGATCCATATTCTCATATGATTGGATACAAAAAAAGAAGGGGTTTTTCCTAGTTGGGTTACCTAGTAAAACTATTGTGTTCATTGTGATTGAATGGTTGCATGTTATTGCATGTATTTCTATTGTATGTTTTCCTTTCTGTAGATTGAGTAGAACAAATTTGTGTCTATTGTTTTCAATCTAATTTCATTAGCAGCTGTAAATTTCGAGTTATTTCTACAATATATACAAGCCAGTAAACCCCAACAAAATGGCCAATAAATTAGCCATACATTGGGAACAGGCCACCCAACAAGCCTCAAAAATAAGAGAACAAGTTGGAGCCCAAGAAAAAACCCCACGACACCTAAGCGATACACAGCCACAAAGAAAACGATGATGAAGCGAGCACGGAAGTAGAATGGAAGAGTCACGAAACAGGTTAAGTGACAGAGGCAATCCTATCCCCTCAACTCCACACACACATCTGAGCACCACCAACAAAGCAATGAAACCCCAAGACGTTCCACACTAGAGAGAAACAGGGCAAGAAGAGGACGGTGGCCCACTGGCGGCAGCAATAAGCAAAGGAAAAGTCAGCACCTAGGAAGCACCAACAAGCCTGAGCGGTCGTTGTAGAGAGGAAGAGGGGGTTGCAGCGTTAGGGTTCTAGCTGCCAGACCCCCTCATGGACGAACCCTAGAAAGAAACCAGTTAGTAAAGGAAAATGGAAAATAGTTAAAGTAGTCCAATTGATCTTTTCCCCTTTCAATTCAATTTGTTATATTGTAATTTTGTTTTTATTTTTTTTTCACAGGAACAGTTATGGGGTTTCATTAAGTGTTTGGCGAAAAGCCATAATGTCGGTTACAAAGGATGAAACTAATTTCTTGGCCTCTCTCCAACCATCGATTCATGGCGCACAAACTTATAAAATGCCTGTTTTTACAATTTTTCACTTGCTTTATTGCTGTTGATTTCCCAAGCTTATGAATGCATACAAACTGGTTTACTAGAAAATAGAAAAACATAGAAAATTAGGGGATTGGATCCCAGGAGATTTTGTTGTCTCTGAGTAAATTTTTGGCACCTAGCTGAGCTGCCTTGTTTTCCTCTATGTCTGCTTCTTTGTTGTTGCTTCTCAGGATATGAAAGAATTTTAGATTTAGGAGCTTTATCATATCTTTAATTCTAGCAATTGCCCTTGCAAGTTGTAGATCTATTGGTTTTGTGTTGTTCACCATTGCATTGATGATGACTTGGGAATCTCCAAAAACAATAGCTTCTTTGTGTCCCAGCCCGCTTAGAATTTTAATCCCTTGGAACAGCACCATGACTTTAGCTTGAATGCTTGTGGAGTGGCCCAGTCCCCATGCAAATCTATGAGTAGTAGTCCCTGCTGGGTTTATAATGAGACCTCCTGCCCCAGCCCTTCCTGGATTCCCCTTGGCTACCCCATCAAAGAAGAGGGAGGGGATTGATTGCTTGGACAGCCAAGATTTAAATTCCTCTTCAGTTTTCCTTATTTGCCAATCTTTGAGATTTATATATGTGGTTGGCGAATTTTGGAAAGTGAGGTTGAGGGCTGATCCAAACTCTATGTCTTACTGATTTAAGTTTGAGTCATCACACTTGTCTCTTAGCCATTCATTTAGTTGACCTTTCACTGTATTAGCTACAAGTTTATAGTGTTGTTCCTTGCCTCTAAAAATTCTTCTGTTCCTCTCCAGCCAGATCTGCCAACTGATAAATTTTGGCAGTGCGTTCCATGCTGCTTTGACAATTTTATTTTTTGGGATTGGGCCTGGGTATCTGGCCAGCCACCCAGCAAACAAGTCCTGGACAGATTGGGGGAGGATAGGCATTTTCGCTGCTCCCAGAAGCTCGAACCAGATCAGACCTGTATAGTTGCACTCTAGTGAAAGGCGTAATGCAGTTTCCGAGCTTTCCTTACACAGTGTGCATCTTGATGGACCTCGAAATCCCCTCTTCTGAAGTCTGTCATCTGTTAGGATTTTTTGATGACATAGCAGCCAGCAAAAATAATCGATTTTTGGGATGGTTGGGGAGTTCCAGATACCTATCCAGGGCGCCGGATTTGGAGGCACGTGAGGCCTCTCCATGAATTTGGAGTACCCTTGAGACACTGTGTAGCCAATGTGTTTTGGTCCCCAGCCTCTCGAGTCTTTCTGTTTTGCATGCAAAGGAGCCGCCCCATGCAACATTTCCATCAATGCATCCAATTTTGACTGCAGCGCAAGGGGGCCGTTAATCTTCTTCCAGCCAGACCGGCGATCTCTGCTCCAGGTTGAGATGTCCCAGAACGTGGTAATGTTAGCTGCATCCATCCAATCTTTCAGCTCGTTCCCAAGATTTACGCTTGCCAATGGAGGTCTGCCCATGATGCTATTGTGCCATAGATTGATTTGTTTGCCATTCCCTGGCACCAAGTGTGCGTTTTCTCTGATGCGTGGCCCCACTTTCATGATTAAGGCACTGAGAGGGGTCCTGTTGAGCTCTTTTGGATGTTCCATGCATCTCAGTCTTTTCCCTCTGAAGTACTTCCTCCACAACGCCCGTTGCACCCAGCCTAGCTTTGGAGCAATGATCTTCCATATCAGCTTGGCTCCCATTGCTAAGTTTTGCATGCTTAAATCCCTGAAATTTAATCCTCCCTCCTGCAATGGCTTGGATATGATTTCCCAATTAACCAGGGGAATTTTCTTTTCGTTCTGTTTGCCTCCTTTCCAGAGAAAATTTCTAATTTTCTCCTCCATCCTCTTAATGATTCCTGTTGGTGCCAAGAGAACTGAGAATTGGAAAAGTGGTAGACTGCTTAGAACTGATTTAACAAGGACTGACTTTCCGGCAATGTTGAGCCAGGAGGATCCCCAGGCCAGCATTTTTGCCTTAAATTTTTCAATCTGGGGGAGCCAATCTTTGCTCATAGCTCTCTTATGGAATATGGGCGGCCCAAGGTACTTAAAATAGGACCAGGTTGTTGAGGTTGCAAAGCCTAGACACCTGGCTATGGAATTTTCCACAGCAGCTGATATGTTCTAGCAGAAAACGTGGCATTTACCCATGTTTAATTCACTTCCTGAAGCTTGGCAGTAGTCCTCCAATATTTCTTTGAATTTATTTACAGACATTTGATTTGCAGCTCCTAATAGCATGGTATTATCTTCAAAGAGGGCATGGTTAATGCTCTTGATCCCTCTTGCAATGCATAGTCCCTTTAAGTCTTGATCTTGATGTTTCTTGTTTAGGTAAAAACTGAGGACATAGGCCTGTAGCATAAAGAGAAGGGGCGAGAGGGGGCACCCTTGCCTCAGCCCTCTAGAAGCTTTGAAGAAATTTGTTGCTCTGCCATTTACTAAGGGTGCAATCCAGGGTTCCGAGATACATGCTTTGATCCACTTGATGAAAGTTTGACCGAAGCCTAGCTTGTGCAGTACAATAAACAAAAATCTATGTTTTACACGATCAAAAGCATTTGCTAAGTCAAGTTTAATGACCATACCTTTTTCTTTTCGACGGAGACTGGAATGGATCGCCTCTTAGACCAAGATAAAATTATCTACTGGCTGCCTACCATGTATAAATCCTCCTTGATTTTCTGGGATGATTTTGGGGAGGTTTTTCTTCAACCTGTTAGCTATAACCTTGGTAATCACTTTATATCCAATGTTGCATAGGGATATAGGTCGAAATCTATTAAATGTGTTTGCTCCTTTATCTTCAGGTATGAGGGCAAGGAATGCTGAGTTTGTGCAGCCCCCAATTTTTTGGCACTCTTGGGACTTCTGGATCATTTTGAAGAGGTCCTTCTCAACTATCTGCCAACACATCTGAAGAAACCTAGGCGTGAAACCATCCGGGCCCGGGGATTTATCTGGCTCCATTGCAAAGAGTGCTTCCTTGACTTCATCTTTGGTGATTTTACCTTCCAGAACCTGGTTTATTTTGCTGGGATGAGTTTAGGAACAACATCTAGCAGATTGTCATTTTGGCCAGATTCGACACCCTCACTGTACATATTCTCAAAATGAGCTGAAGCTGCTTTTTTAATGTTGTCAAATCTATGAAAACTAAGAACCTTAACATATCATATAGTAATATATACCTCTCCAAAGTATACAAGAGTTAATTATATGTTCATAAAACATATGTTGATTCAACTTGGAATGGATATTAAGACGGTTAATTGGATCATGGGATTTAATCAATCGACAATTTTTGTGATTCTAATCAATGGTCGTCCCTCCCCATTTTCTAATGCCTCCAGAGGACTCAGGTAGGGATGTTCTCTCCCATCCCTCCTCTTTTTTCTGGTCATGGAAGCTCTCAGCATAATTATACATGATGCCACTAATAAAGGAGAGATAAAAGGGGTCAACACTCTAATATTATCGCCATATCCCATCTCCTTTTTATGGATCATGTTTTCCTTTTTATTTCAAGCAACAATTTATTTTTTCAGGATCTAAAGCGCATTTTGGATTGGTTCACTTGATTAAAGGAATGGTCATTAATTTGCAAAAAACTCGTATGATCCTTCACAATCTAACAAGTCTCTTCCACTTTCTCTTCTAGTTTTAGACCAAAACCATTGATGAAGGCATCAAATACTTATGCTTTATGTTAAAAACTAATGATTATAGATATGAGGCGTCGACATTTATCCATAGGTGGGTTCCTGGTATTCGTTAATCAGTTCTTGAAAGCATTCTAGTATACTGGACATCATTTTCTCCGATCCCCAAAGGAATACTCAATAAATTAGAAATCTTAGTTTCAGATTTCTATGGACAAGTAAAGTTAACTCAAAAGGGATTGCTCATGTGTCCTGGGCCTCTATAGCCAGACCAAAATCTTAGGTGGGTTTGGGCCTCAAGAATATATATATATATAGCCAATCCCTGCTGCTTGCAGTTTTTAGTGTTTCACCTACAACGCCTCCCTTTGGGGATGGTCTCTAGAGTCCACGTATTTAGGGAATAAATACTTGTTGGAATGGTATCATGCTTTAAAAGAATATTGCAAAAATGTTTCCATTGTATGGAGAGCCCTTACTAAATCCTTTCCTTTTATCGGAGTTTGGGGGGTATGGCGGATTGGGAATGGACAATTTGTGCAAGTAAGAATGCATCCTTGGGATGGGGCTAGCAAGAGATTTAGAATATCACCAAATTACATTCATCTACTAAGAACCATAGGGATGATTTTTTTAATAGATGTGAAGTCTTAATCCGATATTCCATTAGAAAGACAAGCTTGGAAATCGACAAAAGACTTGGCTCTCCCTAAGCTGAAATCTACAAAATGGAAAGATTATGTAAGGATGTTGGTTTCCTCCCTCATTTGTCTATTTGAAGACAACCCATATCGTTTCATTTGGTTAAAAAATCCCACTTAAGCGGAATACACAACCAAGTTGGGTTATAAGGCCTTCCTTGAAAATACCTTGAACAACCTCATAGGTGGTGGTGGAAATACATCTGGAAACATAGAGGTCCTACGCAGAGTAAAATATCTCTATGGTTGGCTTTATCTATCAAATTTCTAACATGGGATAGTCTAATAAAAAAAGTATGGTGTGGGACTAATCATTGTGCCTTACTTCATGCAGAGTTTGAATCCATCTCACACATATTTATCTCTTGTACTTACATAGGTAAGAGTTGGAGTATCTTTTACGCGATATTTGTTCCCTCATTAGTATAATGGAATAAATCCTCTTTAGAAGATTATACTCAGGATTGGGTGGCAAATCGCTCTATGCAAAGTTTCCAAGCTTTCCTTGCTATATTTGTAAAATAATATTTGGTGGGCTAGCAATCAAGCCATCTTTCATGACAAACTCATCCCACCTAAAGTGACAAGTGGACTTACTGAAAAACATGGTGATGAATAACAAACTGAGCCTAAGAGGAGGAAGACCAAGGTCCCAATTATGCTAGAACTGGATAAACATATTCCATGGGGTTTCTTCGATGGTGCCAACCAAGGAGATCCCCCATAATGTGGTGTTGGAGGTATTGTATTTAAATCAAAACCAACATTACCTCCTCAAATATGCTCATGGTCGTGGCTCCAATATGAAGGCTAAGTTTACAGGTCTTTGGACACTCTTGTATACAAATTAACATGTTGGTATAAAAAAATATAGGTCATGGGCGATTCAAAGCTCGTGATAGATTGGGCAAACAAAAAAGGAGAGGTCAATCTCCCAAATTTAAACCATATCCTTTGGGAAATCCCTCTTGATATGGAAACATTTGAATGGACATATTTTTCTCATATTTGTAGGGAATTGAATCAACAGGTTGACAAACTCTCCAAGGAGGCATTACAACTTCTAGCTAGATCTTTTGGATAGTGCGAGTTATGGGATGATCACAAAATAAATGGAATGGAATTCCATTTTTAGAAATACTACTCGTTTATGCTTTATGCAATCTTATTCTAATTTTGAGACTATGGAAATGAAAATTTTCTTTTAAAAATCATGGACGAATAATACCTCTATGGTAAAGCTATCAACTTATAGAGATAGTTCTCTTTGACAACATTACATATTCTCATAATGGAATATAAGTGTTTTGTTTTTGGAAAAAAGAATTTACAAATGAGTACATAATTGATATCTTGCTAAGATTGTGTAAGTTTTAATTGTCATATGGTTATGAAATGTGACCTAAAACTATTTTGCTTGGTTAAGGACTTCTCTTCCTTAAACATAAGGAAATAGAGTAATAATTTAAGACCAAAAACATCTAGTAAGAATGGAAATTAAACACATGATAAACCATTAAAAAATTATTACACGTAACAAAAGCTTTGTATTCATAAAATGATACAACTATATGTCAAAATCTAAAAATAATATCCATATAAATTATGTTAGCTATATTGAGTATGGAATTATTTTTCTAAAAGGAAAAAATTAAAAAAGTTAAGTTTTATTTGATTTGATTTTTACTTTTATTAATATTAAGTTTGACCTTTAGATAATAATTTCCTTAGTTTAATTTTTAGATATTCTTAGTTGTTGACTTATTATTTTATTGTCTGTTGTTGTTGACTTAAAAATAATATATATATATATAAAAGAGTCAATTTTAACATTCCAAAATATTTTATTAATAAATTATATTTATTGAGTAAAAACTAGTTGTATTCTAACTATTGTAAATTAATTGTCTTTACATTGCACCCTCTCTATTTAATCGTATGCCATGATCTTATTCTTCTATCTTGTCTCTATTTAATCGTATGCCATGATCTTATTCTTCTATTTTGTCTTGACAATGAACCACAGTGGTTAGTTCGAAACACATCTACAAAACTTCTCCTATGTAATTATTGTCAAAAGATTCTCAGTAATTCAAATTATATATCAATTAATCATTCATTTAAACTATATTTCACATATCACATTGAAGTATTAATTACAAAGAGAATGCTAGGGGAATCTTTTGAGGTTGTCAATTTATGACGAATTGAGTCACCTTTCATCTCAATAATAATATTTTAGGAAAAAGAAAGGTTTTTTTTTTAATGGAATAATATTTTAAGAAAGAGAAAGTTTATTTATTTATTATTTCTCAAAGGAATATATGTGTGGAGACGGTTTTGATTAATTAAATTCAATATGTAAAATAAAAGTTTAAGAAATTGGTGTATGTGTTTATGTTTTTGCGTGTCCCAATTTTCAAGAAGTTGGGCAAGCAATTCAATTGTAAAAAACATTCATTGAGCCGAGAAGCACTCTACAAGTAACATGGGGGATATGCTGTAGTGTTTATAAATGAGTGAAAACATTTGTCTCATTGTGGGATGACTAAGTGATGGACACACCAGGGTGTTATCGTCTCCACTCGGTTTCAAATCCCATGGGAGGACATCTTTGGCCTCTTATGATATGGCTTAATCTCGGGCCTCTTCTAGATTACTCCAACGAATTACTCATTAACCATGGTAAATGAGTGTAACCATTTAAATATCTATAGTACTGGTAAAATGAAGCATTATATCAAATAATAATAATGCTGACTCAATGAAAAAAGTTATAAAAATAATAAACAGATTTATTACATTGAAATTTTGTTTTCTAATAATAAAATCAAAAACTTTTTTCCCCGGGAAAAATTATAATATTTACATTACTTTAAAATGAAACATTTGATGTCCTTAGAGTGCAGTGTAGTGTAGTTGGTGATGGTCGCCATATGAAGTATTGTTGATTCCTTTGGTTACCAAAAAAATGAAACATTAGATCAAAATCATAATAATAATGTGATGTCGCTCAATAAAAAAATAATAAATAGATTCAATTCAATTTGTTATATTGTAATTTTGTTTATATCAATAAAAGTAAAAACATTTTTTTGAAAATATTATAATATTTATATCGCATTAAAACAAATTTAAGTAATAATGGTTCATATGTAATATGATATGTATTATATTGATGATTGATATAGAAATAAAGAAAGAAAAAAAGTTCGCTATAACTATTGAATTTGTATGGGCTTATTAATTATATTTCAATATGGAGTTTTGAAATATAATGATTACAAATACGAACCATTATTTTAATTTATATAGCCAAGTGGATCTTAATTTATAACTAATACATATATTTCACACACACACACACACACACACACACACATATATATATATATATATATTTTAATTATATATTCATCAATTAGTTTTATTAAGTTTTTATATGTTTATTAATTATATATTATGAAATATCATAGTTAAAAATATGAATCATTATTATTTAAATTTATTTTAATGTGATATCCATGTTATGATTTTCTATGGAAATTTTTATTTGTAATTGTATTAATAAAAACAAAATTACAATCTAGTATTGATGACTAATATACAACTCAATATGAGGGAGATGTTGATGTATCCATAAATTAGTGTAAAAATTTAAATCTCTACTCAATATGAGAGAGTTGTTGTAGTATCTGTAAAATAAGCATTATATCAAATAATAATAATAACAATGTCTGCTCAATTAAAAAGGTAGCAATATTAATAAATAGATTCAATTCAATTTGTTATATTGTAATTTTGCTTGTATTTATAAAATTAAAAACATTTTTTTTGAGAAAAAGTTATAATATTTGTACCACATTAGAATAAAAATAAAAAATAATGATTTATATGAAGCCTAATCCACTGAGATAGGAATATATGTGTGTACCAAGCACGAGGTGCCTGTTTTAGACCATAAAGCGCTCTTTTGAGTCTACACACATGTGTCTCCCTGTTAAGTCTCTCAAATCCCTCAGGTTACTCAATGTAGGTCTCTTCCTCAACCACTCCATTGAGGAAGGTAGTATTAACATATATTTTGTTGATCTTCCACCCCATCTATGATGTTAATGCTAGTATGGTCCTAATAGAAGAGTATCTTGCCACAGGGGAAAATGTCTCCTCGTCATCAACTCCCTCTACATTGTAAAAGATTTTGGCCACAAATATGGCCTTGTACTTCTCAACACTGCCAACAACTGCATGTTTCACCAAAGACACCTACCTGGAGCCAATAATATATTTTCCCTTAGGTTTAGACACAACCTCCCAAACATCATTCTTCATGATGGAGTCATACTCCTCCACCATGGCATCTATCCACACCTGTTGGGAAACTGCTTCCTCAAATGAAGAAGGCTCATAATCAATCATTTATGTCATGAGTACCACATATCCAAAGTATTTTTCTGCTGATATCCTTTATTTATCAAGGTGTTAGGAGTTCCAACATGCTCTTGATAATCTTGCACCAATTTGTCTTCCTCCCTAGTTCTCTTCCTCCCTTCTCTGTAAGGCTCTGTGTGAGTGGGTGCCTCCACTCTACCTCTTATTTTCTCCTCCACATGTGGTTGCTCCATAACATCTTGTGGATATGATTGGGCTCCTCCTTTGGAGCTAGAAGCTCCTCCTCTGGTGGAATGCTCAACTCTCACTCTAGAGAGCTTTTCATCTCCTTCTCCTCATCAAATATGATACCTATCCTCATCATAGTCATCCTGAGTGAAGGCATGTACACCCAGTAAATCTAAGGTGTCTCTGTGTATCCTACAAAGATCCCCCTCTCTGTAGTGGGCTCCATTTTTTCCCACTATCTTTGGATACATGACAATAGACCATGGATCTAAAAATGTGAAATTGGGATACATTTGGCTTCGTCCCAAAGAAATCCTCTCCAAGTGTGATCATTCAAAGAATCTTGTGAAGGATCTTGTTCTACAATAAACAATTATATTGCATGATTTTTCCCACAGGTATAGTGGTAATCCCTAGTCATGCAACATTTCTCTTGCAACCCTTACAATGCTTTTGTTTTTCCTCTCTACCACCACATTTGATTGTGAGTTGTGAGGTGCAGTCAACTCCCTTCTAATACCTTCCTTGGCACATAATTATTTGAAGCATTAGACACATACTCACCTCCATTAACACTTCTTAGGGATTTAATTTTTTGTCAAGTCTCATTTTCAACTAAGTCTTTAAATTCAACAAACTTTGAATAAACCTCATCTTTCGTCTTTATGAAATGTATACAACAATTGTGAGAGAATCATCTACAAAATTAACATAATACTTCATATGCAGAAAGCGCAAGTGCTGACAGCATAAGTCAACAAATATGCACATGAACTATTGTTCTGCAAATATTTTATGCAAAGTTACAAATTATTATTACTTGAACATGGAGTGAATCGTTTTTCAAATTTTAACTATTGATGTTAAAGTGCTTAAGCATATAACACTAATTAGCCATTATAAAATGTTTATAATGGGAGTATTAGAAATCAAATTCCATGGAGCTTCACCATGTCAACAATGGAGATTTTGGCCAATTACACAAAGGATCATAGTGGGATAATAGAACATGTTTTATTTTTATTTAATTTCAACTCATAATTTGTATTTTCATGGAGCCAATCTATGAACAAAAGACAGAAAATTTACAATTATTAGCTTAAAAAAGCCCAACCTTAACACCCAATCATTAATTGGAGATGTAAAGATCAAGATAGACATTGGGATTGAAACACAAAGAAAATTAATTGGATTTTTTTAGAAGCACTACTAATTATCACAATTTTTCTTTACCACTATATTATTTGAGACCATTTTATAATTCGACTTCTTGTATCATTCAACTTCCTGTATCATCTGGCGTTCAATCTCAATGTAGTATGCCTTTCAATATCAATGTAGTATCAAGTACATGAAGCTTAATGATGTAGTATGTTGAAAGTATCATTCGACTTCTTCTATGTTAAAAATATTTCAATTAAGTATCTTGTATTAATTAAGTGCTTGTTTCCCATTCAAAATTATAGCATGATAAAAAAATGTTAAAAATATTTCAATTAAGTATCTTGTATCAATTAAGTG
Source organism: Pinus tabuliformis (assembly GCA_031772625.1). NCBI lineage: Eukaryota > Viridiplantae > Streptophyta > Pinopsida > Pinales > Pinaceae > Pinus > Pinus tabuliformis. The sequence goes on along the minus strand of CM062819.1, from coordinate 842,025,067 downwards.
CTTGTTTCCCATCCAAAATCATAGCATGATAAAAATATTCGGGGATTCCTTAAATTGCAGTAGAGGACACAATTTCAATTCGTTTATGCTTTTGAGCACCCTATGGAATGTGATTTTTTTCTCCCCCATCCAAACAACTTTTCATCATAATCTCTAGGATGTTGTTCAAAGAAGATGGTAGAATATCACAGTGATGTCTCTTTGAAGATTGCTTCTAGTTTAGTTATGAGTTCAGTGATAGAAATATGATATATTGCATATTCTATAATGCACTTTTACCCACTTGGAAAACTCTACTTTACCAATACTTTAGCCTCCTGATTCCTCATGCCTTCCACGTCCACATCCTTGTATGCATCACTCTACATTCATCTACACCTCTATCGGCATGTCTTTGCACCCTTTTGGTGCAAATGCTATTATTAATGATTAATATAGATACATAGAAAGCAAGCAAGTTTGTTATAACTATTGAATTTTTATAGGTTTATTACTTAAATTTAAATAAGAAACTATAAAATATAAGTGTAATAAAGATAAACTGGTATGGTCCATATCGAAATCAACACAGCCGATCCGGGTCAAGGACATTTACATTGCAATGATAGATGGTCTCCCTGCTGCCACAGCTTCAATGTTTCCGATGCCACTATGGGAAGTGACATGCCCGCTCAAAATTACTCTTTTTTCATGGTTGGTCTTCTCCAACAGGAACCTCTCTTGGGAGGTTCTTCAAAAGAAGGGGTGGAATGGTCCTGGTCGTTGTTCTATGTTCCTCTCGGATCACGAGACTAATGTTCACATGTTTTTTCAATGTGACCACACTCTACAAATCTGGTATGAATTGTCTTTATCCTTTTGTTTCCCTTACCGTGTTTTTGCTTCTGTACAGGAGGGCTACAGGTGGTGGAGTGAGCAAAGCATCTCTCTTCGCTCCATGTTTGTTTCGATTATCTGGCTCTTATGGAAGTGGAGAAATGATTGTATTTTCCAAGATCTCAGAACTCCTCTTGTATCCATCTTGCTGCGGATATCTGATTTCTCTATCGCTCCTGATGTGTAGGGATCTCTCTCCTACAGGTTCTGATGTTGAATTTTTTGTATACTTTTCCAGCTGCGGTCTTCGTTGGATCGATATGCTTATGGTGCTCTCGTTATTTCTGTTTCCTTTCTCATTAGGACCAATGATCTCCTTTTGCCTCATGCTGGCACGGGACTTTCTCCGCATAGTCAATCTATATCTGTATATCTGTATATTTTCCAATCTCGGTTTTTTTCTGTTCTGCCGTGGTTGTCTCCAGGCAATATGGAATATTTGACTGTTGTATCAAAGTTTCATTATATTCTCTTCATATAATCTATCTGGTTTTTTTCTTCTGAAAAAAAGGATTGCAAATATGAATCATTATAAATTAAATTGATTTTAATGTGATATGCATATTATGATTTTTTAATAAAAAAAATTAGTTTATATGTTTATTAATAAAAACAAAATTACAATAATAATATTTGAGTCACCGGCAGAGAGAGCGCTCTGCAACTTCTGAGCCGAGAGTACAGAGCCTGAGATCCGCTTTTTTCGCGAGCCGAGCCTGCGGGCGCACCCGCACTTCGCGCCCACTTAGCCTACGGAGAAGTCTGCGGAAGGATCTGTCTGGTGCCTGCGAGGGTGCCAGCGGAGGGACCCGACCTGTGCCTGCGGGGAAGTCTGCGGAAGGATCTGTCTGGTGCCTGCAAGGGTGCCAGTGGAGGGTTCTGACCTGTGCCTGCGGGGATCCGCCGAGGGAGTTTGTTTCAGGCTGCGGCCACCCTGGCTGGAGCTTTGGCTCTCCATGGAGGAGTCACCTCCTTCCCCATCATCCGCAGCAGAGGCCTTCAAATCCCTGTTGGCCTCCCTACCTAAGAAGAAATGCACGGAAGCAACGAAGTTTGTGAAGAGGCTGGAAGATATCCCGGAGATCGCCCTACCGCCAGAAGGACCGATCCAAGTAGCTCTCTCTCTGGCAGATCGGGCCCTGGTTGGGCAGTTTACAGGACTTTGGCCTTCCCCGAAGACGACCGAGAACTGGGTAGCCAGGAATTGGGCACCTCTGATACAAAACAAGGTAACCTCTTACTTTCTCGGGAGAGGATTTTTTTGTTTGAATTCTCTGCAAAAGAAGACAAAGATCCCATATTCAGGAACAACCCCTACTTCATGGGCCCCCAAGGACTGTATTTAAACAAATGGACGCCAGACTTTGATCCGGCGGTGGATGTGCCGACAACGGTCCCGATATGGGTGAGACTCCCCAATCTCCTGGTTCATTGTTGGAACTGGGACTCTCTGAAGCACATCGGAAATACCCTTGGAAAATTTATAGACAAGGCCAACAGTAAGGACCAGTACGACTGTGCCAGAATCTGTGTGGAGGTAGACCTGGAGGTCGAATTACCGGAATCCATCAAGATAGTTGTAGGTCCCTGGGTTCATATACAGAAACTGGACTACGATCAGCTACCATTCAAATGCCGGAAGTGCCATGTCTACGGGCATTTTGCAAGAGACTGTCTGTCCAAAGGGGTGGAAGAAAAAGGAAAGGAAGAAGGATGGAATCAGGCAAAGCGCTCCAAACCCTTTCACAGGAAGAATGCAAATGGAAACCCCAAGGCCCCTCAAGTGGGCCCTGCTTAAAAGCATTCCATGGAAAGCCAAGGGAATAAGTTCGAGATTCTTGGATCTGAAATCATGAACACTCAGGAGACAGAAATTGCCAAGGAAGTTTCCCCCTCTGAAATCTCCCCCATTCCAGAGAAATCCAAAGGGAGAATTCCAGAAGAAGAGGAAGAAACTCAGGAGTCTGAGGAGTCAGAGGAGGAAGGGGAAATAGGAGAAACCCAGTCATCCCCCAGAAGATTTACAAGAGGACGTAAGTCTGCAAAACAAAAAAGAGAGCATGAAACCTATAAGGACAAGATTCAGGGCAGCCAGCCAACTCTAGAGAAACTTCTAGCAAAAACCCCGAAGACGACGAGGATCCAATCCCAGAGCTCCAAGGGAGCTCAACAAGGCAAAAATAAATGATGAAGATAGTCTCCTAGAATTGTAGGGGAATGGGCACCACAGCTAAAGAAGAAGCAATGAAGAGTTTAATAAGATTAGAAGTCCCGGACATCCTCCTCATCCAGGAGACCAAATTGGAGGATACAACTTTCCTCCAAGCAAGCAAAAAGTTCTGGAATAAAAGTGGAGTGCATGCAGTCTCTGCCCGTGGAGCATCGGGAGGACTTGGATCGCTCTGGAACACAAATAAGTTCTCGCTAATCTCTGAGTTTTTGAATACCCATTGGATTTTTTTAAAAATGCAGCACCTAGAATCAAAGGAGATTATTTGCCTTTTCAATGTTTATGCTCCTAACAATGCAGGTGAGAAAAGAAACTGTTGGGACTCTATCAAAAGTCTGGAAGATCTAGAAAATATGGAAAACATAATCATAGCCGGATCTAAATCTCACCCTCCTTTCATCAGAAAAAAGAGGTGGGAGTATAGTTAGAGATCCGGCTATAGAATGGGTGGAAGATCTCATGCAAGATTGGGATCTGTTGGATATAAAGCCGGTTACAGGCACGTTCACATGGTCAAATAAAAGAGTTGGACCAGGTCACATTGCAGCAAGGCTTGATAGGTTCTTTGTTCAAATCTCTTTCCTGCTTCTTGGGTTAGAGGCAAAAATGTGAATTCTCCATAGCAGTGTTTTGGACCATAAACCAATCAGCCTAGAGTTGGTGGCTCCCAAGGATCTGGGGCCCATCCCTTTCAGATTTAACTCACTATGGACCAAAGAGGCAGATTTCATGCAAAGAGTAAAAGAATTCTGGAAAGAGACAGTCAGAGGCTCTCCCTTCTTTATTTGGGAGGAAAAACTGCGCAGAGTTAAAAGAATGCTAAAAGGATGGGTTAAGACACTGCCAAATCCCGTTGTGGATAGGAAATTAATTCAAAGTGAGCTGGAAAAACAACACCTCCTCCTAGAAACTGCCGAAATTACCAAAGAAGAGCTGGATAAAGAATCACAGCTACAGCAAAAGTTCCATAAGGCGTGTTTGGCAGAAGAAGAGTTCTGGAGACTAAAATCAAGAAGTCTATGGCTCAAAGCTGGGGACCAAAACTCTTCTTTCTTCCACAAACAGGCTCAAGCCAGGAAATGCCGAAATTCTATATCAGAAATCAAAAAAGAAACTTGCACTTTAAAAGATTTGGAGAGTTTCTTAGGCTAAAGAAACCACATCATGAATTTATATATTTTGAAGAAACCCAAATTACTCTTATGAGAATTTAACTTAGAACTAGCTTTAAACAATAGGAAATTATTTTAGTAATTAGTTTGTAGATTAGATTACAATATGATATGAGGTGAAAGCCATTGAATGATTCAAAATTATAGACTTTTAGAATAAGTGCAATAAAAGTGGAATTCAGAGCCCCTGAAACCCTACCCGATATTTGGGATTCTATAATGACCTTAAGAATATCCTCTTTGATGAGATTGTAAAACCCAAAGAAAAATTCAATCACCAATCCATTCTAGTTGGGACACTTCCCTTTCTACATGCTTGTGATTTGGAAAGAAGTTTGCCCTCTGAAACAACAGCTAACAAATATTCATTCATTTCCTCTGAGATGGCATGAGCAAATAAGGAGAATGTCTCCAACATATCTTTGGATAGACAACCATCATGTTGGGAGAAGATAGATTTAAAATGATGTGTTATGATCCTACCAATGTCCTCGAAAGAAGAGAAATAGGATCCATATTGATCCTTGATAGTCCATATTGTATTTATGTTTTTTCTCATGTTTTCACAACTCGGAAAAAACTTTGTATTATTATATTCGTCCTTAATACATATTGCCTGACTTCTTAAGCACTAAGTTTTATCCTCTTTAGCGAGAAGCTTACTCTTTCTACATTCCAAGTTGCACAAATTTTCGATGACATATGTGGAAAAGGTACCTCCAGGGTTGATGAAAATATGTCATGAATCTAACTTTCCAATTGTTTAAGGTTGGCCTATGCATTTGCATTGTATTCCTTGACCCACTCTTTGGATTTCTTTTTAATAAGTTTCAAATTCTCCACCATTTGAAACATACTGGAGACATCATGAGACGAACTGAGAGGAACCCATGAGTCTTCGATCAATTTGAAACATTCCTCTTCATGGAGCCAGACATGATTAAAATGGAAGGGGATAGGAGATTTTAAATCATCAATGTCCATATCAAGGAAGATCAAACAATGATTTGATAGACCATCATCTTCTACTCAAGATTTATTTTCGAGAGTTGAAGAAAAGAAGGAATTTGAATAAGGAAGTGGTTTAACCTTTTGGATATGGCATCCTCATTGGCTCTAGAATTCCTCCAAGTGGGAGTGAGATTTACAAGTTCAAGATCGATGAGGTTGGGGGAGCTAATGAGATGAGTGAAAAAAACTTCCAAGGGATCCTTTCTCATAACAATTCCCTAGACTTCCCTAAGTGACATTATAAAATTCAAATCTCCCCCTAAGATTAAAGGATGAATGTTGAGAGAACTTGAATTGATCAAACTGTCCCAAAAGGGTTGATGATCCACATATGGTCCATAAGCATCTAAAAGCCTTATCTTGAGACAAACTTCACAAGTCTCTAGATCGATGAGAATTTATTGTGTTGTCAACGTCAAAAAATGAACGATGAAATAAGGGTTCCATGTAGTGACTAGACCACCGGATTAGCCTTGCAAATCATCGGTCAAGAAAGACTAGTTACGTAACCATGGAGACATATTCTCTTTAGAATTGGATTCATGAGACATGGATCCTTGGATCATGATAACATCAAGCTTTTTTTTTTGGATAAGCCTCTTAAGTGTGAGTCTTTTGGGGGTACTCCCAAACCCCTGTAAATTTAGTGACATGACCTTCATTTGGTGCCCCTAGTGGGGTGTTTCACTTTAAGGTCCCTATCAATGGTGACCTATTTTCCTCTTCGAATACCCTCACGTGCCTTATTCATAGCTTCAAAAAGGTTGAATTTTATACCTACTTGTCCTACAAAAGGTGATTCCATGGATACACCTCCTCTTATAGGGGCTTCCTCGGAGTGATCAATCCGAAAGAAAAGAGAGTACATATTCCTCTCAACTTGAGAAGATTAGTGGAGGATCCAGTGAAACTAACCTTGGGATGAATCTTATTTTAATTGTGAACTAGAGAAATTGACACTAGAGAGGATGACTTGAAATAGTTGACTAGAGGAGAAGAAATATTCATTGAGGGAGAAAAGATAGGAGAAAGAAATATGTGGGCCTCATGCAATGGTGGAGGGATGGCTAAAATATCCAATTTCTTTTCGCAAAAAAAATAATCTTTATTCACCTCATTATTAGATGTATCAGTGAAAAGAAAGCTAGGGGTGATCAAGGGAAGCTTCACCATCACTGTCACTTAAGATGTGACTAGTGGTTATTCAATAGTTGTCGTCTCATCACCTTGTGGACGAAGAGAGATCTTATTAATCCATGAATTATTGATCTACACTAGAGAAGACTACACATAAACCATAGCCGATTTGTAAACCCATTACTTCTTTTGTGGCTGAATATTTTGGACATTTAACGCACAAGTATCGACTAGGTGACCTACCTTGTGGCAGACATAACACCTAGAGGGAAGCCTCCAATAGTCAATGATCTTATTTCACGAGCGACATTGATAACATAATTCAATTTTTTCGAGACGACCTTCTTTCAGATTGACCTCCACCTGCACCCGTGCTACTCTGTGATCATGCTTCGAAAAACAATCATCCTTCACACCCACGAAATGTCCAATTCGATTACTAATTTCTTATAGGATTTAAGGGTTATAGAAAATCAAAGATAAGCCATGAAAAAGGGCCTAAACCTTATGAGACCTCATCGGTTAGTACGTTGCTTCAAAATCTAGGTGCCATCGTTGGAGGGAGAGACTAGAAAGGCCCTAGGGCTAGTCCTTAGCTAAAGTTTTCTCAACCTCCTGTGTAGAAGAAAGAATAACACAAAACCATCCCCAAATCATTATGTGGAATTGAGGAATGGACCCCATAAAGGGCACCCGATTTGCTTGTATCTAGCGCTCAAGTGTAGGAGGGTGCACCACCTTGCCCGCAAAATGCCCCACTAATGTCGCTCATGGAGAATAGGAATGTATGAGAGTTGTATGTCATCACCATCAACCATTTTGGCCTTCTCTCTACAAGGTTTCAAGACATATTTTGAAGAATGTTTGAGATGAGGGTTACTGTGTGCAACCTATTGACTAAGAGAGAATTTTGTATGCTTTCTATGATCAACCCCTTGAATCTCGCTAGGAAAGTGAGATAATAGAGCTAAGGTTGATTGCTTTATGCCTGAATTTTGGATGAATTAATTTAGAGAATTTACAAATATATTTAGAACACAAATAGGTAGATTTATAGTTGTATACATGATTAAATAAACCACACAAAATGAGATATAAACATAAATACGAAAACAAATGTGAAATATACAACGTAAAAGATATAACCACAATGTGAAATTGAAGTACAAGATTATTGGACAACCCACTAAATAGTGTTGTGGAAGCTACCATACTCTACAAACATTATTAATAACTTGCAGTAAATTTAAAAATAAATAAAATCAACCCTTAGAGACAAATAACTGGTAAAAACGAGAGAATGTATGCACGAAATGAGTGGTAGAAAAGGTTGATTTGTATTAAAAATATGTGAATACAACAATTTGTAAAGCAGGTTTCAGTGAAAGCCCTTGGTCAAACTTTATTCTGAATGTTCACAATGTCAATAAATCATATGTAAACGTTTTGTGAAGCACAAAGATGTGAACTAATCTTGATTAATCCTCATGATAGTGTGATATAATTAAATTTGCTTGGTTTCTTTGCAAAATAAAGGGATATTAGCACTAGCTATTAAGGCTAGACCTTCTATAAGCAATTTTTTTTACTACAAAAAAATCGAGTTTACCTGAAAAAAGATGCAAAAGAATTGAATGGGTTTTCTTTTCAGTCCTTGTCTCCCCTTGGAAAAAAGTTTTCTACCACCAACAAATTAGGTTCTTTAACTTATAGAAAGAAAATCATAAGGAAAAATGAAAATTATTAATGTTGGTGCATACCTCTCCTCACATTGTAATCTCTCGTCCTTTCATAGACTCCATCCCTTTTTGTAAGGCTTTGATGCAGTTGGGAAGTTCAACTGCTTGAGGAATTCATAATTTTTTAATTTCTAATCTAAAGGGGTAATTTAAATTATATTTAACTCTTATTATAATGTTATCAGTAGGTGGTCCCCCCTCAATCTTAAATGGTTCACTTATCTTTATTTCCCAACTTATAATGTTCCATTAATAATAAAATAATCTGGAATAAAATATTCAGGACAATAACATATTCATTCTTGTCACATCATGCATATCTTAAAACACATATATGAATCATGAATGATGAACAATGTCCTACTAAATATGTAATGTTGAACAATAAAAACATGTGCCTTGTATCTCCCATCTTTGTTATCACAATGCATGCATCATAAACTACCACTATATAAAAATCACCCATGGCATAACTCTTGTACCTCCCAAAACCATGCATGCCATAATCTATAATAACAAAAAACATGTGTCATATAACCACTTAGCCACATATATCAAAATTTATATCTCAACATTAATATGTCATATGCTATGAAAAATCCCTGAAATATACTACTATTTCAAAATAGACATGCTATCATCAAAACCATGCAGAAAGATACCGTCAAAAATGCCCAAAAAACTAAAAATATAATGTTGTCATGTCATGCAAAGATGCTGAAATATAAAGTGAACTGAAAATTGTCTATAAACATCACCAAAAAAACAACATCCATTATCCATCCAACAAACATCAAAAACCATATTTGTTGTATGAAGTAATTTTCCTTTGTTCCATGGATCCATTCCTTTTTTATTCCTCCCTCGGTTGTGCACACCTCTGCTAAAAAAACTCATGTTGTGCAAATAAATTTATCATATCAACTTTGTAAGCAAAATAATTAATTATGTATTTATGCTTTCAAAAATGCAAGGGTAAATGAAACACAACACAAGGAAATAGTGTTTGTAAGGGAAGGGAAAGAACTCATAAGTGCATTAGCCAAGATACTATGACAACATATTGAATAGAAATTTAGACTCGAAAATTTTATTTTCTTGTTTCGAAGGTGATTTAATACCAAGTGCAACCAAGCTTGAAAATATACTAAAAAGATAATGAAGTAAAAGAATGGTCATTATTTTGCATATGTGGACATATATATGTAATGTTGAAAATGATGTTTGTAGGAAATATAAGTTTGAAAAAAAAAGACAACATATATTAGAATATGGTGATTCATGCTAGTGTGGACCCAAAATTAAAAAGTCTCTAGGGTTTCCATAGAGTTCTTGATTGCACAAAAGTTATACCATGATAATCTAGAAATAAATCATTATTAGGACATCATAAAACCGTGAATGGTCGACTTGTTGCTTACAATGTGAGGCAATGTGGTGGATTAGGTATAAGACTATCAACAAAGAAATGGCCACTATTTCTATAGGAAGGCAATGTATACAAGAGCGCGACTTTTTTTTTGCATTAGGTAGTGTGTCTAGACCCGAGACTGGAGCACCTCAAGGGTCTGGAAATATATATATATATATTGTGACATTAGAAAAGAAAACCTATGTAGTTGTATTTTACAAACAAATTTATGAGCTTAAGGCAAGAAATAAGGTGAGATATTGGCCATTACGCTTGACCATATTAAATGGAAGTGGCCTTCGACTGAGAGTGTTGAGGAATAACATTCTGCAATCAAAATATCATGGGAACGCTTTGCATCGTTTAATGACATACGTCGAGCTTATGCGAAGAGACTAGAAAATGGAGTATAGTCTATGCCAGTGGTAAATATTTCTATGAGAATTTATGAATGCAACTTGAGAAAGACAAATTGGTAGGCAAAGATAACCCGATTATGGTTTGATGTGTTTTTATTCTTTGAAGAGACATGCTTAGATTCTAAACCAATGCACACAAAGTTAGAACCAGAAAAAACATGAAACGGAGAAGCAAGGGATAAGGGATTACCCTACACAGTTTCAAAGCAAACGAGATAACAATTATCAACTTAGATACCATACCCACATGCGAGGAAGGAGCCATACCTTGATTCTCTGTGTGTTTATGCTGCCAAAATCCAGTGTTGACGGTTTCCGAGAGCCCCCAACTTCTTGTCGTTCCCTTTCTAAATTTGTAACAAGTGTTTTTTGTCTCAAAGAAATTGTGAAATGCAGAGGAGGGTCGAGATAATTCGCAGGTTCTGATACAATGGCAATGAGTTGGCACAATGAACTCATAACCTCCACACACGAATAACATTAAAAAAAATAACACATATACATAATAACTCTCAACATGCTTCGACAAGAACTAGCACACAAACATATGTTAATTTGTTACAATTCTTTGAAAAATCGATGTAGATGTAGATGATAGTAAGAATTATATCCCCTCTAGGCAATATAATATAAGTTTCAATGCACATTAAAGAGTGTGTATTGTCATACCGAGAACCTTTTATATACTAACCACCTTTGTTACGAAGGTCTATAGGTATAATTTTGGAATGATAACCCTCTTTTTAATTTCTTAAATCCAACCTTTTAAATACTCTTCATTGATTAAAACCATTGAAATTATAAGGAACAAAAATCTTTGCATAGTCATACTCATATGTACAAATATATTTATAGCAGATAACCTTCAATGTAGTATCCTTGTACAAATATATTTATAGCAGATAACCTTCAATGTAGTATCCTTGGTTGAAATTCTCAATAAAGATATGTGACATTTATGATATGCAGAGTAAATTTGAAGGTTGGAGCAGTCTGTCGATCAGATAAGTATGTTTATAAGACCATTCTGTATACATATATCCTCCTTATGTCACCCAGGGAGGTAAGGTCCCGCTTACCATTAGTTTTAATTGTTTTTCTTGAAGTTTAATATAACAACCTCCCTTGTCTAGCTAGGAGAGATTACTAGGTTACTAGACTCTTGATCATGGTTGCAAGAATTAGGTAGTTGTCTCTTTTTTCTTTTTCTTTTTTATTTTTTTTTCCATGTTAGAAGGTTATGTATAGTTATAACCCACTCCTTAGCTTGGTACCAACTTCTCTATTCAATTGCAGTGTCACATCCCTTATTGACAGTCTTAATGAGAGTATTCAAAGAAGTAAGGATTGGTGGTAATGGTTATTTAGTCCTTAAATAGGTATAGAAGTAGTACTAACAATAGGACTTATGTATGGAACTAAAGACATTTTTATGACAAGTCATAGACATCGAGATGCCATATTACCAAATTTACTATGGAAATAAAAATGGCCATTTCCAAGTGCATAAATTTGAATAAGTTTTTGTTTTCTGCATTTTAATCAAGATTATTATGACTTCTACATTTTTATTTTAAAAAAAAAGCCAAGCCATTTCCAAGTGGATTAATTTGAATATTTTTTTGTTATCCGCATTTTGAACAAGGTTTTCTAATATTTTATTTCCATTGTTGTTATTTTTACATTGATTATCGACATATGTTTTCTAAAAATTATATTGCAATTGCTGAGAAAAAGCAAACCGATTTTAATTTATTTGAAAATATTTTATTTCTTTACGTATGTTTTATGCAGTTGAGATTTTTTTAAATCCAGGAAGCAGTCACGTTAGATTGGTAAACCAAACGTTGTGAACTATATAATTGTTGGCACAGTAAAAAAATGGGTTGCCTTTGTAATGTAAAGTGGTTGTTGTTGCAAATCTGCAGCGTCGTATTGCACAGATGAAAATGATGCAACAACCAATACATAAAACTCTTTTACATTTAATCATTCAAAAAAATTACAAGCATGCCTTTGCTCCTTCAGCACACTTGTCAATAGAGCATAAGAATAACTTGTGAACCTTCGCCTCTTCTTGTGGGAGCCTGAATTGGTATTATGATTTACGCCTTGAAAACAAATGTTGAATTGGAAGCCACACATCAATCAATTTATGACCGTTAATTTATCGCTTCATCCAATTTGACCAATACATGAGGCTTTTTTATTGGATAGCGGCGAGTCATCGACCTCTTTATTGAATTTCCCATAAATATCTTGCTTGTAAAATTGCATGGTCCTGTACACTAAAAAAGCTGCAATGGGCGAACCAACGATGCTAATTGGTGCCATCGTGAATTTTTTTTATCTCAAAGCATGACTTCCCAACACACATCATCTCATTTGATGTAGCTAGAACATCAACATATCCAATTGAACTTAGCAGAGAACTACGACAATTGCGGAAAAACCATCGAATGATTATTGCAGATCGTCTAAACCCATAATCATAGCATGCAGATGCCTGTCGAGAATGGTGATACAGCTTCAAACGACGCAAATAAGATGATCTCCTCTACTTCTTATCCTAATCCAGATCAAGATATAATTGAGCAAATACAAGCTCCAACTGATCATTGTGTTACAAAAATAAGAATGGAGGGGCATCATCCAAATCAGTTATTCCCTAGTCCTTGCAATAAAGGACAATTGTCGTCGATTCAATCCCCCATCGATTTAGATTGTACTCAAAGCAATGACCAGATGCGCATGGCAGAGCTACCATTCACAAATAATCAAATAATGGAGGAAAGTTGGACTGGAGTGCAAGTAAACTCTCGCAGCCTGTTAAATGGTGCACGTCCACTTGTTGGGCTTCACGAAACCCATCCTCCTGAAGAAGACGAGAACCAGATGAACAGTGTTGGAAAAATCCACTATAAAATGTCTATCAGCATAATTATGTGTGTATTGTGGTTCATATGAATTATTATTATTTAAATTTATTTTAATGTAATATAATATTATAATTTTTTCCTTAAAAAACTGTCTATAAAATGTCTATCCGGCATAATTATGTGTATTGTAGTTCATATGAATTATTATTATTTAAATTTATTTTAATGTAATATAAATATTATAATTTTTTCCCCAAAAAATTGTTTTTAATTTTATCAATACAAACAAAATTACAATATAACAAATTGAATTAAATTTATTTATTAATATTGTTATTTTTTTTAACTGAGTAGACATTATTATTATTATTATTATTATTATTTGATATAATGCTTCATTTTACGGATACTATAACATTTCTCTCATATTGAGTAGAGATTTAAATTTTACATTAATTTATGGATATATCAACATTTCCTTCATATTGAAAATTATATTAGTCATCAATACTAGATTGTAATTTTGTTTTTATTAATACAATTACAAACAAAATTTTCTATAGAAAATCATAACATGCATATCACATTAAAATAAATTTAAATAATAATTATTCATATTCTTAACTATGATATTTCACCACACATAAATAATAAACATATAAAAACTTAATAAAACTAATTATTGAATATATAATTAGAAAAAGAAAAAAACAAACAAACAAAAAAATATGAAATATATGTATTAGTTATAAATTAAGATCCACTAGGCTATATAAATTAAAATAATGGTCGTATTTGTAATCATTATATTTCAAAACTCCATATTCAAATTTAATTAATAAGCCCATAAAAATTCAATAGTTATAGTGAACTCTCTTTCTTTCTTTATATATCAATCATTAATACTATACATATCATGTTACATATGAACCATTATTATTTAAATTTGTTTTAATGTAATATAAATATTATAATATTTATATTACATTAAAACAAATTTAAATAATAATGGTTCATATGTAACATAATATCCAAAAAAATGTTTTTACTTTTATTGATATAAACAAAATTATGATATAACAAATTGAATTGAATCTATTTATTATTTTTATTATATTTTTATTGAGCCACATTGCATTATTATTATGATTTTGATCTAATGTTTCATTTTTTTTTTGTAACCAAAGGAATCAACAATACTTCATCTCCAACTCCACTACACTGCACCTCATGACATCAAATGTTTCATTTTAAAATTATATAAATATTATAATTTTTCCTAGGGAAAAATGTTTTTGATTTTATCATTACAAACAAAATTTCAACATAACGAATCTGTTTATTATTTTTATGACTTTTTTAACTGAGTTAATATTATGTTTTATTATTATTATTTGATATAATGCTTCATTTTACCAATACTATAGATATTTAAATGGTTACACTCATTTACCATGGTGAATGAGTAATTTGTTGGAGTAATCTAGAAGAGGCCCAAGATTAAGCCATATCATAAGGGGCCAAAGATGTCCTCCCATGGGATTTGAAACCGAGTGGAGGGGATAACACCCCATTGTGTCCTTCACTCAATCATCCTACAAGGAGACAAATGTTTTCACTCATTTATGGACACTACAACATATCCCCATACTAGTTGTAGAGTGCTTCTCTGCTCAATGAATGTTTTTATTGAGTTGCTTGCCCAACTTCTTGAAAACTGGGACACGCAAAAGTATAAACACATCCACCAATTTCTTAAATGTTTATTTTACCTATTCACTTTAATTAATCAAAACCGTCTCCACACATATATTCCTTTGAAAAAAAAACTCTCTTTCTTAAAAGATTTTTCCTTTTAGAAATTAAAATAACAAAATCTTTCTTTTTCTTAAAATATTATTATTGAGATGAAAGGTGACTCAAATCGTGATAAATTGACAACCTCGAAAGATTTGCCTAGCATCCACTTTGTAATTAATACTTCTATGTGACATATGAAATATAGTTTTATATGATGATTAATTGATAAATAACTTGAATTATTTAGAAACTTTCGACAATAATCACATAAGATAAGTTTTGTAGATGTGTTTCGAACCAACCAATGCATTTATTGTCAGGACAAGATGAAGAATCAGATCATGACATACAATTAAATAGAAAGCGCGCAATATAGAGACAATTAATTTACAACGGTTAGAATATAACAACTAGTTTTGACTCAATAAATATAGTTTATTAATAAAATATTTTAAAATGTTAAAATTCACTATTATATATATATATATATATATATATATACAAGTCAACAACTAAGAATATCTAAAAAATCAAACTAAGGAAATTATTATCTAAGGGTCAAACTTACATAATATTAATAAAAATAAAAATAAAATCAAATAAAACTTAAGTTTTTATTAAACTTAACATTTTTATTTTTTTTTCCTTTTATTAAACTTAACATTTTTATTTTTATTTTCCTTTTGGAAAAATAATTCCATACTCAATGTGGCTAACATAATTTATATGGATATTATTTTTAGACTTTGACATGTAGTTTATCATTTTATGAATACAAAGCTTTTGTTATGTGTAATTTCCACTCTTACTATATGTTTTTGTCTTAAATTATTACTCTATTTCCTTACGTTTAAGGAAGAGAAGACCTTAACCAAGCAAAATAGTTTTAGGTCATATTTCATAACCATATGACAATTAAAACTTATACAATCTTCACAAGATACCAATTATGTACTCATTTGTAGATTTTTTTTCTAAAAACAAAATACTTATATTCCATTACGAGAATATATATAATGTTGCCCAAGAGAACTGTCTCTGTAAGTTGATAGCTTTACCATAGAGGTATTATTTGTTCATGATTTTTACAAGAAAATTTTCATTTCCATACTCTGAAAAATAGAATAAGACTGGATAAAGCATAAACAAGTAGTATTTCTAAAAATGGAATTCCATTCCATTTATTTCGTGATCATCTCATAACTCGTACTATCCAAAAGATCTAGCTGGAAGTTGTAATGTCTCCTTGGAGAGTTTGTCAACCTATTGATTTAATTCCCTACAAATATGAGAAAAATATGTCCATTCAAATGTTTCCATCTCAAGAGGGATTTCCCAAAGGATATGGTTTAAATTTGGGAGATTGACCTCTCCTTTTTTGCTTGCCCAATCTATCACGAGCTTTGAATTGCCCATGACCTATATTTTTTTATACCAACATGTTAATGTATACAAGAGTGTCCAGAGACCTGTAAATTTAGCCTTCATATTGGAGCCACGACCAGGATCATATTCGAGGAGGTAATGGTGGTTTTGATTTAAATACAATACCTCCAATACCACATTTTGGGGGATCTCCTTGGCTGGCACCATTGAAGAAACCCCATGGAATCTGTTTATCTAGTTCTAGCGTAGTTGGAACTTGGGTCTTCCTCCTCTTAAGCTCAATTCGTTATTCATCAACATGTTTTTCAGTGAGTTCACTTGTCACTTTAGGTGGGATGAGTTTGTCATGAAAGATGGCTTGATTGCTAGCCCACCAAATATTATTTACAAATATAGCAGGGAAAGCTTGGAAACTTTTCATAGATCGATTTGCCACCCAATCGTGAGTATAATCTTCTAAAGAGGATTTATTCCATTATACTAATGAGGGAACAAATATCGAATACAAGATGCTCCAACTCTTACCTATGTAAGGACAAGAGATAAATATGTGTGAGATGGATTCAAACTCTGCATGAAGTAAGGCACAACGATTAGTTCCGCACCATCCTTTTTTAATTAGATTATCCCATGTTAGCAATTTATTAGATAAAGCCAACCATAGAGATATTTTACACTGCATAGGACCTCTATGTTTCCAAATATACTGCCACCACCACCTATGAGGTTGTTTAAGAGTATTTTCAAGGAAGGCCTTATAACCCAACTTGGTTATGTATGGGGATTAAGTGGGATTTTTTAACCAAATGAAACGATATGATTTGTCTTCAAATAGACAAATGAGGGAGGAAACCAACATCCTTATATAATCATTCCATTTTGTAGATTTCGGCTTAGGGAGAGCCAAGTATTTCATCGATTTCCAAGCTTGTATTTCTAATGGAATATCGGATTAAGACTTCACATCTATTAAAAAAATTATCCCTATGATTCTCAGCACATGAATGCAATTTGGGCATAGTCCAAATCTCTTGCTAGCCCCATCCCAAGGATGCATTCTTACTTGCACAAATTGTCCATTCCCAATCCGCCATACCCCCCATACTCCTATAAAAGGAAAGGATTTAGTAAGGGCTCTCCATACAATGGAAGCATTCTTGCAATATCTTTTTAGAGCATGATACCATTCCAACAAGTATTTATTCCCTAAATACTTGGACTCTAGAGACCATCCCCAACGGGAGGCGTTGTTGGTGAAACACCAAAGACTGCAAGCAGCAGGGATTAGCTATATATATATATATATATATATATATATATATGCTTGAGGCCCAAACCCACCTAATATTTTGGTCTGGCTATAGAGGCTCGTGACACATGAAGAATCCCTTTTGAATTAACTTTACTTGTCCAGAGAAACTTGAAACCAATATTTTTTATTTATTGAGTATTCCTTTGGGGATTAGAGAAAATGATGTACTGTATACTAGAATGCTTTCAATGGCAGATTTAAAAAATACCAGGTGCCCACCTATGGATAAATGTTGATGCCTCATATCTATAATCATTAGTTTTTAACATAAAGCATAAGTATTTGATGCTTTCATCAATGGTTTTGGTATGAAACTAGAAGAGATTGTGAATGCAAGTGGAAGAGACACTTGTTATATTGTGAAGGATAATACAAGTTTTTTGGAAACTAATGACCATTCCTTTAATCAAGTGAACCAATCCAAAATGTGCTTTAGGTCCTGAAAATATAAATTGTTGTTTGAAATAAAAAGGAAAACGTCATCCATAAAAAGGAGATGGGATATGGCGATAATATTAGAGTGTTGACCCCTTTTGTCTCTTCTTTATCAGTGGCATCATGTATAATTATGCAAAGAGCTTCCATGACCAGAAAAAAGAGGAGGGGTGAGAGTGGACATCCCTACCTGAGTCCTCTAGAGGCATTAGAAAATGGGGAGGGATGACCATTGATCAGAATCACAAAAATTGTCGATTGATTAAATCCCATGATCCAATTAACCATCTTTATATCCATTCCAAGTTGAATCAACATAAGCCTTATGAACATCTAATTAACTCTCGTATGCTTTGGAGAGGTCTATCTTAATAGATGATATGTTAAGGTTCTTAGTCTTCATAGAGTGGAGAGTTTCTTGAGCTAATGAAACCACATCATGAACTTATCTATTTTGAAGAAACCCAAATTGCTCTTATGAGAATTTAACTGAGAACTAGCTTTAAATAATTGGAAATTATTTTAGTAATTAGTTTATAGATTATATTACAATATGATATGAGGTGAAAGCCATTTAATGATTCAAAATTCTAGACTTTTGGAATAAGTACAATAAAAGTGGAATTCATAGCCCTCGAAACCCTACCCAATGTTTGGGATTCTATAATGACCTTAAGAAGATCCTCTTTGATGAGATCGTAAAACCCAAAGAAAAATTCAATTACTAGTCCATTTGGGTTGGGAAACTTCCCTTTCTGCATGCTTGTGATTGTGGAAAGAAGTTTGCCCTCTGAAACATCAGCTAACAAATATTCATTCATTTTCTCTAAGATGGCATGAGAAAATAAGGAGAATTTCTCCAACATACCTTTGGATGGACAACCATCAGGTTGGGAGAAGATAGATTTAAAATGATGTGTTATGATCCTACCAATGTCCTCGAAAGAAGTGAAATAGGATCCATACTGATCCTTGATAGTCCATATTGCATTTATGTTTTTTCTCCTGTTTACACAACTGGGAAAAACTTTGTATTAGTATATTCGTCCCTAATACATATTTCCCAACTTATTAAGCACTAAATTTTCTCCTCTTTAGCGTGAAGCTTCCTCTTTCTACATTCCAATTTGCACAAATTTTCGATGACATATGTGGAAAAGGTACCTCTAAGGTTCGATGAAAATATGTCATGAATCTAACTTTCCAATTGTTTAAGGTTGGCCTATGCCTTTGCATTGTATTCCTTGACCCACTCTTTGGATTTATTTTTAATAAGTTTCAAATTCTCCACCATTTGAAACATACAGGAGCCATCACAAGATGAACCAAGAGGAACCCACGAGTCTTCGATCAATTTGATATATTCCTCTTCATGAAGCCAGACATGATTAAAATGGAAGGGGATAGGAGATTTTAAATCATCAATGTCCATATCAAGGAAGATCAAACAATGATCTGATAGACCATCATCTTCCACTCAAGATTTAGTTTCGAGAGTTGAAGAAAAGAAAGAATTTTAATAAGGAAGTGGTTTAACCTTTTGGATATGGCATCCTCGTTGGATTTGGAATTCATCCAAGTGGGAGTGAGATTTACAATTTCAAGATCAATGAGGTTGGAGGAGCTAATGAGATGAGTGAAAAAAACTTCCAAGGGATCCTTTCTCGTAGCAATTCCTTAGACTTCCCTAAGCGAGATTATAAAATTCAAATCTCCCCCTAAGAATAAAGGATGAATGTTGAGAGAACCTGAATTGATCAAACTATCCCAAAAGGGTTGATGATCCACATATGGTCCATAAACATCTAAAAGTCTTATCTTGAGACATACTTCATGAGTCTCTAGATCGATGAGAATATATCATGTAGTTAACGTCAACAAATGAACAATGAAGGAAGGGTTTCAAGCAGTGACTAGACCACCGGATTAGCCTTGCAAGTCATTGGTCAAAAAACATTAGTTACGTAACCATGGAGACATATTCTTTTTAGCATTGGATTCATCAAACATGGATCCTTGGATCATGATAACATTGAGCTTATTTTTGTGGATAAGCCTCTTAAGTGTGAGTCTTATGGGGGTGCTCCCAAACCCCTGTAAATTTAGTGACATGACCTTCATTTGGTGCCCCTAATGGGGTGTTTCACTTTAAGATCCCTATCAATGGTGACCTATTGTCCTCTTCAAATACCCTCACATTCCTTATTCAGAGCTTCAGAAAGGTTGGATTTTCTACCTACTTGTCCTACATAAGGTGAGTCCGTGGATACACCTCCTCTTATAAGGTCTTCATCAGAGTGACCAATGCGAGAGCAAAGAGGGTAAATCTTCCTCTCGACTTGAGAAGATTCAGAGGAGGATCTAGTGAATCTAACTTGGATGAATCTTATTTGAATTGTGAACTAGAGAAATTGACAGTGGAGAGGATGAATCAGAGTAGTTTACTAGAGGAGTAGAAATATTCATCAAGGGAGAAAAGATAGGAGAAAGATATATGTGGGCCTCATGCAATGGTGAAGGGATGGCTGAAATATCCAATTTCATTTCACAAAAAAATTGATCTTTATTCACCTCATTATTAGATGTATCGGTGACAACAAAGCTAGGAGTGATCAAGGGAAGTTTTCCCATGACTGTCACTTAAGATGTGACCAGTGGTTATTCAATAGTTGTCATCTCATCACCTTGTGGAGGAAGAGAGGTCTTATTAATCCATGAATTATTGATCTACACTAGAGAAGACTGCACATAAACCATAGGCAATTTGTAAACCCATTACTTCTTTTGTGGCTGAATATTTTGGACATTGAATGCACAAGTATCGACTAGGTGACCTACCTCGTGGTAGACATAACACCTGGAGGGAAGCCTCCAATAGTCAATGATCTAATTTCATGAGCGACATTGATAACATAATTTAATTTCCTCGAGAAGGCCTTCTTTCAAATTGACCTCCACCTGCACCCACACTACTCTGTGATCATGCTTCGAAAAACAATCCTTCACACCCACGAAACATCCAATTCAAATACTAATTTCTTATGGGATTTGAGGGTTACAAAAAAACAAAGATAATCCAGGAAAAATGACCTAAACCTTATGAGGCCGCATTGGTTAGTGCGTTGCTTCAAAATCCATGTGCCATCGTTGGAGGGAGAGAACAAAAAGGCCCTAGGGCTAGTCATTGGCTAAATTTTTCTCAACCTCCTACGCAAAAGAAAGAATCACACAAAACGATCCCTAAATCATTATGTGGAATTGAGGAATGGGCCCCAGAAAGGGCACCTGATTTGCTTGTAACTAACGCTCAAGTGTAGGAGGGTGCACCACCTTGCCCGCAAAATGCCCCATTAATGCTCGCTCATGGAGAAGAGGAATGTATGAGAGTTGTATGTCATCACAAACAACCATTTTGGCCTTCTCTCTACAAGGTTTCAAGATATGTTTTGAAGAATGTTTGAGACAAGGGTTAGTGTGTGCAACCTAGTAACTAAGAGAGAAGTTTTTATTCTTTCTATGATCAACCCTTCAAATCTCACTGGGCAAGTGAGATAATAGAGCTAAGGTTGATTGCTTTATGCCTGAATTTTGGATGAATTAATTTAGAGAATTTACAAATATATTTAGAACACAAATAGGTAGATTTATAGTTGTATACGTGATTAAATAAACCACATAAAATGAAATATAAACATAAATACGAAAACAAATGTGAAATATACACTGTAAAAGATATAACAACAATACGAAATTGAAGTACAAGATTATTGGACAACCCACTAAACAGTGTTCTGGAAGCTACCAGACTCTGCAAACATTGTTAATAACTTGCAGTAAATTTAAAAATAAATAAAATAAACCCTTAAAGACAAATAACTAGTAAAATCCAGAGAATGTATGCACACAATGAGTGGCAGAAAAGGTCGATTTGTATTAAAAATATGTGAATACAACAATTTGTAAAGCAGGTTTTGGTGAAAGCCCTTGGTCAAAATTTATTCTAAATGTTCATAATGTCAATAAATCATATGTAAACATTTTGTGAAGCACAAATACGTGAAATAATCTTGATTAATCCTCATGACGACGTGATATAATTAAATCAGCTTAGTTTCTTTGCAAAATAAAGGGATATTGGCACTAGCTATTAAGGTTAGACCTTCTATAAGCATTTTTTTTACTACAGAAAAATTAAGTTTACCTGAAAAAAGATGCAGAAGAATTGAATGGGTTTGCTTTTCTGTCCTTGTCTCCCCTTGGAAAAAGGTTTGCTAGCACCAACAAGTTGTCTTCTTTAACTTATAGAAAGAAAATCACAAGGAAAAATGAAAACTATTAATGTTGGTGCATACCTTTCCTCACATTGTAATCTCCTGTCCTTTCATAGACTCCATCCCTTTTTGTAAGGCTTTGATGCCGTTGGGAAGTTCAACTGCTTGAGGAATTCCTTATTTTTTTTAATTTGTAATCATGTTTAATTCGTGTTATGAGGATGGAGTGTTCTAAAGGGGCGATTTAAATTATATTTAACTCCTATTATAATGTTATGAGTAGATGGTCCCCCCTCAATCTTAAATGGTTCACTTATCTCTATTTCCCAACTTATAATGTTCCATTAATAATAAAATAATCTAGAATAAAATATTGACGACAATAACATATTCATTCTTGTCACATCATGCATATCATAAAACACATATATGAATCATGAACCATGAACAATGTCATACTAAATATGTAATGTTGAAAAATAAAAACATGTGCCTTGTATCTCCCATCTTTGTTATCAAAATGCATGCATCATAAGCTACCACTATATAAAAATCAACCATGGCATAACCCTTGTACCTCCCAAAAGCATGCATGCCATAATCTCTAATAACAAAAAACATGTGTCATATAACCACTCAACCACATATATCAAAATTTATATCTCAACAATAACACGTCATATGCTATGAAAAATGCCCAAAATATACTACTATTTCAAAATAGACATGCTATCATCAAAACCATGCAGAAAGATACCGTCAAATATGCCCAAAAAACTAAAAATACAATGTTGTCTTGTTCATGCAAAGATGTTGAAATATAAAGTGAACCGCAAATTGTCTATAAACATCACACAAAAAAACAACATCCATTATCAATCAAAAACCATATTTGTTGTGTGAAGTAATTTTACTCTGTTCCATGGGTCCATTCCTTTGTTATTCCTCCCTCGGTTGTGCCCACCTCTACTAAAAAAAACTCATGTTGTGCAAATAAATTTATCATATCAACTTTGTAAGGAAAATAATTAATTATCTATGTGTGCTTTAAAAAATGCAAGGGTAAATGAAACATTACACAAGGAAATAGTGTTTGTAAGAGAAGGGAAAGAACTCACGAGTGCATCAGCCAAGGTACTATGACAACATAATGAATAGAAATTTAGACTAGAAAAAATTATTTTCTTGTTTCTAAGGTGATTTAATACCAAGTGCAAGCAAGCTTGACAATATACTAAAAAGATAATGAAGTAAAAGAATGGCCATTATTTTGCATATGTGGACATATATACATAATGATGAGAATGATGTTTGTAGGAAAATATAAGTTTGAAAAAAAAAAGACAACATATATTAGAATATGGCGATTCATGCTAGCTTGGGCCCAAAATTAATAAGTCTCTAGGGTTTCCCTCGATTTCTTGATTGCACCAAAGCTATACCATGATAATCTAGAAATAAAGTATTATTATGACATCATAAAATTGTGAATGGTCGACTTGTTGCTTACAATGCAAGGCAATGTGGTGGATTGGGTATAAGACTATGAACAAAGAAATGGCCACTATATCTACAGGTAGGCAATGTATATAAGAGCGCAACTTTTTTTTGCACTAGGTATCGTGTCTAGACCCGAGACTGGAGCACCTCAAGGGTCTGGAAATATATATATTGTGACATTAGCAAAGAAACCCTGCATAGTTATATTTTACAAATGAATTTATGAGAGAGTGTTAAGGAATAGCATTCTGCAATCAAAATATCATGGAAACACTTTGCATCGTTTAATGACATAAATTCACACGTCGTGATACAATAGCGATGAGTTGGCACAATGAACTCATAACCTCCACATCCCTTTAATATATACCACACATGAATAACATTAAGAAATAACACATATACATAATAACTTTCAACATGCTTCAATAAGAACTAGCACACAAACATGTGTTAATTTGTTACTATTCTTTGAAAAATCGATGTAGGTGTAGACTATAGTAAGAATTATATCCCCTCTAGGCAATATAATATGTGTTTCAATGCACATTAAAGAGTGGGTATTGTCATACCCGAAACCTTTTATATACTAACCACCTTTGTTACGAAGGTCTATGGGTATAATTTTGGAATGATAACCCTCTTTTTAATTTCTTAAATCCAACCTTTTAAATACTCTTCATTGATTAAAACCTTTGAAATTATGAAAAGTCTTCCAATAGAAATCACATAACAAAACTTTTTGGTCGACGCTTTTCGAACCAAGCAGTGTGGTTCATCATCAGGACCAGATGAAGAGGCAGACCATGGCAACGGCTTAAATAGAGACCAATGTAGAGACCAAAATTTCAAATAACGGTTATTTTTGAAAAATAATATTTAAATTATGATATTAACAAATATTATTAAGTAACGACTATATTAAATGACTAGTTTTTGAAAAATAATATTTAAATTAATTTATTAAAATCAAATATTATTAAAAATTCTATTAATGGGAAATAACAATAAAAAATATAACTAACAAGAATCAAAAAGTCAAAGTCAATAATATTTAAATTATGATATTAATTTATTAAAAACAAATATTATTAAGTAATGGCTATATTATTAAACTGCTAGTTTTTTAAAAATAATAATTAAATTAATTTATTAAAATAAAATATTATTAAAAAAATTATTAATGGGAAATAATTGAAAAATATAACAAGAAGAAATTAATTAATTAATTAAAAAAATCAAAGTCAATAATATTTAAATTATGATATTAATTGATTAAAAATAAATATTATTAAGTAACGACAATATTAAAGAGCGAGTTTTTGAAAAATAATGTTTAAAATTAATTTATTAAAATCAAATACTATTAATGGGAAATAATTGACAAATATAACTAACAAGAAAAAAATAAAAGTCAAACTCCAAACAAGGAGGGAAGTAAAAAATTATAAAAAGGAGTCAAGACCCTAATTGAGACAAGATCATTTAACAATTAAAAATAATTAATGGAAATAAAATAGAATAAAAATAATTAATGGAAAATAAATAAATAAAAACAAAAATATACACAAGTAAAATATATATATATATATATATATATATTCAACAATAACATACAAGGTTAAGGACCATCAAACAAATAACAAAAATACTAAAAGGAGTTAAGAACGCATAAAATACTTAAGAAAACATGAAGGATCAAGAATATAAAATCTAATGAATAATAAACCAACAATAAATACTATAAAAAGGACACCAGTACCTACACAGATAAATAAACAAACAAAATAAACCCAAAAAGAACGAAACCTAAAAAACTAGGAGGACAGGACAAGGGCCCAACTTCTACTAATAATCCGGCTGTTAGTGTCGGTCTTGAAAGCCCTCCATCAGTGATCAAATCTCTTTGCATTTGCATTGGTAGGTGTCTCATCAGTGTCAAAATTTGCATCCCATTAGGCATGCCATAACCCTGATGGAGGAGCTGGTCTATTCATACCCCTCTTGGCTTTGCTGGATCAGGTCATATCAGGTCATTGAGTTTGTCAAGCTGCTCTTATTTGGTCTTAATGTCAAAATCCCAGGTCTAGAGTTTGGTCAGTTGTCTTAGCAAGGTCATGTTTCTGAGAGTCCTTGAGTGACCAGCAAGCCAGAGGAAGGATGGTAAATATGTTCCTTTGAAATTTTTATCATGTATAGTTCATTTTTAACCTTGGATTTAAAAACCCTGTTTTAAGCGCCAAGGTCATGATAATTTTTGTAAAGAGAATAAATTTCCAAATTGTCTTCAGAAAGGCAGCAACAACCCTGGTCCCCTTGCCACAGTCCTTCAGATGATCTCCCTGCAAAAAGAATCAGGTCAAAGCACTCAAAAAGTCAACTTCAGGATAAAGGAAACCAAGAAAATCAGTGTTTTAAAAAGTGACAAAATAGACTTTATAAAGTGGGTTTTTGAATGAAATTTTTTCAAAATGAGATTATAAAAGGTATTGTCCCTTCCTTTCACTCTCATTGTGCATTTCAAGCTTGTAAGAGAGATTGTGAGAGAGTGAAAGGCGAAGGAGGCGAAAATACAAGCGTTTCGGGCAGTTTGCAGGTGCGCGAACCGTCCAGGCTCGTGCGCGACCTGTTGGGCGGTGCGCGACCCGTCCAGCAGTCTCCGGCAGTGCAAAAACACAACGGGCGCGACCCGTTGGGCTGTGCGCGACCCGTCCAGGGCTGTGCGCGACCCGTTCATCTGCCTGCTATCAAAACTTCAAAACAATTCCTTCATTCCTCTTCAAACTTGCTTGATCGGTCGAGGTAGGCTCCTAATCCATGGTTGATGGTATGGGTGATGAAAATAATGATGTATGCTATGGTTTTATCTTTTAATTTTGCAAATGAATGGATTAATGTGGCTGTTGCTAATGTTTGTAAAATGCTAGGGTTTTGTGACTGTTTCAAGTGTTTTTTGTCCCATTGATCCCTTCCTTTTTTCCCTCTTTCATTCATAGTCATGCTTGCATCTCTGTCCCATTTGATTTGTACATAAAATGTTGCCTTTTTTCCCCCATCCCTAAGTTATAAACCCTACCCCTCTCACAAGCACTCAAAACCCTAATTCCCTCTACCATACACATGCAAAAATAAAATAAGAAAAGAAAAGATACATTTGAAAATAAAGAAAAGAGTCATGTGAAATTAAAATGTTGCTGTATACCTAAAAGCATGTACATAACTCCTATATACCCTTGACATCCCCTTGTACATGAACACTTTCCCTTGATGTGAAAATAATGTGCATGTACTCCTTAAAGAACAAAAAGAGCAAAATTTGCCTTATGCCACACATGAACTCATACAAGCAAATTTGGTGTATGGTGTCCTTATGCCCCTATTGGTATATGTATCCCCTTACATGTTCATTATCATACATGTTTTGTCCCATATGAGATGTTCTTTGCAAATGATTTCCCAATGTTAAAATTGTTCCTATATGCATGACAATTTGTAAAGTTTCCCTTGAAAAATTCCCTGTTATTATCATATATTCCCATTCCTTGTTAAGAAGTTCCCTCCCCTAACATTCCCCTCATGTTTTTCCCCTTGAAACAGCATAGAGTTCAGTACTTTTGCAGGCAGAGGCAGCAGTTCAGTTTGTCCTTCAGTTTGCCCACCTTGCTCCAAAACCATGTCAGATACTGAGACTTATGAGCAAGGTGATGACCATTCATCATCTACGGAGATTGAGGAACAGAGGAGGCCTCGTAGAGGGGGTAAGGGAGGTCACCATAAGAGGGAGGAGCCTACTTCATTGGCAGAGTTACAGGCTTGTCCTTTGGCACTGAGTTGTTTCCAGTACATGTCATGCTATTAGTTTTGTGAGAGGCTCTCTCAGATTCAGCATCATAGAGAGTTGGCTCGCTTGTTTGTCTTACACCTCCATGATGGACATGTCACTCTTGCAGGGGTGAATTTCATATTGACACCCGAGGTGATCTCAGAGGCTACAGGTATACCGAATGTGGGTGAGGTGTGGTCTAAGCGCAGACTACTTGATTTTGTTCACTTTGAGCCCTATGTCTGGCCATCATTTGTGAAACTGTTGACAGGTGTTTTCCCATTCAGATTTCTTCGGAGTGAGTATGCCCCCCTCATGAGACTCATCATGCATTACTTCACATGTGAGGGCAGATTTTCACAGGTGTATTCATATCACATTCGCCTGTTGATGCATTTCACCCGGATGAGGATGATGAACCTCCCAGTTTTCCTGTTTCAGAACATTCAGAGGATGGTACCCATGTTGCAGAGGAAGACCGCGGCCCAGCAGTACAGGAGTCTTTGTCACTATGGTTTGATTCAGCTCATTTTTTTGCATCAGTTGACACAACAGGGTATCTCATGGGAGGAGTTCATCTCCCGTGAGTTTTTCACAGTGCCACCTCAGCCACATCAGGAGGCTATTCATGAGGAGGGAGGACCATCTCAGCAGCCTGATGCTCCCATCACACGACATGTCAGCTCCACTACTATGGTCACCTATCAGAAAGGCCCAAGGGCCTTATTTGCCGCAGCCAGGCGAGTACTATCTCCACAGCAGGTGGAAGGGGTCTCGCCTTCATCTTCAGAGCAGCGAGTGTTATCTCCACAGCAGGTGGAAGGGGCCTCGCTTTCTTCACCAGCAGAGGTATTGCAGAGGGGCAAAGAGCCCATGGTTCATGAGGATCCAGTGATCGATCTTGAGGTCAGTTCTCCTAGCCAAGAGGCAAAGGAGATCATTCAGCAGCTTAGGGCCGAGAATGATACTTTGCAGCGGAAACTTGAGGGTGCCCAATGGACCATCACATATCTAGAGCAGCGGAACACACAGCTGGAGGAGGAGAAGGCACTTGATGAGATTTGGAGGATTCGTAGTGATCGAGTCCTCAACCGTAGGAGGCCCGGTGATCCATTGCCTGTTGACCGGGAGTCTTTGCTTATTCAGGAGAATGCCCACTTGGAGAGGCTGTTGGCTAAGGCCAACCAAGACAAAAGGCTGCTAAGGAACATGAAAAACCACTATTGGGCTAGGATGCACGTTTGTAAAGCAAAGATGAAAGTGTTCCAAAGAAGATTGACCGAGGCTCTTAGGAGGAAGAAGAAGGCCAACCCACTCCGCATCTTGGCCGAAGCTTCTCTTACTCATCATGACACTCACTAGCCTCTTCACAGCACCAAGTACAACAAATTTTGGGAGTTTTGGCTCATTTTTGGCATTTTTGGGCAATTTACAGGTTTTGGCTTCTCAACGGGTCTCACCCCCGGTGAGACCCTTTGTCATCGTAGCTCCGTTTTGTGGAAACTCAGCATTGGTGGATTTTTCATGCAAAGTTACATATGCCCATCCATTACCTTGAGTTTTCATGGAGTTTTGGGCCTCCAAAAGGTCAAAATACAGTCAAATTTTGACTTTCTGCCCCTTTTTTGAGCTGCAGAAGTAGTCTTGGGAGAATTGACTTTTGACTAGGAAAATGACCTCCAAATCCAAAAATTCCAGTTGGGTTGGAAAGTAGACTCAGAGACCTTTCCAACGAGCTATCCTGCACCTGATTCTGACACCGGGAAGGCCTCCAAACAGGGCTCCAAAGTGCGCAACCCGTTGAGCTGGATGTGCGCGACCCGTTGAGGGAACTTTGCCAGATTTGACCAGTTCAGCCCAGAATTTGCAGTTTAGCTCCAGTTTGACTTGCTGAGGTCGATGGTGGTCCTTTTGACTGTACTTGTGGCATCTTTTGGGTACTTTTACTCTTGTTTTACTCTTCTAGAAGTTTCTCTCATGTAAAAGAGTAAATTTGACTGTATGAACTGGTTTCTAAGTTTTTAGAGGCAAGTTGTTTTGACTGCCTATTTTGTCGTGCTTAGTTTAGGAGTTGTTCAAACAGCTCCTAGGATAGTGAGCTCGACCCCTAGAGGTGGGGAAGAGGTTAGATCATCTATATTATGTACTTTCATGCTCATTTTCATGGTTGGACTCTTGAGGGAGGAACTATCATTGTATTATTCACTTGTATCTCTGCAATTTTTGGCTAAGGAGGACCAGGGTTTTGCAGTCATCATTGGGATTCTTGTGGAATCATTGTGTTGATGGTGCGTCTCTTCATGTTATTGTAAGCTTTATTATGTGATTCATTTCCTTTCTATATTGCTGCATATTAAACAAATGAAGTGATAAAGTTAGAATTCATGCTTGCCATGCTCTGCTTTCAAATTTGTTTAATTTCTATGTTTTCTGCTATCTAAAGAGAATTCAAAACCATTGTTTGCTCTCTTTAGCCCTCTTATCTTTCTTCCTGATCATCCATTTCAGCTAAAGACATCTACACAATCTCCTACCTTGCCCCAAAGACTTCCCTGCAGAAACTGTGTCCAATCCCCGCACCCTAAATTGCAGTTCCTCAATTTGCCACCAAAAACCCCCAAATCAAACTTCAAATCAGTTTACTAGCCTAATATCTGTGTTACCTTGATTGGTCATCTCTTCCTATTGAAAATTTACCGAGATTGACCGAAGAGAGCCTTCTCCTACCCCATAGGGCTAGCTACAAGGCTGAATGGTTTGATGTAGCTTTGAGATTTGCCTTTTCAGCCTGAGGTGAAATTTCAAACGCTAACACCGGCCATCGTCTCTATTCAAATTATTGGGCCTTTTTTTATTTCTAGGGCCTCCCCCAATTTACGATGATGGAAATGACCAACCCTAGCAACGATTATTCTTTGATTATTTCTCATTAATAATTTTTTTAATAATATTCGATTGTAATAAATTAATTTAAATATAATTTTTTTAAAACTGGTCGTTTAATATAGTTGTTACTTAATAATATTTGTTTTTAATAAATTAATATCATAATTTAAATATTATTGACTTTGACTTTTTTATTCTTGTTAGTTATATTTTTCAATTATTTCCCATTAATAGAATTTTTAATAATATTTGATTTTAATAAATTAATTTAAATATTATTTTTCTTTTTTTGGTAGGTAAGCACCCACGGGGGATTTGAACCAATGACCTATCGCAAGGAGTGCCTTAACAGTGCACCCATTTACCGTCAATCCAAAGCCCCGTGGGTAATTTAAATATTATTTTTCAAAAACTAGCCGTTACTTAATAATATTTGTTAATATCATAATTTAAATAATATTTTTCAAAAATAGCCATTATTTGAAATTTTGGTCTCTACATTGCTCTCTATTTAAGTCGTTGCCATGGTCTGCCTCTTCATCTGGTCCTGATGATGAACCACACTAGTTGGTTCGAAACGCATTGGCCAAAAAATTATGTTATGTGATTTCTACCGAAAGACTTTTTGTAATTCATTATGGATCACAAAAACTTGAATTCAGAAATTACCTTTGAAATTATAAGGACCAAAAATCTTTGCATACTCATACTCATATGTACAATTATATTTATAGTAGAGAACCTTCAATGTAGTATCCTTGGTTGAAATTCTCATTAAAGATATGTGGCATTTATGATATGTAGAGAAAATTTGAAGTTTGGAGCAGGTTAACGATCAGATAAGTTTGTTTATAAGACCATTCTCTATACATCTATCCTCCTTATGTCGCCTAGGGAGGTAAGGCCCCACCTACCATTAGTTTTTATTGTTTTTTCTTGAAGTTTAACGTAACAACCCCCCTTGTCTAACTAGGAGAGATTACTAAGTTACTGGACTCTTGATCATGGTTGCAAGAATCAGGTAGTTGTCTTTTTCTTTTCTTTTCTTTTTTTCGCTGCTCTCCATGTTAGAAGGTTATGTATAGTTATAACCCACCCCTTAGCTCGGTACCAACTTCTCTATTCAATTGCAGTGTCACAACCCTTATTGATAGTCTCAGTGAGGGTATTCAAAGAAGTAAGGATTGGTGATAATGGCTATTTATTCCTTAAAGAGGTATAGAAGTAATATTAACACCAAGACTTATGTATGGAACTAGAGACATATTTATGCCAAGCCAGAGACATGGAGATGCCATATTGTCCCAGGGGCCTTGTAAATCGTCCCACATGTGGAGGTAACTTTAGTTTATGGGCAAATAACAATGCCCTAAGCTTCAATATTACCCATGGCTACAAAATCCATAAGAATTCTTGCAATCTTGTAATTCTAGTAAATAGTTATATTCAATAAGATAACTCAGAGTGGCCATTGGGGTGAGGCTCATAATTTTCCTCCCAACCATTGGCAAGCTGCCAATTGTGCAATTGCCACCCCCAGCTGATGAAACCTGTCCCAATGTCCAGACATTCAGGGATTCCAGAGGTCTAATCTGACCTCCACCCTTCTGGCATAACAATGTTCAAGTATAGGGACTCTAGAGATCTAATCCAATCTCCACCCTTATGGCATAACAACACAAGGACTCTAGAGATCTCATCTGATCTCCACCCTTCTTGCATAACAGTAAGGGAATCCAAATATCTAATCTGATCTCCACACTTCTGGCATAACAATACATGGACTCCAAAGATCTAATCCAATCTCCACTCGTCTGGCATAAGAGTATAGGGACTCCAGAGATCAAATTTGACCTCCACTCTTATGGCATAATAGTATAGGGACTCCAAAGATCAAATTCGATCTCCACCTGTCTGGCATAAGAGTACAGGGTCTCCAGAGATCAAATACAATTTCCACCCTTCTGGCATAGTAGCACAGGGACTCCAGAGATCTAATCCGATCTTCATCCTTCTGGGATATAATTTACAACTTGTACTCATTCATGAATCACAAGATACCTTGGATCACCCTCTACCATGTAAGTAGGGTCTCTCACTCTTTTTTGGTGTACCTTCTAGGTGGTTCACATTTGTTTAATTTCGTGTAGACTAGGTTGGTTCAAGAATGAGGTCCTTAACTCTCCTCCCAACCGTTGAAAGTCCGCCAATAGAGAAACTGCCACTCCCTAGCTTAGGACCATACTAGGGATTCCAGAGGCCTTTTCCACCTCCACCCCACTGGGATCCTAGAGGAAATCCTCCTCCACCCTCCGTCCATTAAAGGAATTCAAGGGATAACAATTCCTCCACCTTCATCTGATTCAGGGATTCCACATATTTCACCACCCTTCCAGGAATCCAGATAATTTCTCCACCCTGAATTTACAACTTTAGTACCTCCACCTCTTGTTGCGAATCCATAGAATACTAAATATGATTATTTGGAAAATGAAAAACAGTGTAGACCTTCACTCAAACTCCACTCATTTCAAGCTAAGGGACTCTAAAGTGTAATTCTCCAACCTAAATTTAATCACAAACCCTAGAGAACCAAGCAATAATTTTGCTTAATGAAGCAAAGGATTCTAAAGTTATTTCTCACTGTTATGAAGGTTATCCATATATTTTCTATCATATGGGATTTTCCACCAGAATGACTGCAAATTACCTATCCTGGGAAAAAATTTATTCCAATAATAGCACAATAGGTCATATAATAACCTTATTGTTAAAAATTCCTTTCTCACACAATAAGTTTCAGGGTTCCATTTCCCAGTTGTACAAATAGCCAGAACTATGCCCAAAATAACATAAGAAACTGAGGTTATGACAAGGTTTCATTCTTCATTCCCATAGTATGTATAAGTAACATGGACACCATGAAGACTTTACCAAAATAACACAAGCAAAAGAGATTACAGGTAGGGATTTCATTCTCCCTTTGACTATGCCAAGTATAATACAAATAAACGATATCACAGGTAAAGTTTCATTCTCCCTTGGCTATGCCAAATATAATATAAACACACGATTTCTTAGGCAAATTTTTCATTTATGTGAGAGAATGTGAATGCTTCTCGCTCACCTTTGTGCTGTGTTTCCACAAGTTTCTATAAAATTCCGCTTAAGGGAACTGTCAAAATTTTCCCTTAAAAATTTTGAATTTGAATAAAGTTTTCAGTGGGGATTTTCCTCAAACAATTTGTAGGTTAAGTGTTGTAGGTGTAATTTTCTCCCTATAATTGACAAAGAACTGAATGATTGCCCTCAGATAACATTATAATGACAATAAAATCTTTTATGGTAGTCACACCACTATTATACATCAAATAACAATCAGAGTGAACTTTTTTCTTTCATTAAAACAACTCAGAAATTATTACAACAATGGGAAGGCCAATATACAGTCATTTGAGTTAGATTGCAAAGCATAAAAAATTTTCAATTTTGAACTTGGAAATCACTTCTAAAAGGAAGTCCACAATGAAACGAATTGGGTGGAAATAAGAAACCAAACAACTCCTTGAATGAATCTAACCAATGAGTCTTTTACAACTGTGAAAGTTCCAACGTCCCCCCATTTTTTTTAAGCAACAATAATACAACTCCTTAAGGCGATACATAGGTCTGAAATGGTTAAATGACTGATATTGTTCTTTAATGATTACTTCTAAGTGTTGCATTCATAGTGACTGGGAACTCTTCAAATCGAACCCTCTATGGATTGAGTTGTACCAACCAGGAAACAAAAAGAGATATCTCTCTCTTTTGATCCCAACTCGGTCGTCTTTTTTTAAATAAATTCTCAGTCTACACAGGAATGGCAACTCGTCCCTTGATTACATCATGCTCCTCTGCATTCACCCCTACTGTGTCCTCTTGCCTCCCCTCTACGTGTCCTCATCGCTTCCTTTTTTCTTTTTTTTTCCTTCCTTCCTTCCATCCTTCCATCCTCTCTACTATTTGCACCCTACTTCATGTTAGTTAGGGCCTTGCCCCTTTGGTCCAACCCTGTATGGCCCCTTGTCCTTCCTAATCCTATCACCATAAATCCATTTCCTTTGGCCACTCAGTTTCTTTCTATTTAGGCTCATTCTCCTTTTGCTGGCCACCATTTGTCTTCTCCCTAAGACTAGTTATAGAATCAACTTAGTGTGAGCGAAAATAAATCTAGATCTAATCGTTATACCATTCATCCACACAATCTGCTAAAACAACTTTCTGCAACGACCCTCCCATTTCTCCCAAGTAGCAATGATCATGTAATAGAGGAGCAATGGCTTTCTCTTCAACAACATACCCTTTTTAATCCCCTCCAAGTCTGGGTGATACAATAAGCATTATTCAAATGACCTGTTGGTCCCTACTAATTTAACGTGATATGAAATCACTTCTAAGGCTTTAGTGTGTACACTAGAAGTGAATAAGAACTTAGAGAAAGGGTTTAAAATCATACCCTTAACGAAATATCTCATGACAGTAACAAACAATGAAAAAACTTAGAAAGCAATCATCTCCTCATCATGGTAATGATAATTCCTTCTCATCTTAGGATAACCAATATATGTAGCTAGAAGGCTTAGAATGGAAAGTGAAGCATTATGCAACTTGTTTGATAGCGAGAAAAACAAATAAATATCATTCCATTTCTCACATTAAAACATCCATGTTGTGTGTCACGTTTAGCAACGATGATGAAGGTTCAAGTTCCTCGGGGATTTTTGGCCATTGAGGGTTGTGGAAGGTATAGATGGGAGCATTATGGTAGTAAAAAGAGTCAGGAACGATCATTGTTTTAATGCGTATCTCACCCCCATGGTATTCATGGTCATTTAAAGAGTAAAGTTGGGCCAACGAACTTAAATAGGTATATACATGTGGTAGACGTGTGTTTCAATAATAATTCTTATGTCAAATGCGATAATTAGTATTTATATCACATATTTCCTTGCTTTATATCATTTCATGTTACACAACCTTTTATTTATTAGTCATGCCATCCTACTTAAGTTAGGGTAAGGACATTTGTTATGAAACCAGCTCAAGAAAAGATAGAAAAGATGGATCAACGCCTTAGAATTCAGCCTCTTCGAGGGGGAAACCTCCTTTACATTACATAAATGAACAATTCTTCGATGATTCAAATGACAAAACCTCCTTTCTATATATAGGAGTCTAAGGAGTCACAATATAACCCAGCCGACCTAACAATAATAATATAAAGCCACAAAAAAAACAATAGAGGGATTCTATGGGGCACAGTAATAACAATATGGGGATAATAGGGGCACAACAATATTAATAAGGGATGCAACTGCAATATTAATGGGGTAATCACTAGTATTATAGGGACCCAACATTCCCCTCTCCTTCAAAAAAGTGTTGTCCTTAACGCTTGAGTAGTTCTGGATGCTTCTGTATAAAGTTCTCATCCTCCCATGTGGAATCTTCAGCGGATAAGTTTTTCCACTTGATAAGATACTCCAAAATTGATCAATTTCGTAGTTGTTGGTGGGCTCCAGTATTGTAGCAATAATGCTACAACTCCTGGAACTTCCTATCTCTAATTTTATCAACCCGGTAGTTCGTACAAACTTGGAAGCGACGGTGTTGTATGCACAAGTACTAGCTCTTGTCGCAGCTGTCACTTGGTCAGCTGGCACAAGTCCGCTAGGGCTCAAGCCAACTTCTATATGCTCACAGAAGAAGCTTTATGAGTGATGGACGAAAGCTAACTCAAAGGAGGCTAATCTATTTGCAGAAAGAAACTGAAAGCCAACAAAGCATGAAAACCCTAGTAAACCCTAATTTGACTAGCTAGGCCCTTACAATGCAAAACTGTGAATGAAACTTCTACCAATGATGCCATTACTTGCAGTGAGCTGAAATACATGCATCTAAGCTACTTGCATCTGAAAAGACATGTTTTTGTATTTTTTCATTAAGTGGTTGGATTTATTGTGATGATGCTTTTGATTAGGGTTTGACTGTGCAGGAGCGGTTCGAATGGAAGGAAAGCATGGGCAAGGTCAGGGGGGCTAGGAGAGGTCCTAGAGGATCTCTAGCATTAGTCCACAGAAGTCTACCACGTTCGGATGCTCAGCAACCGAGTTTGCAGGCTTCTACAGGAAGTCTGCAGGGGATCCTACAGGAAACTCAGGGGTTCTACAGGAAGTCTGTGAAATTCTACAGGATGTTTGACTGTGGGAGTTTTGGGAGATGGCGAAGTGATGGAGTGGTGTGGGAGGATAGGTGAGATGGAGATGGAACTGGTGATGGATCAGGAGCAGAGAAGTCAGATGGAGAAAGAGTGCATGCAGTGGGTTGATGGCTGGAAGGATGGGATCAACGAAAGGTTAAGTAAATGGAGCCACGTGAGTAATGGAAGAGCTGGAAGGTAAACGAGCTAAACAGAGGTCGGTTGAGGGGCTTCAGGTGTGGTTGACAAGAAGAGGAAGGTAATGGAATGGTGTGGAGCAGTGTAGATGAAACAAATTGTCTATGAATGTCACCAAAAACGAGAACTCTTTAACCTATGTTAACTGTGCTATTTTGAACCAATGAACAGTAGTGCAATTTGTGAAAGAAACTCGTGCATGGAAGTGGAATGAAGAAGTAATGATCAAGACCAAAGTGCATGGATGGATCTACGACTAAAGTAATTGTTGCAGCTTGCATGGACGTGAAAAGAACTGCGTTTCTTTTTGGTGGTTGATATGGACTGCACCCCAATCCCTAAGCAGAGATGGCAGTGATCTCTAACAACCTTTTTCTGGAGCTCCAATGAATTATAACTATCCTCTTCTAACCTAAGCAACTGGAAGCAAATTCACCATAAACTAATCCTATTCAATCTCATAAAAACTAAATCAGCAGACTGTAAATTCGAATTGCATGTCAAAGTAAAGAAACGAAGTGCTGGAACGAAAGGCAAATAACATTACAACACAGAGGAGGTCTATTGCTCTCAGGTTGGGCCCTAACCTGAGAGCTATAGCTCCCTTAGAAACTCAGAATGAGATCAAAATCTGCCTGCCTTTATTCATAACCAAAAATCTGATGTCATGCCAAAACTGGCTTACAAAAAGAACCAACACCGAGCTGTAGCTCGTACTTCGAAATTACAAGAGTAATGAAAAAGTTCAAAAAAGCTCCTATCAAAGGCCACGGCCTCAGTATTTATGCAAACTGATAATCCAACAGGTTTCCTTGATTTGTGGAGCTCGGCTGTCCAACTGAAGGTTAAACTGCTGATCGTGTAGAACAGTTGTAACTGTTGTTCCTGTAGAACGGTTGGCTGCCTCTAAGCTCGGTGGGGAGATTGGTTGGAGCTCGGAGCTATGGTGGGAATCACGAGGAAGGTCCCCAAGACTGTGGACATCCTCTCCTAAAAACCAGCAGTGCCACCTTACTGTCTCCTTGTCTCCTTTCTCGTGGTCTTTGCTCCCTTTTGATGCCAAAACCCTGAAATCATCATGTATTAGTCACGTAGATAGAATGCCTACCCTTCTTCCTACAAACAACACAAATAAACCAAGAAATGAATGCATAAGCAATAAAATATGAATGGTTTGAGCAAAGCAAGTAGGCCAAATGAGCCCAAATTGTACCAAAAATTGGGGCTCATCATCACCCCCCAGCTAAACTATTTGCTCATCCTTGAGCAACTTTGCTCTGGCTCCTCGTCTTTGGCCGAGAACTAGAGCCCGGAGCATGCTCTTCCTTTCCTGTTTTTGGTGGCCCTGCCTTTTCTGCCCCTGGTGGTGACGAGGGTGGCGCTTCTTCCCCCTTTTCCATTTCCTTGAGCCGGGCTTCGGAAGGCGATTGGCCTATTTTTCATGTCCAGGAAGTTATTTTTGGGCTTCCCCTCTCAGGGGTGGCTGATGTTTTAGAGGGGGTTCTTGCACTGGGTGAAGTAGGGACATCCCCTAAAATGGTTTGGCT
This sequence comes from Pinus tabuliformis, assembly GCA_031772625.1. Classification (NCBI taxonomy): domain Eukaryota; kingdom Viridiplantae; phylum Streptophyta; class Pinopsida; order Pinales; family Pinaceae; genus Pinus; species Pinus tabuliformis. The sequence continues at coordinate 841,986,794 of CM062819.1, read as the reverse complement.
GTTGGGTGGAGGCTGTGGCTTGCCCGTGTTTATCCTCTTACTTCTCCTGGCTTCAGATGGTAGAGGGGTCTCCCTCTCTCTCTTCTCCTTCGGCTTTGGAGGTGTACTGAGGGCGGCCAGCGCCGCTGCTGCCTCCTTTTCGAGAATACCAACCTTCTCTTTCTTGCGTTTTTCTCTCTCAGAGCTCCTTGTAGAGGGCCCCTCCTTTTCAGATTTCGGGCTTCCTGTAGAAGACCCTGCTTTGCCCACTTCCGGGCCTCCTGTAGAAGATCCTTTCTTTCCCGATTTTGGGCTTCCTGTAGAAGACCCGGTTTTAGCCACTCTCGGGCTTCCTGTAGAAGCCCCTGCTTTGGTAATCTTCGGGCTTCCTGTAGAAGACCCTTTCTCTGTCTTCAGGCTTCCTGTAGGAGCCTGTTTCTCAATGATTTTCGGGCTTCCTGTAGAAGCCTGTTTCTGCTTTCCTGTAGACACAGGTGTCTCCACCTTTGCTTGCTTACCTGCCTGAGTTTTGCTTTTTGCTTTGGTTGCAGGTGCTGTTGAGGTACTTGGGCTGACGTGGACCACCTCAGCTTTGTCCATTCTGCTCTTCAGCCTCTTTTCTCTTGCTGACAAAATAGGTGTGCCACCTTTTTCTTTGTCCTCCTTTTCCTCATGCTTCTTCCTTTGTTCTTTCTTCTGCACTGTGGTCGGGGTCTTCTGGCCTTTTTCTCTCTGTCCCCCGGCCACTGCTTCTTGTTCCTCACTGCTGGAGGAACCCGTTTCTTCGATCAACATTTTAATGTCTCCATCTTTTGTCAAATTCCGGAAGGATTCCCATGAGAGGGGAACCTTATATGAATGCAGCGCATCTTCCACAAGAAGCTTGATCAACCCATGGTGGGCTATCTGATCTGGTATGCCCTCTTTTAGCTTTGTGGCACACTCCATTAGAGACTGCAATAGGAAATAAGGGATGCTCAGTTTTTGTTCTACAGGAAGATCAATCCGGTGCCTCAATTCAGTGAGCAACCGAAAGTGATATGCATACACGATGCTAAAACGGCCTTCACAAGTGATATATTTCATGATTTGCAAACTGACTTCATTCCATGGTGGCAACAGACTCGTTCTTCGCACCCCATTTTTGTCCTCCGAGAATTCCTCCTCAGGTGGAAAGAATTCTTTCTTTGCCTGCTGGCTCAGCATTCTTTCTTCCTTATCCCACAGCAAACCCATAGGAAGTTCTGTGATCCGACTGATATGTTGCGGGGTGAGCTTGAGGCTTAGACCTCTGAAGTTCACTGTGGCTAGTGTCTGGGATTTCGGCCTCAGAGCCTGCAAGAATTCTTCGGCCATTTCATCATCGTACCCCTGCAGCTTATCACAAAAAGACATCCATTGTGCTCGTGTGAAGAGCTCTACCACTTCCTGGTTTTCCCTTAATTTGGCTGAATCAGTGGGTTCCCGTCTTATAAACCCACCCGGCATGATGAACACGGTTGTTTTAACTAAAGGTGGCAAATGCAAAAGAGATTTGGTCTATTGAGACGGAGCATGCACATAATCCACAAAATTCAACACAGTCTAATTACACTGACATCCTGTAGAACGACAGTATAGGCACAGCAAACAACAATTTCACCGATATCTTTATGACCAGACTGTGGACGATGATCTTGCCACTCTTACTAACCAGTTGCATGAAGAGTTCAGGGTTACCTCTTTAATTGGCCACCTTTTTACGTGAGGCACCTGCTTCCCTGTAGAAGACTGCGTTCCTGTAGAGACTGCGTTCCTGTAGAAACTGTGTTCCTGTAGGAGCAGTGCGCAAATTTCGGGGAGGGCTGTAGTTGGCCTGCGCTCGAGGTGTGCTTCACCGGCGTTCTGGTAGCCAAAATCTCGGCGTATCAAAGTGCAGAGGAGATCAGAATAGCCACTCGAGTTTGAAGTGGTGGTTCATAAATGCATGCGCACAATCTAGCCGATTAGATTTTGAATCGGCGCAATCCGTGGCGCGGGGGGTGAGCTGTCCCCGCCGGACCGTTGGGCGACGTCATCCATCATTCGCCTGCGTATTCACTTGCTGCCGCATCCATTCCCACAGATCTGCCGCCGCCTCTTTCTGTTAAATTCATTGCTTCCGACGGGAGTGTTCTCACGTGCGTGCTGCTCATTCTCTTTGTCGTGGCCGCCACCCAAACATCCAACTATACCATAACTAGCCGACGTGGCCAGTCGACTGGCCATACGGCCGCTCAACCATTCACTTTTACGCTGTGCAAACAATTCAAAGTAAAATTCATGCGATTTGATGGAAGGAAGGGTCGGGACACTTACCTGCGTGGCTGCACACGATTTTTCCAGTTTTTTGGACGATGGTGAGTGGATCTACCTGCTGCATGCGAACTTACACAGACCCGGAGGCTCATGGTTACAGGTTGCCGACGATGGAGTGGATGCTTTGGTTGCATGCGCCCGTGTTTCATTGCAGATGGCGGTGCTGTGAATGGTATCCACTCTAGCAGGTTTAACTGTTACAGGATTCCCACGGGGTGTCTCGTAACAGTTCTTCCTCCTTGGGTGCATGCTGCACGACGGAGGATCTGGCCTTTCGATCACGCTCCCGGAGCTTCTGATGCCTGTGGTATGAGATCTCAGCACTTGTTTATCTTTGAAAATGGCTTTTCCCGCGAGAACTCATCGATCTGCTTTGTTGGTGCAGGGAACTTGGTTGCATGTCGACAAGGATGGTGGAGCAAGGTAACAACAATGTGCAAGGGTGCCAACAGAGGCTTGCATGCGTCCAAACCGATCCGTAGTCACTAGATCTCCTTTTAAAATGAATTCTGGGCCGTCCCAAACTTCTACAGGAAGTTTCCTGTAGAACACAGAGCTTCCTGTAGAAAGTTCGGGCTTCCTGTAGAAAGTCTGCACCTTCCTGTAGAAAATCCGCGTCTTCCTGTAGAAAGACTGCATCTTCCTGTAGAAGATTCAAACCATGATAAAATTGCACATACCTTGAAAAAACATGGGTATCCTTGGAGGAGGTGCTGGTGAGGTCCCTTGACAGCATGATAAGGACCCTTGGCTTTGAGTTGAAGGGCTTCCTCTCCTCCATAGAACATCTGCAACCTGCATGCAATTTTACCATATTTTGCTTATTGTTTTTTTTTCTTTTCTCTTTTTTTTTTTTTGAAAGATAACAGGGGCGCCTCAAAGAGGTTTTCACCTGTGCCATCTGCCCTGAGCGCCTCAGAGAGGTTTTCACTCAAGGATCTTTTTCAAACCTTTTCCTTTTTTTTTTTGAAAGACAATAGGGGCGCCTCAATGAGGTTTTCACCCCTACCACCTGCCTTGGGCGCCTCAGAGAGGTTTTCACCCAAGGATCTTTATTATTATTATTATTATTATTATTATTTTTTTATTTTTTTTTTATCCTTCAGGGTATGCCAAAAGCAGAGGCAGAACCCTTCTCTATGACCAATACAGATTTCTCCATAGTTTTGATGAACTCTTGTCTTGAGAGAGGTCTCCTGTAGATCTTCAATCGATGCCCATTGACAAGCATGGGAATGGCTTCCTCATCAATGGTTCGAATAAGGACAGATCCATTGTCATGGCATTTTTCCACTACATATGGTCCTAGCCATCTGGTTCTCAGCTTCCCCTTGAAATATTTGTATCTGGAGTCATACAACAAAGCCCAATCTCCCGGCTGAAATTGCTTGTCATGGAGATGTTGGTCATGCCACACCTTTCTCTGAAGTTGAACCACTTCTGAGTGAAGGAGGGCCTGCATTCGGTGCTCATCCAGGCCATTCAGCTGCAATAGCCTTTCTTGTTGTGCATGGCTGAGATCTAGGTCCAGCTGGGCTGCCATCCTCAAAGTGTTGTATTCAAACTCAATGGACAGCAAAGCTTTCTTCCCATAGACCAGCTCATACGGTGTGAAGCCGGTGGTGGTCTTCCAAGTGGTGTTGTAAGCCCATGTGGCTTCAACCAGGCGATCTGCCCAGTCCTTTCTGCTGCTACTCACCACCTTAGTCAAGATCCCTTCTAATGCTCTATTGGTGACTTCCACCTGCCCATTTGCTTGAGGGTGATAAGGGGTGGAAGTCCTATGCTTGATCTTGTGATGAGCTAGTAGATCTTCAACCAGGTTGGAGGTGAACTGGCTCCCTTGATCGGTGACCAGCTCTCTTGGATAGCCAAACTTATAGAAGATGTTTTCTCTTAGGAACTCGGCCACCTTTTCTTCTGTTGCTGCTTTGATTGCTTTGGTCTCTGCCCACTTTGTCAAATAGTCAGTACACACAATGATGTAAGACCTTTGCCTCGAAGAGGGGTTGATTGGGCCCACAAAGTCCATGCCCCACTTCTCAAATGGCTCAAGAGTCACTTGAGGTTGGAGAGGCATCTCATCCCTTTGGGTCGGTTTCCCCATTCTTTGGCATTGGTCACACTGACTGACATATCTTCTGACATCTTGATGAAGTGTGGGCCAATAGTAGCCTGCCTGCAGGATTTTGAAGGCAGTTCTCTTTGCTGCAAAATGTCCTCCACAAGGCCCATCATGACAAGTGAGGAGGATATCAAAGACTTCCTCCTCCCTTACACAACGCCTTAAGATCTGATCGGGGCCAAGCTTGAACAGATTGCCCCCGATCCAAGTAAATGAGGCACTTTTTCTGATGATTCTGCTCTTCTCTCTGGAAGATAGGTGCGGAGGGAACTGTGCTGAAACAAGATAGTTTGCTATATCAGCAAACCATGGAGAGAGTACTGAAATAGCAAACAGATGTTCATCGGGCATCTGGTCATCCACTGTTCCATCCTCATCTGCAGACAAATCCAATCTAGATAAAAAGTCAGCAACAACATTTTCTCTACCTGGTTTGTCAACAATGGTCAAATCAAACTGCTGCAATAAAAGTAACCATCTAATAATACGAGCATTCACATCTGGTTTATTCATTAAATATCTAATTGCAGCATGGTCAGTATGTACAAAGGTCTGGTAACCAGTAATATAATGTCGGAACTTGTTCAGTGCATGGACCACAGCCAAGAATTCTTTCTCGGTTACAGTGTAATTCAGCTCAGCTTTGGACAAGTTTTTGCTAACAAAGTAAATGGCATATGGAAGTTTTTGCTCAACTTGTCCTAAAGCTGCACCTATGGCTTTGTTCGAGGCATCAGTGTGGATGTGGAAAGGTAGGGCCCAGTTTGGACCTCTCAGGATTGGGGCTGACACCAACTTGTCCTTCAATTCATTTAAAGCCCTCTGACGATCGTCAGTCCATTTAAACTCCACATCTTTTGCCAACAGACCAAACAATGGCGAGGCTAGCTTGCTGAAATCTTTAATGAATCTCCGGTAGTATCCTGCTAATCCCAAGAAACTCCGGACATCCCTTACCTTTTGAGGAGGTGGAACCCTCTTGATGAGAGCAATTTTGTTAGGATCCACCTGCAACCCTTGGCAAGAAATGGTATGGCCTAGCACGGTCCCTTCAGTCATTAGGAATTCACATTTTTCAGGACTAAGGGACAAGTTCATCTCGTTGCATTTGGTTAGGACTTTTCCCAGGTTGGACAATGCTTCCTGGAAGTTGGCCCCATAAGGAGTAAAGTCATCCATATAGATTTCTACTGCATCATGGACCAGCTCCGAGAAGATGCTCAAGACAGCTCTCTGGAAGGTAGCAGGAGCATTGCATAGCCCAAAGGGAAGGACTCGGTAGGCAAAGGTACCCCAAGGACAAGTGAAGGTGGTCTTATCTTGGTCTTCCGGGCTGATTTGGATTTGGTTGTACCCGCTAAACCCATCCAGGAAAGAGAAGAACTCCTTTCCTGCCAGTCCATCCAACACTTGATCTATGAAAGGTAGAGGGAAATGGTCTTTCTTGGTAGCTTTGTTCAGTTCTCGGTAGTCCACACAGATTCTCCATTTCCCATTTTTCTTGGGAACCAACACTAGAGGGGACACCCATTCACTATCTGAGATGGGGTAGATGAACCCGACATCCAACAGTTTTTGCAATTCTTCCTTGACAATGTCCTTAAGGGCTGGATTCATTCTCCTCTGAGGTTGCCTAACCGGTTTACAATCCTCTTTGATGTATATATGATGGGTACAGACCGAAGGATGGACTCCTTTCATTTCCTTATAGCTCCAAGCAAAAGCATCTAGGTGGTTGGCCAACAGACTACACAGCTCCTTTTCCTGGGAAGGAGATAGGGAGGAGCTGATCTTCAATGCTTTCTCAGGGCCGAACTCCACATTCTTGACTCTGGGAGTAACAGGGTTGGTTGTACAAAGATCCACTAAGGTGCTAGCTTGGGCATCCTCCACCAATTTCTCTAAGGGTAGTGCACTGGAAGGTGGATTCTGGATCAAGGTCTCGATCAAGTCATCCTCGGTTGGGGGGTCTCTTCTAGTGGTATCTAAGGTGCACAGAGGTGCTGAGTACACCTCGTCTTCCTCTCCTTCTTCCAACCAGAGTGGTAAGTCATGCTCTAAGGAGGGTTGGGCAGGAGGGTATAGGACTAGCTGCTTGGACATGGGACCATTTTTGATGGTCATGTTTCCTGCACAACAACTTATGTAAGCATCTGCAGTAGCTAACCAAGGCCTTCCCAAAATGAGGGGATATCCAGTAAGCTTTTCCTTTGGTTGCAGAACCAGGAAGTCTGCAGGGTATTCCCAAGAGTCAATAGAGACCAAGACATCCTCCACAATCCCTTCGGGAGTCACGGTGGAGCGATCTGCTAATTGCAGTATTGTCGAGGTCTTCCTCAAGGAACCCTGAAGATTGAGTTTAAGCATGGTATCCCTGGTCATCACATTAATGGCAGCCCCCAGATCAACCAAGGTGTGAGGTATAATGGTGCCATTGATGTGGACATCTACTACAGGACTTCCAGGATCTAGGTACTTTGGGCAGATGACTTGTCCCAACATAAGGTCAGACAGTTGTCCTATGACATTGATAGTTGAAGCATCTTTCTTCCGTCTGCCTGGGTGTTTGAAACACTTCTCCTTAACCAGTTTGTTGTATATTGGCACATCCTTGATGGCTTGGAGAAGTGGTATTTTTACACACAACTGCTTGAGCTCACCCAGAAGCTCATCCTCCTCTGGGTTGGGTTGTGTGGTGGCTGTTAGTCTCTCAGGAAAGGGTGGAATAGCCTTTGGTTCACTTTCCTATTTATCTTCCTCATCCTCTGGGGGAGGAGGCTGGCGATCTGGTAGAGTCTTTCCAGATCGAAGATTGATCTCCTGGATCTCCACAGCATAGGTAGGGCATAAGGTTTCCCCAATGTATACCTGCTGGGCCTGTCTATTGTTGGGGTTCGGGTTCGGTTGAGCAGGCATTTGAGGTTGCCTTGGAGGAGCAGGAGGTAATGGCTGAGGTTGAACTGGTGGTGGAGGCAAGATGGCAGGAGGAGTGTTGTATTGGGGCCTCCACCCCGACTGAGGTGCATTCCATTGAGGCTGTGGCTGGGCATGTGAGTGATATGAATGAGAAGTAGGTTGAGTGGGGTACTGAGGTGGATAAGACCATGGAGGAGGCATGGACCATGAAGGATGAGCAGGGGGACCCCAGGAAGGCATAGGAGTCGATTGGTTGGGGCTGTAATAAGCTTGAGATGCCCCTTGCATCCCCTGCTGATAAGGTCTAGATCCTTGTGGCCTCCTTTGGTTGAGGTAATAGAGAGGTTCAGTGGGAGCTTATGTCCCTTGGTACATGGCTTTAAACCCAGGTAAGGTTGGACACTGATTTGTGGGATGGTCCTCCTCACAAACGAAACACACTTCAACCGAATGCAATGGACATTCGTTCTTAGGGTGTCTCCTTGTGCACCTAGGGCAGAAGACAGCCAAGGCTCTCTCAGCTTCTTCTTTCTTTTGCTGAATCCTGAATGTGTCAAGCTGCATGGCAATGGTCTGTCTCACCTCACTCTTAAGATCTTCTAATTGATTTGCAAGCTCATGTTTGGAGAAAGGGACACTAGTGGAGAGGAGGTTTCCTCTACCTCGTTTCCGAGCTGCCCTGGAGTGGTTTCTAAACACAATCTTGATGTCCTCATAAGGCAGTTGGTAAATGTCCCCCCCAGCTAACATGTGAAGGGTATCTAAGAGGTCTTCAGGGACTCCTCGGAGCAGGACCAACTTGAGGGATTCGGGGTCAAGTGTGCACCTGGCCCGCTTATAGCTTAGTTGGAACCTCTCCTCATAATCCTCTAAGGACTCATCATTTCCCATGGTCATCCGAAAGATTTCCCCCTTTGTTTCCTTGGACCTGCAGTAATCCCGGTACTTGGTATTGAAAGCTTGCTGCATCTGAGCCCAAGTGGTGATACTATTCCCAGGTAAGCCCATGAACCAGCGTAATGTTGCATCCTTAAGAGTGGAAGGGAAAAGTTTCAGCTTTTGCTCATCTTCAGTATAGTCATAGGTTCTACAAAGGACAGCAAACTCAAACAGGAAGGTATCCGGATCCTCAGTAGTCAGCCCATGGAAGTGAGGTAAGGCGGAGGGGCTAATGTTCTTCATTTTCATCTCTCCATTGGTCTCTCGGATGGGGAAGGCACCTTCTATTCTCTCATCTTCTCTTCTATTGTCAGCCATAGCTTCAGATGGAGTGGTCTCTAACTCTTCTTCTACTATAGGATCTTTGTATATCTCAGGATGTTCACCTATAGGTTCTTCTGGGTCACTGTCACCAAAGAAGAGAGAAGGGTGACTCAGTGATGTGGTGGGGGTGTTTGGTAGGAATTTGCCTGATCTATCTCGGTTCCTACGAGGCATGAAATGGAAAAGACTTTCTTTTTCTTTTGACTGTTTTTGCTTCTTTTTTTTTCCTTTGGTACCTGCAAAACTGAAACAGATTGATCTACAACTAACTATGAAAGATGCAGAATTAAACTGAAAGCAGGAAAGAACTAATCTACTTTGCTCAAATGAAATTGCAAGAATGGAAATGCTAGTCTACGCTTGCAGAAAGGAAATGCTAATCTATGAAAGCAGGAAATGCTAATCTATGAAAGCAGGAAATGTTAATCTATGAAAGCAGGAAATGTCTATGCTACTTTTGCAGAATGGAAATGAAATAAACTACTTAGCAGAAGGCAAGAGTAAGAAAGTAGAAGAAAAGCAACAATTACTAATACTCTGACGCTTCCCCGGCAACGGCGCCAAAAAGATGGTGGGCTCCAGTATTGTAGCAATAATGCTACAACTCCTGGAACTTCCTATCTCTAATTTTATCAACCCGGTAGTTCGTACAAACTTGGAAGTGACGGTGCTGTATGCACAAGTACTAGCTCTTGTCGCAGCTGTCACTTGGTCAGCTGGCACAAGTCCGCTAGGGCTCAAGCCAACTTCTATATGCTCACAGAAGAAGCTTTATGAGTGATGGACGAAAGCTAACTCAAAGGAGGCTAATCTATTTGCAGAAAGAAACTGAAAGCCAACAAAGCATGAAAACCCTAGTAAACCCTAATTTGACTAGCTAGGCCCTTACAATGCAAAACTGTGAATGAAACTTCTACCAATGATGCCATTACTTGCAGTGAGCTGAAATACATGCATCTAAGCTACTTGCATCTGAAAAGACATGTTTTTGTATTTTTTCATTAAGTGGTTGGATTTATTGTGATGATGCTTTTGATTAGGGTTTGACTGTGCAGGAACGGTTCGAATGGAAGGAAAGCATGGGCAAGGTCAGGGGGGCTAGGAGAGGTCCTAGAGGATCTCTAGCATCAGTCCACAGAAGTCTACCACGTTCGGATGCTCAGCAACCGAGTTTGCAGGCTTCTACAGGAAGTCTGCAGGGGATCCTACAGGAAACTCAGGGGTTCTACAGGAAGTCTGTGAAATTCTACAGGATGTTTGACCGTGGGAGTTTTGGGAGATGGCGAAGTGATGGAGTGGTGTGGGAGGATAGGTGAGATGGAGATGGAACTGGTGATGGCTCAGGAGCAGAGAAGTCAGATGGAGAAAGAGTGCATGCAGTGGGTTGATGGCTGGAAGGATGGGATCAACGAAAGGTTAAGTAAATGGAGCCACGTGAGTAATGGAAGAGCTGGAAGGTAAACGAGCTGAACAGAGGTCGGTTGAGGGGCTTCAGGTGTGGTTGACAAGAAGAGGAAGGTAATGGAATGGTGTGGAGCAGTGTAGATGAAACAAATTGTCTATGAATGTCACCAAAAACGAGAACTCTTTAACCTATGTTAACTGTGCTATTTTGAACCAATGAACAGCAGTGAAATTTGTGAAAGAAACTCGTGCATGGAAGTGGAATGAAGAAGTAATGATCAAGACCAAAGTGCATGGATGGATCTACGACTAAAGTAACTGTTGCAGCTTGCATGGACGTGAAAAGAACTGCTTTTCTTTTTGGTGGTTGATATGGACTGCACCCCAATCCCTAAGCAGAGATGGCAGTGATCTCTAACAACCTTTTTCTGGAGCTCCAATGAATTATAACTATCCTCTTCTAACCTAAGCAACTGGAAGCAAATTCACCATAAACTAATCCTATTCAATCTCATAAAAACTAAATCAGCAGACTGTAAATTCGAATTGCATGTCAAAGTAAAGAAACGAAGTGCTGGAACGAAAGGCAAATAACATTACAACACAGAGGAGGTCTATTGCTCTCAGGTTGGGCCCTAACCTGAGAGCTATAGCTCCCTTAGAAACTCAGAATGAGATCAAAATCTGCCTGCCTTTATTCATAACCAAAAATCTGATGTCATGCCAAAACTGGCTTACAAAAAGAACCAACACCGAGCTGTAGCTCGTACTTCGAAATTACAAGAGTAATGCAAAAGTTCAAAAAAGCTCCTATCAAAGGCTACGGCCTCAGTATTTATGCAAACTGATAATCCAACAGGTTTCCTTGATTTGTGGAGCTCGGCTGTCCAACTGAAGGTTAAACTGCTAATCCTGTAGAACAGTTGTAACTGTTGTTCCTGTAGAACGGTTGGCTGCCTCTAAGCTCGGTGGGGAGATTGGTTGGAGCTCGGAGCTATGGTGGGAATCACGAGGAAGGTCCCCAAGACTGTGGACATCCTCTCCTAAAAACCAGCAGTGCCACCTTACTGTCTACTTGTCTCCTTTCTCGTGGTCTTTGCTCCCTTTTGATGCCAAAACCCTGAAATCATCATGTATTAGTCACGTAGATAGAATGCCTACCCTTATTCCTACAAACAACACGAATAAACCAAGAAATGAATGCATAAGCAATAAAAGATGAATGGTTTGAGCAAAGCAAGTAGGCCAAATGAGCCCAAATTGTACCAAAAATTGGGGCTCATCAGCTGTCGAGGTCTTGTTTCTGCGACTGCTTCCAGTTCCAATATAATTTTTCCTTCCTCGTCAAGTTCTGGCAATATTGTTTGAATTGGGAGCTTGTCAACTATAACCTTGTTTAAACATGAAACATGGAAAACTGGGTGCAATCGAGAAGCTGCAGGAAGCTCCAATTTGTATGCCATAGTACCAATCTTTTGCAACACCTTGTACGAACCATAATACTTTGGTGATAATTTATTATCCTTCTTAGCTTGCTTGAGGGAAATTTGTTTATATGGTGTAGCTATAGGAATACCCAATCACCTACATCAAAACTTCTTTCGCTGCGATGTTGATCTGCCTGTTGTTTCATTCTATTATGTGCCAACACGAGGTTATCCTTTAAGAGTTGGAGGACTTGTTGTTGATGTTCGATGTGATGTTCCACTGCTTGAACCTTAGAATTTTCTCTTAAATATGATGTGATGGATGGTGGCTGATATCCATAAAGTGCCATAAATGGGGTCATTTTTGTTGTTGTATGGAAGGAAGTGTTATACCACCATTCAGCTAGAGGCAACCATTTGACCCATTGTGTTTGTTTATCAGATACAAAGAAACAAATATATCCTTCCAAACATTTGTTTACTATCTCAGTTTGCCCATCAGATTGAGGATGATAAGATGAGCTATGAGCTAACTGAGTACCAAGACAAGAAAATAATTCTGTCCAAAAATTTCCAGTGAAAATGGGATCTCTGTCACTTACAATAATCTTTGGGTTTCCATGTAGCTTTTGAATTGTTTCCATAAATGCAGTAGATACTGCACTGGCTTTAAATGGATGTGATAATGCACAAAAGTGTGCATACTTGGTAAGTCTGTCAACTACCGTCTGTCAACTACCACCATGATGACACTCTTTCCCTCAGACTTGGGTAAACCTGTGATAAAATCCATTGAAACCTCCTCCCAACGTTGGCTTGGAATGGATAAAGGTTGTAATAGACCCGGGGTCTTAATTGTTTCAACTTTATTTTGTTGGCAAATCAAACATTCTGCCACAAACTTTTGAATATCTGATTTAAGGCCATCCCAAAAAAATTCCTTCTTAACCCTGTGGTAAGTTTTTAAAAATCCTGAGTGCCCTCCTAAGGGAGAAGTGTGCAATTCCATAAGAATATTTTGTTTTAGTTGGGAATTCTTATAGAGGTATAAGCGATCTTTGTACCATAAAGAATCATTTTGCGAGCTAAATGTATCAGACATACTGGAATCTTGTTGTAACTTTCTAATAAGTGCCCACACTTCTTCGTCATTCTTCCATTCCTCCCTTGCTTCGTTTATCCAATCTGGTTGGATAATAGAAATGGCGCACAACAATGCTTCCACGTCCTCATCCTTTCTTGAGAGTGCATCTGCCACCACATTTTGCTTCCCTTTTTTGTAGATGATTTCAAAGTCATAACCCAACATCTTTGTGACCCACTTTTGTTGCTCTTCAGAGGATAATCTTTGTTCTAAAAAGTATTTAAGGCTATCATGATCTGTTTTTACCTTGAAGTGTCTTCCCATCAGGTAGGGTCGCCATTTCTTAAGTGCATGGAGTATTGCCAACATTTCCTTCTCATAAAAAGCTTTGTGTAAAAACTTTCCCTTGATTGGACGACTTTCAAAAGCAATAGGTCTTTCATCTTGCATTAAAACAACACCAATTCCATTTCTTGAAGCATCACATTCCACAATAAAGGTTTTTTTGAAGTCTGGTGTAGCTAAGACCGGTGCTTGGCACATTGCCTCTTTAAGATGTTCGAAGGCCTCTGTTGCTTCTGGAGTCCATGAAAATGCATCTTTCTTCAATAATGTTGTTAGAGGTTCTGCTATTCTCCCATAATTCTTAACAAACTTGTGATAATACCCTGTCAACCCGAGAAATCCTCGTAGATGCTTTATGGATGTGGGGATTTACCATTCCTTAATGGCTTTAATTTTGCTAGGGTCTACCTTAACTCCTTCATGAGATACAATATGACCCAGATATTCCACCTCTTGTACTCCAAAGAAACATTTGGATCTTTTTTGCATATAATTGTTTCTCCTCCAATAGTTGTAGCACCCTGTCAACATGTTCAACATGATCCTTCCAAGACTTGCTGTAGATTAGTATATCATCAAAAAATACTAGCACAAAATTTCTAAGGAATGGTTTGAAAATGGAATTCATCAAACCTTGAAATGTTGAAGGTGCATTGGTAAGGCCAAAAGGCATGACCAAAAATTCATAATGACCCTCATGAGTTCTAAATGTTGTTTTCGGAATGTCTTAAGTCTTCATTCTGATTTGATGATATCCTGAACGAAGATCCAACTTGGTGAAGTAAATTGATCCATGCAATTCATCCAGTAATTCATCAATGATAGGAATGGGAAACTTATCTTTAATAATGAGCTTGTTGAGCTCCCTATAATCCTGATCCAGGTGGATATTGGTGGCCACCTGCCAAGTCCACCTGGACCCCCACCATTGTCTTTCTCAGCATTTTCAGTTTCCTTAATTGTAGCACAACTTACTATTTTTAGCAGTTTTTCGGGTCCTGAACTTCCGGAGCCGTTTTGAGGCCCTAAACGACGAATCCAGGGGCAACATGGGTCCATGGAATGGACCAATGTTGCCTGTTCCAACAATGATAGTGCTCAGATAGATCTTTCTAATGAGCTATTGTACGCGTCAAACGGAGATCATGTGCCAAAGTTACGACCCCGGGAAGTTGATGTACCAATTTACCCCCAAACGGGGCCCACAGTTTGGCGTTTCATCTCCTAGGGTTAGGTTTTGGAATGTTAAGGGTTTTCCATTGTTTCTCAACAATAAATAGGCCTTCGAGCCTCATTGTAACACAGTTCAGAGGCATGTAGCCATCACATCTCTTCTCAGAGATAATCTACCATCACCCTAGCTGGTTTATTTCCATTTCTGGTTGTAAGCATATTTCGGTATTTTCCATTAATGAAATGAAGTATTATTTCCGCTGCATCTTTGTGTATATGGTTATCTCTGTAATTTGTTGCGTTCCTGTTTAAATCCGGATCAGTGGTATCAGAGCGGTCTGCTTTTTCTCTGTTTTTCTTTGCATGTCCCCAACAAGGTCGGGATATAAGGAGTTAGGGCTTGAACTGGTTGAACCTTTGCAAGACCAGCTTCGCAAATCCCGACGGCCTCCCATGGCGGACGAGAAGAAAGACGAGGGGGCAGGAGATCCCATCAAAATCTTGCTCGAAGAAGCCCTCGAGCGACAACGGAACGCGATGATGGACAGCTTTGCTCAGATCCTTCAGCGGCTACCCAGAAGCAACGCATCGGCTTCCAGCAGCTACTCTGGAAACGCCACACCCTTTAAGGTACAAGTTAATTTTGAAATCCCCATATTCGAGGGTCAGATAGACGCAGATGCCGTAGATAAATGGTTAAATCTGCTAGAGGGTTATTTTTCTGTTCATGAATTTTCGAGTCGGGAAAAGATTGTTTTTGCTCTTCTCAAAGCAGCCCCCCACGTCAAGGACTGGTGGGAAACCTACTGCGAGCAGAAGGATGAAAGTACTGGCTCACTATTTTCAGCCGCACCCACCTGCAATTCGTTCCGGGATGCCATCAAGGAGCAGTACTACCCTGTCGGAAGCTATGAGGATGAATACATAAAGTGGACCACGCTGCGGCAGGGAAGGGACCAAGACGTGCCAGAGTTCACCAATCTTTTCCATACCCTTCGCACAAAGTTGGGTATCAAGGATTCGGAGCAACATTTGATACTCAAATACCGTGGCTGCCTGCACAAGTACATCCAGGAAGAAATACAATTCCTAAACATCCCCTCGCTCGGCGCAGCATACCGATATGCCGTCAAGGTCGAGCAGAAGTTTAAACAAAAGAAGCGAGACTTTGGATCTGCGAATCCAAAGCAAGGGAAAGGTGCCCCTAAACCACAGAACAAAGGACAAAGCCAAGGCGGGACAGCCCAAGACAACCAGCCGAAGCCGCAAGCAAAGAACAGCGCCGCGAAGCCAAGAAAGGACACTGGAAAATGGTGCGAGTTCCATAAGAGCTCCACTCACAACACAAGTGAGTGTCGGGCCAAGCAGTCACTGGTGGCTGAGCTAAAGGTTTCAGAATCAGATGCATGTTCCGACTCAGAGTCAGAACCCGATAAGGGGTATGAAAAAGGGAAGCAGATCATTGATGCGGATCCCAGCGCCACTGTTGCTACCGCAAAGATCCAGAAAAATGAACCCGAAGATCCAGAGGAGGAGGAGCGTCTCTTCCACTCCCAGATGTGGGTAAAGGGCTCCCAGATACAGTTCATTGTTGATAGTGGGAGTCAAAAGAACCTCATTTCGGCAGAGGTCGTGAAGCGGTTGGGCTTACCGACCACAGCACATCTACAACCATCCACCATTGGGTGGCTTCACCAAGGACGAGATCTTCGCGTGAGCCAGCAGTGTCGCCTTCCATACAACATCAAGCCCTTCACGGATGAGGTATTGTGTGACATTGCTCCCCTTGAAGTTTGTGATGTATTACTAGGACAACCATACTTGTGGAAGCGACATGCTGTGTATGAATCAAGGCCCCGTGCTGTTATTATTACATTGGGAAATAAGTTGTTCAGGATACCAGAGGTAGCACCACCTGCCGCCATCTCTTTGATTACTGCAAAACAATGCAGTAAGATCATTTCCAAAACCAAGAAATTTGTTTTCCTGATGATACGCCCTCAAGGAAAGAAGAAGACAGTGGCCGCGGCCTCCAAACGGGGTCCCTCTGCACGAAAACTACAGGTGGACAAGGTTGTGGAGGAGTACGAGGACATCTTCACCTCTCCGGCAGGGGTTCCTCTGCACTGTCAAGTCAAGCACTCCATCGATCTGACCCCAGGTGCGCCGCTACCCAATGGACCAATTTATCGGCGCTCCGTTCTAGAGAACGATGAAATCAAGAGGCAGATTCAGGAGCTCCTGCAGAAAGGTCACATCCGTCCGAGTTCATCGCCCTGTGGGAGCCCGATCGTGTTGGTACAGAAGAAGGATGGGACGTGGAGACTCTGTATTGACTATCGGGCGCTGAACAAGATCACTGTCCGTAATAGGTACCCGATCCCGCGGATTGATGACCTCCTAGACCAGCTAAAGGGGGCGAAATATTTCAGCAAGATCGATCTGAAGTCAGGATATCACCAGGTACCAATCGAACCCTCCAATGTGTGGAAGACTACCTTCAAATCCAAGGAGGGCCTCTTCGAATGGTTGGTCATGCCTTTCGGATTGACGAATGCTCCTGCAACCTTTATGAGGCTAATGGATGACATCTTGCGGCCATTCACCAACTCCTTTGTAGTAGTATACTTGGATGACATTCTGATCTTCAGCCAGAGTTGGGAAGAGCACCTCCACCACATCCGATAGGTTCTCCAAACACTGCGGCAACACAAGCTATGTGCCAATTTGGAGAAATGCACTTTTGGCATGACCCAGGTTCAGTATCTGGGATACATCATTGATGAACAGGGGGTGCATGTCGATCCAGCCAAGATCCAAGTCATTCGGGATTGGCCCTCTCCAACCACTCTAACAGAGCTCCGCAGCTTTCTAGGTCTTGCCAACTTCTACCGCAGGTTTGTGTTGGGGTTTTCTCATATTTCTTGGCCCTTGAGTCAAGTCACCAAGGGCGGGGCGAAAGCAAAATTCTTTTGGTCTGAATCTCAACAGAAGGCATTCAGGGAATTGAAGGATCGCCTCTGCACGGCACCAGTGCTCGCGTTACCAGATTTACAACAACCATTTGAGGTCGAGACAGATGCCTCTGACTATGCTATTGGGGCAGTCCTTACTCAACATGGACATCCAGTGGCATATCACAGTGAAACACTTTCAGACACAGTCCGGAAGTACCCCACTTATGATAAAGAGATGTATTCCATTGTACAGGCCTGCCGACAATGGAAGCATTACATTTTGGGGAAGGAAACGGTCATCCACACAGACCACCGACCTCTGCAGTTCATACAGACCCAAGGGAAATTGCAGAATGATCGCCATCAGAAGTGGTCTACATACCTGCAACAGTTTCACTTGAATATCAAGTATAAAAAGGGCAGCACCAATAATGTTGCAGATTGCCTCAGTCGGCCACCGATCATGGCGCTAACCACCGTGCTCAACTCTTGTGGACACGAGACTGCTGATTGGCCACTTCTCTACAAAAGCGACCCAGAATTCGGCCACACATACCAGACACTCTTGGAGGGTCGGCATGTTGCAGATTTTCACCTCCAGGACGCCCTATTATGCCACCTCAGTCACCTTTGTGTTCCTTCAAGCGAGCGTGCCAAGATGATTTGGGAAGCACACTACAGTCGGGCTGCTGGGCATTTCGGGGTCGAGAAAACAGTGGCAGTACTGCAAAATTATTTCTATTGGCCGAATCTTCGACAGGATGTTGGGAAGTACATCCGATCATGTACTGCCTGTGCCATTGCCAAACCGACCATTAAGAAGCACGACCTCTATACCCCGTTGCCTGCCCCTAGTGGACCTTGGGAATCCATCTCCATGGATTACATGTCAGGCCTTCCTTCCACTAAGCATGGAAATGACTGTGTTTTTGTGGTCGTCGACAGGTTCTCGAAGATGGCCATTATGATGGCCTGCAAGAAGAATATCACAGCAGAAGCCACTGCTAAACTCTTCTTTGAACGAGTGTGGGTGCACTTTGGGATCCCACAGTCTATCATCTCAGATCGGGACAGTCGGTTTCTCAACACATTTTGGTCCAGTCTCTGGTCAATGCTGGACACCAAACTCACGAAGTCCACAGCCTTCCATCCTCAAACTGATGGCCAGACAGAGGTTGTCAACAGGATGATTGTGCACATTCTGCGCATGTATAACTCAAAGCATCCACGCACATGGGATGAGAGCCTCCCCTATGTTCAGCACAGCTACAACCGAGCTCTTCACAGCTCCACTGGCCATAGCCCTTTTCAGGTGGGTTTGGGATTCCAGCCACTATGCCCCATTGATGTGGCCATGCCCCTTGCAGCTACTCACATGAATTCAGCTCATGTCCAGTCCGAAACAGATAAGGCCACCAGCTTCATTGAGCACATCCAACATATTCGCCCGCAGGTCCATGACATTCTTGAGAAATCAAATGCCAAGTACAAGCAGCGACATGATCAACACCGGGTGCCACACAAGTTTCAGGTGGGCGACAAAGTCTGGTTGCATTTGCAAAAGGAACGCCTTACTGGAGCCTATCGGAAATTAAGACCACTCCGATATGGTCCTTACACCATTACTAAGGCTATGGGAGACAATGCATTTGAGCTCAGCATTCCCCCATTCCTTGGCCTGCACCCAGTGTTCAATGTGGACCGCCTTCGGCCATACTTTCCACCATTGCTAGACACATCCGATATTGCAGAACAGCTCAAACCCACAGAATTAAATCCAGATTGCATGGAACAAGCTGCAACTGATCGGATCATGGACACACAGATCAAGAACACTCGCCAATAGAATATCCAACTGTATCGAGTTGTCAAAGCGGGCCAACTCCTTCAGCAGGGCAAGTGGCTCACCAGGGAACAAATTCAGCAGAAGTTTCCTCATCTCATGGAGGAGCTCAACGCAATGGGGACCATTGCTTCCTAAGGGGGGAGGAATGATCCAGGTCGATATTGGTGGCCACCTGCCAAGTCCACCTGGACCCCCACCATTGTCTTTCTCAGCATTTTCAGTTTCCTTAATTATAGCACAACTTACTATTTTTAGCAGTTTTTCGGGTCCTGAACTTCCGGAGCCGTTTTGAGGCCCTAAACGACGAATCCAGGGGCAACATGGGTCCATGGAATGGACCCATGTTGCCCGTTCCAACAATGATAGTGCTCAGATAGATCTTTCTAATGAGCTATTGTACGCGTCAAACGGAGATCATGTGCCAAAGTTACGACCCCGGGAAGTTGATGTACCAATTTACCCCCAAACGGGGCCCACAGTTTGGCGTTTCATCTCCTAGGGTTAGGTTTTGGAATGTTAAGGGTTTTCCATTGTTTCTCAACAATAAATAGGCCTTCGAGCCTCATTGTAACACAGTTCAGAGGCATGTAGCCATCACATCTCTTCTCAGAGATAAGCTACCATCGCCCTAGCTGGTTTATTTCCATTTCTGGTTGTAAGCATATTTCGGTATTTTCCATTAATGAAATGAAGTATTATTTCCGCTGCATCTTTGTGTATATGGTTATCTCTGTAATTTGTTGCGTTCCTGTTTAAATCCGAATCAAATCCGGACACATTCGCCATGATCCATCCTTCTTGTGCACTAATATTACTGGAGCAGAGAAAGAACTTTGACTCGGTTGAATTATACCAGCCTTTAGCATTTCTGCAACCATACGTTCAATTTCACTCTTTTGGGCATAGGGATATCTGTATGGCCTGATGTTTGGAGGAACACTTCCTGGAATCAGATGAGTAGCATGATCATGATCACAAATAGGTGGGAGACCTTTGGGAGTCTCAAATACCTTGGAATGATTGTTCAAGACTTTTTGGAGATCTGGAGAAATAGATGATTCCAATGTGGAAACATCTAGCGAACATAATTGTGCAATTACACCCCTTTGTTCCTTTTTTAGAAGCTTTGTCATACCGTTAGAGCTGATTATCTTTCCTGGTTTCCCTGCAATACCCATTAATTCAACTTCCTTTCCTTCCACAGAAAATTTCATGAAAAGTTCTTGAAAATTAAAAGCAATTGTACCCAAGGATTGTAGCCATTGGACTCCTAGTACAACATCAACACCTCCCATTGGAATGGAAAGCATTGGGCTAGTCAATACATATTCTCCCATCGATAGCTTGATATTATGGCACTTTCCAGAGCAATTTATTGTTCCTCCATTTGCAACCATCACTTGACACTTTGGTGCTGGATATAAGAAGCAATTCAATTCTTTTGCTATCTTACAATCAATAAAATTGTGGGTACTTCCTGAATCAATCAACACTATTACCTTTTTCTTCTTGATTTGTCCTTCTATCTTGATGGTTTGAGGAGTGGTAATTCCAGCCAATGCATTACAATATATGGTCAGATTCATTTCTTCTTTATCTAGGCTTTGTTCCTAGAGTATATCCTCTTCTTTTGACCTTTCTTGCTCCTTTTCTTCTTCTTCTTCGCAATCTATGTAGAATCATTTCTTCTCAGCACACTTATGACCTTTAGTGTATTTGCTATCACAACTGTAACAAAGCCCTTTTGCTCTTTTTTCTTCCAATTGTTGTGGTGTCAACCTTATAGGTTGTGGAAGACTAGGGGCAACAACACTTCCATCTTTATAGTTGTGAGTGGTATGCTTCCTGATTGCCATAATTTTGCTTTCCATTTTTCTTGCTAACCTGAATGCCTTCTCTAATGAATCAGGTTCCCAAAGGCGAACATCATGTTGGATATTATCCTTTAAAGACCCTATGAACACATCAATCTTATGCTCCTCTGGAATATTTTTTACCCTTATGTTCAATTTTTGGAACTCCTCAATGTGCTCCATTATTGAACCCTTTTGTTTGAGACTTATCAATTGGCTAAAAAAAGTGTTGCTTTTTGTATCCTCATAATGTGTTGTCAATTCTTCCGTAAAACTTGCCCAAGTGATAATTTTTTTAAGAGAGCAAAGCCATTGATACCATACAAACTGATTTGGTTCCAAATATAAAGTTGCAATACGTACGTTTTGTGTGTTTTGCACATTATTGAGATCGAAAAATTGCTCCATCTGTAATATCCATGTTGCGGGATCCTTGCCATCAAACTTCCTCATACCGATTTTTGGAATATGGTGGGTCTTCGATCCCACATTAGAGTCTATGAAATCATGATTAACATTTCTTTTGTTCGCATCATGAGTTTTCTTTACAACCTTCTCACCATTAGTAAGTATTTCTTGTAGAAAATTTGTCAAATCTGTCTTCAAATCTGCCATGTCTCTCTTCAAATCTGTCTTCAAATCTATCTTCAAATCGTCCATCTTAGCTTCCATGCCCTTTATCTTAGATTCCACGCCATTTATCTTAGCTTCTGTTAGCTTTTGTAAGCGTGACATTTGTTGCACTTGTTCTTGTAATTTTGATATATCATGTAGCATTTCTTCCTCTTCTTCATGAGTCATGCTAGGGCTTTCAGGTTGCTTACTAGGTGTTTGCATTGCTTTCCTAGCGTCAAGCAAGCCCCTACCGGTCCTTGCCCGATGCGGACAAGCGACTACGTACCTCTCCCGTTGGTCGAGAGTTCGGGTGGGACGGTGCCTGACTATCGGACTTCAGATACGTTACGCCAGCCGGGGTCGGGCCCTCACATCGGATAGTGCCTCCTTCCTCTTGTCCAAGCGCCTTGATCCTCTCCCTGGCTCGATCCTTTCATTGGGGCATCTGTTACCGATAATAATGCTCTACTATGCCCTTTGAATTCCTTCAAAATAAATTTTGAAACCAATCTTAAGCAAAAATTTAAAAGAATCTACACACCTTTTTTCACTTTGTAGGAGCTCGATATTGCCTCTGATGTATCTCTGTACTTTCAGATCATCCAGCTCTAAAATTGCGACCTGAATTAGCCCTTTGTGTCCTCTTTCCAATGCCACTAATCTGATCCAAATTGGATTCTCCAAGGAAGAGTTATGCAAAATCTCCCACAGTGACCTGATTATAGACTAGTTTAGTAGAGTGAAATTATACGACGTGCCACAAGTCACTGTTTCGACCTTTGGCTCTGAAAAATATATACAAGAAACTACAGTCCGTCCTATTTCTGTACCTTCTTACGAAATTTCAATCAGATACTCAGAGAGAAAGTTATGACGATTTTCCCCAGGTCACCTGTTTCGAATGAAATTTAGGAGTCTGCAAGAAAACCAACTTCCTCAAATCATATCTCCGCAAATATAGCGCGAACAACTCTAAAATTTGGACCCGAGATTCAGCGCGATTTCTTCTCAAATGGATTTTTTTTTAGCTTCTGAAACGTCGCAGAGAAAAAGTTATAGCGAAAATGCCACGATGACCTGTTTGGAGCAGCGAAACCCTAGAATCCAAAGCTCTGATACCAAATGTTATGAAACCAGCTCAAGAAAAGATAGAAAAGATAGATCAACGCCTTAGCATTCAACCTCTTCGATGGGGCAACCTCCTTTACATTACATAAATGAAAAATTCTTCGATGATTCAAATGACAAAACCTCTTTTCTATATATAGGAGTCTAAGGAGTCACAATATAACCCAGCTGACCTAACAATAATAATATAAAGCCACAAAAATAACAATAGAGGGATTCTATGGGGCACAGTAATAACAATATGGGGATAATAGGGGCACAACAATATTAATAAGGGATGCAACTACAATATTAATGGGGTAATCACCAGTATTATAGGGACCCAACAACATTTAATTTGGGTAGGTGAGGGGTGTTACATTTAATATTTTTTGTTCATTTAGGAGAAACACATTAGTGAAGAATCACAATGTCTTGTGATTTTTTTTGAAGAAGTGTGTCAACATAGCTGTTGTAGCTCTGATACCACTTGTTGTAAATCTAACCCAGAAATACTATAGATCTGATATGGAAATATAAGACAATACAAATAAACCCAGAAATAATATGAAATGATTCTTTATTGATAAAACCCTTAAGGTAGGGCAACACCATACATTCACTCTTTAAGGAAGGAGAACACTCCACAAGCCATATTCCTGTTCATACAATAATCCTTCACTATCTCCATGTGGAGTCTCTAGCCTCTATATAGGCCTCATACATACAATACCATGGGTCATTACCATGGTTCACTCATACCATCAACTAATACCATGGGCCCATTAGATTATTATTAACTACTTGTGGTCCCTTACATGATATGGATTAACCACCTTATTTATTACTATGGCCCATCCCATTATTACATTATTAACTTGGGTACCTCCCTTGGTACCCCATATTATCCCCTCTAGGTATATAACATTCCACCCCCCTAAGCATGTTTCATCCCCGAAACATGGGAAGAACACAAATAATAAGATCTACTAAAAAAAGTAGTCCACCGGTACCATGCACGTGCATCTAGCCATCCAAGAGAAAGGTGAACCCTCGATCTCGCTAGTGCCTCGCTCGCTTGAGATGGAAGTTGACCATGGCAGCTCTTCTGTGTTGATGTGTAGTAGGTGGATCTTCTCTCCACGCTATCCGTCATACGGGGGTTGTTGTGCTTGTAACTACTTGGTTTCCATCTTGATGGTTGTCTTGCGGGGTGATGTGGGTGATGATATGTTGAAGTTTTAACCCACGATATCTTTTTCTTTAATTCACCCTGTTGTGGTGTCTTCTTTTCCAATATGACTTCAACCACTGAACCCTCATCAGATGTGTCAGCACCTGTTACCTTTTCAGCTTCAGCCTCTGTTTGTGTTTGATTGTCGACCATCAACTGCTCATCATCTGATATGTCAGTCCCTGGAACATCTTCTGCGTCAACCTCCGTGGACTCTACCTGTTTATTGATGGAAATATCGTGTAATGTAATTTTCTTCTTTTTATACCAGAGCTTCAGGAATTTCTTCTGCACATTAATATTTATAGTACCCATTGATTCCATCCACGGGTATCCCAAAACAACATCCATATTATCTGTCTCTGAAGCATAAAAATCACCATGCAACACATACTTATCCATAGAAATCTTCAAATCCTTATACACTTGAACATCCTCATTATCAATCTGTGCAGTTTCAATGTGTTTTGCTGGAACTTGCAATCTTTTTGCCAAATTATCACTTATAAGATTTTGCTTGCAACTAGGATTTATAGACACAACGATTTTCTCCTTTTGAATCAATCCATGAACCTGCAATAAGGAGACACTTGTAGCAAATAACCCCTTATGTGTCTCATTCTCCTTTTTCTAGCCCGAGACCATTTGTCCAAAAAGAGTTTTTCAAATTCTGCATCTGAAAGTTTGGTCAACTACTTGTGGTCAAGTGATAACCACCATTTTTCAGCCTCATCTCTGATATTAAGCTTCATTAGAATCTTCCATTGTGTCCCATGTATGTACTTGTATCTCTGTATGAATTCTTCAATAGTAGGACCATTATCTTTCCTTGTAAAATATATCATCTCCATGAAGAGGGTTTGAGAAAAATTCACTTACTTGGTGAAAATTTGAAATTGTCACAGTTTTGTCAATATTGCTCAGAATCCCTATTATGACCTGTTTTCAGACATGGAACAATCATTCTGCATCTGCCCATGTGTTAGAAATCCTAATCCAGGCACTAAAATTTTAGATCTGCGCTGCAACTCTCCCGCCGTCACCAAAATTTCTGCAAAAAAGAGCTGATTTTAAATCAGCGATATCTCCCTCATCCGGACTCCGATTCGACTGATTTTTTTTTTGAAATTGGGTAATTTTTTCTCAAACAATCCAGATCTACAATTAGATTTTGCAGATCTTGCACCAGGACGTCCAGACCTGTGCCGAAAATTCGCTGCCTTGAAAATTCTCTGCAACCCCACTGATTTTTAAATCAGCGATATCTCCTTCATCCGGACTCCGATTCAGCCGATTTTTTTTTGAAATTGGGTAATTTTTATCAAACAATCCAGATCTACAATTAGATTTTGCAGATCTTGCACCAAAATGTACAGATCTGATCTGCAAACTCGCCGCCCCCGAAATCTTGCAAAAAAAAAATAAAAATTCTCCACTTTTTTTTTTGCCCAAGAAAGTGCTCCGATACTACTTGTTGTAGATCTAACCCATAAATACTATAGATCTGATATGGAAATATAAGACAAAACAAATAAACCCAGAAATAATATGAAATGATTCTTTATTGATCAAACCCTTAAGGTAGGGCAACACCATACATTCACTCCTTAAGGAAGGAGAACACTCCACAAGCCATATGCATGTTCATACAATAATTCTTCACTATCTCCATGTGGAGTCTCTAGCCTCTATATAGGCCTCATACATACAATACCATGGGTCATTACCATGGTTCCCTCATACCATCAACTAATACCATGGGCCCATTACATTATTATTAACTACTTGTGGTTTCTTACATGATATGGGTTAACCACCTTATTTATTACTATGGCCCATCCCATTATTACATTATTACCTTGGGTACCTCCCTTGGTACCCCATATTATCCCCCCTAGGTATATAACAATAGCCTTCACTTTAGAAACAAGCTTGGAAGGCACATTGACTGGAGGAATGAGAGAGTTACCATCTTCTGGCCTGATTTCTTTTCAACGATGCAGAGATTGCATGGAGACCCGGTCATGAGGTGAGATCAATGGTTCAAAACTAATCACATTAAATTCAAATTGGGATACAAAAATTGAGCTATGATAAGGGTTTTCTGGGTCATAATCCAATTTCTCCTCTTCCATCTTAGAGATTGAAGGATCACAACAAATATGGGGTGGTAATGACGAGCTCAAAACCCGAAACTTTCCCATTGGTGGACAATACTATTTTCTTATCACAATACGAAATTGGTATACACTTCTCCTCCTGAAGCTACCCTGCAACAAAATAAATGCATCCCCCTTCTTCCCCCCCAACCCAAATTGCACCAAAATTTCCTCCCTACTCATTTTTAGATATATATGAATGTTTTTTACAGATTTGTCAATTTATACCATCATAGATCCATCTTAACTGTAGATCTACCATGTGTTAAAATGAATCAAAGTTCACAATATGCAAACCTCTTTTTGAGTGCAAAACTTGAAAAAAAGTTTGCACCTTGATAGATTTGAATATTTTTGACACTTGATAGATTCAGAGTTAAGATGGATCCATGTAAGTTCTTAATAATATTATTTACATTTATATAAATTTTACATCTCTATAGATATAAATACTCTTATTTTTTATTTTATTAAAACCTTGGTAATACATATAGTTACATATATATGTGACATATTTATTTGACATGTTTAATATATATATTTTTTAATTTGTATTTTTTATGTGATATGCATAGTATCAATGATTGATATCGATAGGTAGAGATATAATTTAGAAAAAAAAGGTTCGCTATAAATATTGGATTTTTGTAGGTTAATTAATTAAATTTAAATATAAAGGTATGAACTATAATGATTACAAATATGAATTATTATTTTAATTTATATGGTCAAATGGATTTTAATTTATAACACACACACATATAGAATTTATATTTTTTTATGTTATTAATTATATGTTCTAAAGTATAGGGGTGGTAGGAGGGGGAGGGGTGTTTTATGGCCCTAAGGAAGTTAAAGTTGTAGAGTATTCATGGAGCTTAGGATACATGACAAACAACTAAGATGAAGCTTATGCCCTCTACCAAGGGATTCACGTAGCAAAAAAAAAAAGGCAGATTCTCTTACTGTTTTGGGAGACTCCCTCCTTCTTATTCAACATTTGGTGAAGGGCTCTTCTCTGAGGGACAAAACATAAGAAAGTCTTTAAAAATTATGAAAGTGGTGAAAGGGTCCTCTTCAATAGCATATTTCCATGTTCTCAATGATTTCAATAAAGATGTAGACTTATGTGTTAATGAAGGGCGTACATTAAGATTGAGAGATTTAAAAATGAATGGCTAAATCATGCCGTTTTCTATTTCTTGGAGTTAAATGGATTGGCATTGCACAATTATGAAGGATTGCATTATCAACCTTATATAGTATGATATGTAAATTTTGTTTTTTGGTGGGTTAGTTTTCTAATGTATATATCTACAAAACCTCGTATTCATTGTTCAATTTGGAGCTCCTCTAAAAAAATTGTAGTTTTGCTAGATAAGAGGGCTTAGAATTGTTTTTGAAGATATTGCTATGCACTACCTAGTGTATTTGTTGTGACCCAACCACGAACTTGCAAATAAATACAAAATATCATGGTTACGAATATGAATCATTACTATCATTGTTATTATTTTTCAATGTGATATGCGTATTATGATTTTCATTTGGAAAAAAATATTTGTATTTTTTTGTTTTGTTTTTGTTTTTGTTTTTTATTTTTGTGTTTTTGTTTGTTTGTTCGTTTTTTTCTTCGAAGAGATGTCCATGCAAATCCACCCAAAGGGATAACATTATGCCAACTTATTAGCAAAGTCTAACCCTGAGGGTGTCGAGGAGAATTGACCCCATGACCTCCCTATAAGGAGGTGCTTTAGGAACGAGAGTTCGACCAATTGAGCTAACCCTTGAGGCTTGTTTGTAATTTTATTAATAAAAACAAATTTACAATATAACAAATTAAATTGAATTGATTGATAAGTTTTATTACTTTTTTTAGTTGAGCAGATATTTCAATGTTTACATAATTTATGGACACTACAACATCTCCCCATATTGGGGGTAGAGAGAGATCAAATCTCTCAAGATACAAACCTCTTTTTGAGTGCAAAACTTGAGGAAATGTTTGCACCTTGAGAGATTTGATTCCTCTCGAGGCTTGGTATATCTGGAGTCAAAATGGATCTATCAAGCATATTCATTGCACCAACATAGAACTATCTTAACTTTTTACAATTAAGTTACTTGCCCGACTTCTTGAAAGTTGGGGTACACACACAAACACATGCACATGCCAACTTCGTAAATGTCAACCTTTGTACACTATATTTTGGAGTAGTCTATGGAGGCGGAGGAATTGCCCAGACGACCAAAAGTGGCCAGAATCGAGGTTTTTTTTTTTGTTAAATCTTGTAGATGCAGTGTTTGAATCATGTTTTTGATGGTGGAAATGGATTCAACACCATAAACAACGTCTAGGGCACCTAAACTTATGAATTTTGATAGCTTTTACTTGGATTTACAAAAATCCCTGCCGGATATTTTCAAAATATAACCGGAATTTCCATAACTTTCAGGGCTAAAAAGCATAATTTTTAGACTACGGCCTATATTTTTGAATGTCTATATATTACACTTGAAAAAACAAGCTCTTAACCAAATAAGCTTTAAATCATATTCTACAACCAAACAACAATTGCAATTTTAATAATGTTTGTAAAAACCCACTATCCACTTATTTATAGATATATATAAATGTTTTTCACAATTAAGTTATTTGCTCCTAGCTTCTTAAATATTACTTTCTATTTCTTTCTCTATACATAATTTCTTGAATGTCAACCTAAGTATATTATATCCTTGAACTACTTTAAGGTATGGAATAAAGTAATTTTGTACCCAAAAAACCTCTTTTGTTAAGTAATAATTTTCATGCATGGTCAAAGTTATATCATAATTTGAATGAATTTAATTCTAAATTGATTTAAATCGTTAATATATATATATATATATATATATTTTATTTTTTTTCAAGTTTTAAATTGATTATATATATATATATATATTTGAAGGTGGCAAAATTTATCATAACTTAGTTGTCAATTGACATTAAAGACAATAACATTAGTTGTTAACCAAGAAAGTGGGTTGTCTCATCACCATTATTTAACGAAAACCTCACCACCTGAAATGACTCACTAATGGTTTGTAGGGGTAGACTTCCACTCTTACTAAATGCCTCTAAATCTTGGGACATTAATGTATTTCCTTACATTCAATGAAGATGACCTCCCAACCAATCAAAAACAATTTTAAGTCTTACTTTAGGATAAAAAATGAGTTTGGACCTAGATAGTATTCACAAAAAACTTTAATGTCCCTTATAGTCATTATTAAGACTACTTCTAAAACATTAACTTTGAACCACATTGAGGTATGAAATAAATTAATTTTATATGAACACAGATTTTTTTGTTGAGTTATAAATTTAATAAGAATTTGGTAGATTCCATACATGATTAAAGTTTTGTTAGGATCTAAATTCACTCAATTTTAAATTGATTTAAATGATTGAAATTTTGATCAAAGTTTTGAATTGATGAAAATTCTTTTTTTTTTTTTTTCTTTTCATTTTGAAAGTGGAAAAACTTATTATAACTCAATTATCGATTTATAGTGAGGACTATCGTCATTGGTTACTATCCAAGAATGTAAACTATCTCATCATTATTATTCAAGGAAAACCATGCCTCTTGAAATGAATCGTTGATAGTTATAAAGGGGCAGATTTCAACTCTCACTATATGCTTAGTCTATAAAAAGATAAGACTTTCACTCTTACTAGATGCCTTTAAGTTTTGAACAATTAACATATTTCCTTACATTTAAGAAAGATAAACTTTTAAGCATTTGAAACACTTTTAAATCTTACTTCATCACAAAAGAATTTTTAACCTAAATAATATATCATCATCAATAAAACCACCTCAAAATTTTTAACTTTTTACACTACTAAATTCTAATTATTAAAATTTATTTAGCTCATTTGATTAGGCCAAACTGTGGATATCTTGCACTAGAAAACAATTATCCATCAATATAAAAGCCCCACCTAAATTAGAAACTCAATTTACTTATTTAGTGAAACTCGTGAACAATTGCGCTAGGCTCAAGAATATAGTAACAATTCACCGAGCAAAGCCCAAATCTCCTCAACTTGATGGTAAATCCCCTGGACCTGATCCTAAATCTACCAATTCTCTAATTAAAAACTGGCGAAAAAATTATAAATTTATACATGTCCTCCATATGTGAAAGCTTAATGAAGGCTCCACGACACATCATCGGAGCACCAACCCCAGGGCGATCTTTTGTATATTTCAAGTTCGAAGGGAGATCAAATGTCCATAGGCTTAAAGATTGATCGCGGTTCCAAGTAGGGGGACGTTTTGTTTGTTGCCGGTTGAATATATAAAAGCCAACAAGAACCCTGAAGTAGTTGTTATTCATCTGACGAGATAAGTGGGCTCGGGTTGACAAAGGCGAGGTGGATGTTATTGGATTCAAAAAGTCCAAGACTGGACTGGATCAGAGGGTTTGACTGCGAAAAGACCAGATTAAAAAAAAGCAGGTTTGGTTGCAAGTGGCCGGGTGGGTTCAAACCTCTGGGTTGCGGTCAAAAAGGTTAAAGTGAGTGGATGGTTTAGTTTAGGAAAGAACGAAGAAAGAAGATGGGCAGGATGTGACCCCAGATAGAGAGGGGTGAAGAATCTGTTCTGTTCTGCCTCATATCAAATCACAGCCCAACCCAGCAGCCAAAGATCCTTCACGCACACAGTGCTATCTGTCTCTGTCAGTTGTTTTTATATA
This sequence comes from Pinus tabuliformis, assembly GCA_031772625.1. NCBI lineage: Eukaryota > Viridiplantae > Streptophyta > Pinopsida > Pinales > Pinaceae > Pinus > Pinus tabuliformis. The sequence continues at coordinate 841,956,221 of CM062819.1, read as the reverse complement.
CTAATTCCCATTGTCAACAACAATGAATAATATTAATAATAATAATATTAACAATGTGGGTGTCGTCAAAGAGGACGCTGAAGGGGAGACACAAGCATCTATATACCCACAACAAGCCCCAGCTCCAGGCCCCCTTTTGCCAGGACAAGGCCAAGCTCAATCTCAATCTGAATTTCAATCGATTCAAATCGATCATAATCCCCCAGGGGACGACGACCCACATCATAATCCTCCAGGGAGCGACGACCCACAACTGCAAACAACAATTTCAACCCCCCTTCCTCCTCAACAGCAGCAGCAGCAAGTGGGGGGAGAAGACGAGGAGGATCGAGCCATGGCGGGCACGGTGTTTCATCTGTATTTGCATCAGACCCCAGACAATCTACAGCAGAAGATGACCTTTCCAGAACTATGCCGAAAGTTCAGGTTATTCCTTCTTTCTTTCTCTTTCTTTTCTTGGGGTTTCGATCTCGCAACTGCCATTAAATTAGTGCCGATGACATGCTAAACTGATGAAGTGATGTATACCGAGTTCAATACGTTAGGAAACGGGGGCAATTCAGTAGGAGAAGATAACCATGCTAAGCCGAGCTCTTAAAGTGATACATACCATATTCACTATTTTAAGCGGAGTTAGATTTCCTATCCTGAAGCTAACACCCAATGCAATAAAAGCTGTATCCGTCATTGGTGCTGAAAATTGGGCAATATGTCAACCCTGCATTTGTGTGGAGCACATGGTCATTGAAGACAAATCTATTCTATGAAACTGAAACGCGAACACAGTACTAGATTCACTTTGGTCCATAGTGCTAGCACGTGGGACTCCGAGTTACATTTATACCAGGAAGTAGACATAGATTGCCCTAGTAAGATATATCAAAGACCTCAACTAGGGATATGCCACTCTAATTTCTAGTAAGCTTGCAATTAAGAAGGCATCGCAAATACAACCGCCATAATGAAGGGAGCACTTAAACGGGTACAACTAACTGTTAATTTCAAGCTGGCTTTTGTCCTTGGAAACGGATCTATATTCCAAGGAATAGGTGGGGAATTATCAGTGGTGGGTGGGTTTTTTTTCTTCTGTCAAAAGATGATCCTCTAGCATAGGGAACTGCCTGTGCACCAAAATGGGCAGTGGAACTCGTTCTTAAACATAAAATCATTAGCTCTCATGAATCTTAATTTGGGAAGTTTAGAGTTTCAAAATTTATTTTATCTGAAGCGTCAGGTTTGGAGCGTGAATTTGTTATAGATCTGCATCAATGGCATTCCTGAACTCGAAAAACAACATTTAACAATGATGTGCTGTATTACATATTTCATAATCTCCTCAAGCTATTTTTGTAATTTGGGATCAATCCCAACCTTTCCAAACCTCGTCTGTATGCAATATATGCCTTTTTACCACCTGTCATTCCTGATTGAATGGTCTGGTGAAATGCTTGGATTGCATAGGCAACAGTGGCTCACCATCAGCAATGTCATGAAAAGTTGGTTGAGTATAAGTCGTAACATAGGTGAACCTGCAGTTTATCAGTGTGTGTGTACACCAATTTAGGAAGCCTGAATTTTATAGCTGAATGATGAAGGTATAACGGCAACTGTACCACACCAATGATAAGACCAGTCCTTGGCAAACCTTCTGATTTGAAAAGTTTCTGCCTTCCATGATATAGTGTGTGATAATTTACTAGCTTTGATCATTTCGAAGCTGTCCTGAAGAGAGTGAAGGTATCCACACTCTGCAAGAACAAAGATGCACGTTTTGGAATCTATAAAAGGCCACTCTGCAACATTGCAGGTGTACAAAGGACCATGAACTTTCCTTTTTTTTGTAACTCAGAGAAATTTGGCAGCTCGCGAGACACGGGGCTACCAATAAGTCTCTGGGGTCTACCGCCTGTTCTCCTCTCTGTAAACTGGGTCACAACTGGGGGGATTTGAATTTTGGATTTCTTAGTTACCACAAACTCAAATTACTTCTGTCACAATTTGAGCTGCCCCCTGAGACCATGCACTTTCATATTAACTGTAAAGATATAGGGTGAAGGTAAATATTTACTGGAATGCAAGTATAAAATAATGAGAAAGTTACTCTGCAACAATGTCATATTGAGATTGCAACGAACCGTAAGTCTGAGTAATTGGGGGAGTATATCATCTTATCGCAATGTTATGTAATGAAAGGTATTGGCCAAAATTCAATAATTGAGATTATTTCTATGTGATTTCCAAAAACTAGCTCAACAATTGAGATTATTGTTTTGAATTGTTATATTGCCAAATTTTAGTGCACAATAAACGTGTGAAAATTTAACATACTATATAGATTGAGATTCTTGCAATTGTGTTCAAAGTTCAAGAATGGAGGTGGCATAAAAACAATTCACGTTGGGTGAAAATTAAAATGTATTTTTTTTTTAATATGTTTAATTGTTCTAATTTATCTTTTCATAATTAAGAAGGCTTATCAACATTTAAAAGAGAAATGAGACTGACAACCATGTCAATGTTCATTTATGCGGAGTCACCACTTTACAATGACATTGACCTAAAAGCATATGGCAAGAACATGGGCTAGCAGTGAGCATGGGCTGGTTGCCTCTATGATCCAGCTAGAGGTCAAGGGAAATCTTGGGCATTTTCTAAGGCTAAGTTTAAGATTTACTGAAGTATAGATTATGTAAGGCTGGACAACGAGTCACGACACATTCAAACTCATACATCCAAGCATACCTGGATGAAGTTGCACCACCTGTTACATGTTATGTGTTCAAATACCTATGAAGGGTGAAGAATTGAAACTTTTACAACAATATGCATATACATAAATAGCTGCTAGGGCCTATGTCACAAGGTTTGCTGAACTTCCATCATGAGGTTCAAAATTCAGTGAACTTGAATTTTTTGTTTGAAGTTTGGTGAACCTCATTGAACCTCATGGCTATTGGCCAAGTCCACAGCTCAACCTCGTAACCTTTTGTCATAGCTCAAGATTGTAATCTATCCTTGTAGTCCAAGCTCATCATAACAATTTTTATGTTTATTGATGTTGATTTCTTACATTTTGTTGTTCTATTTCATTTGAAGTTTATATACCCTCCCATCATCAGTTTTTCTGAAAACCATGCCGTAACTATATATATATATATATATATATATATATATGAACATAATGGCAAACCTCATCAAAAAATCTAACAACTGAACCTAATCATTTTTGAACTTGAACTTGAACCCAAACTACATGACTTAAGTTAGGGCATCATTTTCAGAAAAAAACTGATGATTTGATGGTGGGTTTTTGCATTTTCCGCTTGACTAGTAACATGGATCCTTTTAAATGATCAGGATGAGGAATATTTGATCATTTGCAATATCATGAAAAGTTCCAGCTAAGTTCTAAGAAGAAAACATTCCTGGTCTCTCAGTGTTGTTGAAGTAATATTAATAATGTATTGTCAAGGCTTGTGAAACTCTCATTTGATGAGACTTAGTTTGGTGAACATATATTATAGCTGTACTTTAGTGCATTATCTTTCAAACTTTCGGGTGACTTGGTCCTAATTAATATTAATAATGTATTTTCAAGGCTTGTGAAACTCTCATTTGATGAGACTTAGATTGGTGAACATGTATTATAATTTATAGCTGTACTTTAGTGCATTATCTTTCAAACTTTTGGGTGGCTTGGTTCTAATTGATCTTCCATATTTTGTTGGAGACTTGGTTAGACTTGTTCACTCTCTCGTAATTTTGTACTCCCATTAATAGATAATACAATGAAGAGTGTACAATATATCTACATTGTGACGATATCCTAATCTCCTTTCTATTGGCAAGCTCTCTCCCCCTCCCCTCCCCTCCCCTCTCTCTTTCTTGTGTTTCTCTTGTATGTGAGTATTCACATTGTTGTCGCCATTTCAGTTAGTATTGTAGCTTTAAGATTAGGGCTTCTTTAGAGTTCCACCATCCTCCTTGGGATTTTTTTTCCTTGCATGGGATTCTCTTTGAGCTCTCAGCTTCAAGCGGTTTCAATGATTTACATGAACATTTACTAAGGTTTTGTTATTCAATGCATCAAAGTGCTCTCTTATAGATTTACATTTCTACTATCGAGGGATAGAGATTGAGATCACCACAACTTACACTAACTTGATACTATAGTTCATGGGGCCTTGTTTTGGTTTGTCGCAGGGCCTTAAGCTTCAGCTTAGTAAGGGGTATGGTTCCATAGCCCTCATCAAGGGATAATGCTTCTAGGGGTAGTTTCATGACATCTCGACTAAACTTTATCTCATGGAGGCAATTATCAGATCCACAGTTCTCTATGGCTTTGAGATCTAGGGAGTGAACTTGTTGTAGACAAATTGCACTAGACTAGTGAGAGTACAAACCTTGCTTCTTAGGTGCATCATCTGGTGTAAGCAAATGGTTCCACAACCCATTGTTCAAGCAGAGTTTGGCATCCACCTTTTTTGCCTTGAGGTCATTTTCCGCTTGATTTCTTTCCTTCATAGAGTCCAATCTCTTGAAGACTTTGCTAGTAGGCGAGATAGGTATCCCTACCTTGCACTTTGCTCCTTGGAGGCTCTCGCCTTAGATCCTTCCCCAGGTCGAGCACAAGGTTGGTTTTGAAAGGCATCTCAACTTCTTTAGATGATTACTATTCCCCTGAGTGCATGCCCTCGTTCAGATTCTCCCTTGATGCGCCGTGCCATCTCTTGTTGACTAGATGTGTATTGAACCAACCTATCAGAGAGGATATTTACATATTCATTTAGGTCACTTGGATCTCACCCTCAATGAGCCTGGGCTCAATGATGTCTTTCTACCTAGAGCACCTTTTTGGAGATGCATGATGGCGTGATTGTCCATCTCCTATACATTTGCAAACATTAGATGCACTCGTTTAGGGTCCCTTTGGGACAACTTTAGGGCGGCTCCTAAAGACTCTAGAAAGAGATAGATCACCATATACCACGATCTAATATGATCTGATAGGTGTGCCACCTTTAGGAGTTAGAGATAAAGATGTACCTCAATTTTTGGTGGTCCCTATATTATGAGATTAGAGGATGCTATTAATGCCTCTATAAGGACTAGGGAGGCTCCCTCTCTACTTTCTTCTGATACTAATATCAAAGATGCTTACCCTCTTCATCAGGGAGATTTTCAGCCATAGATCTCAACTCTTGCATGATATGCCTTGCCATGAGATGACCAGACCGATTACCTCATACTTCCCTGTTGATCCATCAAATTGAAGCAACAAATGACAGGCATAATTCTAGAGCACACTAGACAACAAGATGGTGAGAACTCAGGTTTCTCCTTAGCCTCCCCCTTTGGGAGACCAGCCGATATTATTAAGACCAGTTTGGAGATGTCAAAACATACATTAGGCCACACGTTCTTGGAGCATTAGAGAGATCAATACCAGCCAAATATGGAGTAGAGCATGGTCCACCCATCATACTACCTCCCAAATCTAGAGGAGCAACTAGAGATCTATTTGAAGTTTCCTTCTTTTGACCTCAGATGTTAAGGAGTATGCAACCAAACTTGATGGTTCTAGAAGACTTTGACAGTGAGCTTGGGCCCAATTCTTCCCCCTCACCCTTGGCCATCAAACTTACGTGACCTTGACATCATTAGAGCCAATGTTTGATCTCCCTGTCTTACTCTCTCTCTTGATAGGTTCTTGTGTTGAGTTGTCCACCTTTTCGGTCTTGGATAAACTCACTTAGTGTTTTATATCATTGTACCTTTGTCATGATTTTAAACATATATATTGTTTTATTTCTTTGCTTTATTTTTGGTATTTTCTAGGAGTTGTGTTGGCAACTTGGCACTCCCACATTTTATTCATATTGGTTGTACTCTTCAGTCCCATTGACCTACTTTTGTGCTTGTTACTCATCAAAAAGTCGGTAACCCATAGGAATTTTTTTTCTCCTCCCTGGACAGACAATCAACAACCCTATTGGTCAATACATGACATGATGCCATAGATCCTCCACTTTGTTTCGATCAACTTTTTCTCTCTCAACTGGCATTCATGCTTAAAGGAAGGTGGGTGATACATTGGCAGGTACTTTAACCATTTCGTGATTATGTGCTTTTACTTGATGTTTAGGGCATAGATCAAAGATGCTTACCCTCTTCATTAGGGATATTTTCAGCCATAAATCTCAACTCTTGCATGATATGCCTTGTCTTGAGATGACCAGACCGATTACCTCATACTTCCCCTGATTGAAGCAACAAATGACATGCACAATTCTAGAGTGCACTGGACAACAAGATGGTGAGGTCTCAGGTTTCTCCTTAGCCTCCCCCTTTGGGAGACCAACCAATATTATTGAGACTGGTTTGGAGATGTCAAAACATACATTAGGCCATGTTGACCCTGCTGCCTACATCTACCTACAAGTCAGTGAGAAAAGCCTTCAACTCCACAAGGTGTGGGTGGCAGGGAACTCAGAGAAGGGGCTGTCACACTAATCCCAACTCTCTCTGTTTGAGCTATCTCCTAGGTTAGCTAAAGGGGGTGGTCCCTAATGAAAAGTTAATTTAAAAAGGATGTGAGTTTCTAGGAGAATTGTTAGAGTTAAATAGATTATCTCTTTAAGATTTATAAGCAAAAAATTGATATGAGCAATAACCATCATAAGATAAGCATGAAATACATAAAAAACCAGTGCCTTCAAAGTATTTTCTCTTTAATAAATGAAATTGTATTTTGCTTAAAATGAAATAAAATGCTTCAAAAATTGAAAGCAAAACAATCTTGAAATGGAGACAAAGATGACATGAAATAGTCAAAATGATAATCTACAATTAGTGTACAAGAACTAGATCAAGACATGCAAGTAGAACTCCATACTTGTCTAGTTAAAATAATGCTCTAGGTAGCAAATAAAATCCTTGAAAGCGCAAGATATTGATCAAGAAAAATATTTAATTTGAATTTATGTGATCTTAATAAGCTAGAGGAAAGGAAACTCCCTCTTTCAAAATCGTTTGATAAGATCCTTGAAGCAAACCAATTGGGTCCTTCTATTCTTGATCTTGGGAGTTAGTTTGTCTATTGGAGAGCCACCCCACACCCAAGTAAATCCTTCAACCAAATCTAAAGATCTTTACACACTTGGAAAAACATGTCAACAATCATTAGGGATTAGATTATACAATGGAGGAGAAGGCTAGAGATTTCACCAAAAATCTTCTAGTGCTCCTCTTCCTAGAGTATTTTTCTAACCCAAAAACCATACAAGATATCTTGCATATGTTAATCCAAACAAGTGGCAAAATGATAACTAGCATGATCCAACATACATGTAGAATGTAAAGCACAAAAAATAAAATAACATCACCTCAAGAAATGGAAGGAGAACACTAACACAATAGTACCCCAAAGTCTCTTTTATTATATGAAAGATGAATACAAAATCCAGCGAAGTCTCCGCAAGCCCAACAACTCGTTCTAAAGATACAAAGATGAGAGCCAAAGCTCATTTATATAGAACTATGGGAGCCAATACCAATGAAAAATGAAATGACAAGTGTAACTTGATGGCAATCCCAATGTAAAAACGAATTTGTACAAGTGGCTGATATGACTGTTGTGTAATCCTGTAGCTGGCAGTCAATAGAGCCTTGCTGGCCTATGTATTCCTCCTTGAGAATCAACACTGATTCTTCTCTAGTGGCAGCATATTCTTTAGCTTGAAGTGGAGTGAGTCGTGTGAAAAAACTTGGAGTAAAAAGACACATATCCCTTGCAAATCTGAGCTGAACTGATGTGTCAATGTGAGAAATCTGTGGACTGTTCCTTGACTGCGTAGGAGTCTTTATCAGCTGGCAGATTACAAGTGTGAGGCTGTGTGATAAGTGACTACTACTAGGTGGAGCAACATGGAGACCAAAGTGGAGACATACTCCACTAAATCTGAAATATCTCACACTTAATTCAACCTTCCAAATCTGCGTAGATCTCTGATGAATCGAGCTGTAACAAAGCCAATTCAAGCCTCTTAACTGGCACTTAACTTTCTGATTGGCTGGCAACGGATTAGTGGGGGACAAACTTGTCTTACTTGGCCACGCTGGCCCTTTTGACTGCTGCGTGAATGTTGCTTAGCTGAGTGTAAACTGCGTGTTAATTTGCTGCGTATCGTTCTTTTAGCTGGCAGTGACATATCCCTGCGATGATCCCATATGTATGTGAGTGGGAGACAAGTGAGAGTAAGTGGGGGACAAGAACTGTCCCATGTGGCAGTTCTGTCCCCACTTAAACTTTTTCCAAACCCGTTACATTTTAAAACTGATTTTTGAAGTCTTTTTGCTAATTCATGGACTTCCAACACTAATTGATGACTTCGCTGATTTCTCCCCCACTACTTGTGGGCCTCGTGGCTGCCATGTCATATATTTTGTCCCCCCTTTAAGCTTTTAATGTGCACCACATATTTTCAACACGTTAATTTTTTTTTTTGCTGTGCCTTATGAACTCATGGTTGGACCATTTGACTTGCCACTTGGAACTTTGACTTTGACTTGTGCTTTATGTGGTGGACCCGACATGGTTGCCACATCACCTTTGACTTCTCTTGTGAACTTCCATGTCACCTTTTGACTCTTTTTTGACTTTGGAAAAAATAATTATTTTTTCCAATTATTAATTTTTTTTTGAACTTTTTCGTCATATTTGCTAGTGTCATTAGGAAAATTGGCTTTTGAGGGACTATAAGTCTCTTTTTTGTCCCCCCAAATGGGTCCTAGGATAATGCTGGGTCTCTGAGGATGAATTTCAAGTAGTCACATGCCCCAGACATTTCTTAAGGCCATTTATTTACACCATTACATAGAAAATAATTAAAAAATCATGTTTTGCGGGAAATTTTTAATTATTAAAAAACCCTATTTAGGCCTAGCCAAATTCCACAAATTTTTTTGTGTAATCTAGTATGGTAATATACATCGACTTTAGACACTAAGATGTGTTAGGGGCTCAACTTTCAAACCGTCACCTCGGCTTTGGGGGTAAAAAATGATTGAAAAAACCTAGAAAATTATCTGCCTCTGAAAAAGAAGGGATAATTAACCGGATAAAAAAATCACTCCAAGGTGTACTCGTTTGCTAATCGAGTCCCAACATCCTAAGCCTATCACAGACTCAAAAACTCATCATTACTAATATCACTTATTACAATTCCCCGCAGGGTGTGGAATCTAGGTACAAGAAAGATGATGAGAAGATAGAAGTAGAGTTAAAAAACTCTGTTGACTGATGATATCTGATGGTACAAGTGTCCTCTGGATCATCTTTGGGCATGGAGTCTTCATATAATCATCAGGTGCCACTCCAGTGGTCAACATTTGACTCCATATGGGGATGCTTTCTAGATACAATGTGATAGTGTGCAAGAACCTGGAATCTGCACGAACCGACAAAAGACATATATGAGCAATATCCATTCAAAATATCATCAAAAGAAATAAAGTACAGGAATGAAGAAATGAAAATTTATTCTATGAGTATAAATGACAATTTATTCATGAAATAAAACTACTTAAACAAAAATGACACAATATAAGGTTAGAAATATGATACAAAAATATGCCCCATGGCATCAGATGTCTTTGGTGAAATCCATCTTGAGAACCTGCCTACTCACAGGCAAGTCCATAGGTTCTTTCTTTGATGTGCCTTGCCCAATTCTGACTATATTGGGACTATGACTTGCCCCACTATTAACATGTTTGTGGCCATCAGATATACCAAACCTCTTCCTTTTCCTTTTCTGACTGTTGATGCGTTAAGGCTTGATCCTGCTCAAAACTGGTGGTTCATTTTTTATATCTCTTTTCTTCTTTCGCTTTTTTCTTTTCTTCTTAGTTAGTTGTGATGGTGATGATGATGCATTTATTGCCAATCCTACTGCTTTGTCTTGAAAATGTTCTAATAAAAGATTTGAAGCACCCAAGCTTTTTGAGCTATGCCTTATCTCTTCGTTTTGAATATGTTCTGTTAAGGGGGGAAGAAAATTTGTCAACACTGCATCACGTCCTGTCTGGCATGATCTATAGATAATCTCATTGTTGGGTTTCTTTGGATCTTCAACATGATATCTTTTCTCTAACTCTCGATCAAGTCTGACAAAGGTATTATCAAGCATGGGGATGGTGGCATATGATAAGTCCATTGGAAGGCTACCACCTAGATCTGATGCCCATTTTCTTGAGAGGAGCATTCCCCATGAATCTGGAACATCTATCACAACAATATCCATAGTCATTATTCTATCTGTGTATGCAGCTAGGAAACCCTGTAAATCTTTAGTTATCCCACACACTTCAATTATTTTAGAATCCATTGAACATATGTTGTGATAGGGCTTAGAAACCCTTAAATTCAGTTGCTCCATGGCTTTCTTGGTCATGACATTTGATGAAGCCCCTGAATCAAACATGCAGTTGTGTAAAAGACGATCTTTCACTATCAAAGAAACATAAAATGGTAGATGATCTTCATTCCCCACATAACAATTCATTCTTTTCAATACAATTTCCTCATCTCCTGGTTCGTCACTAGGCTTTGCTTCCCTTTGAGTAACTTCAATGGCACTTAGTAACTTGGCCTTTTGAGATGGTATTTTTAAAAGTTGTCATTGGAATAGAAACCTTTGCATTATTCACCAAATTGCCCAAGTCAAAATTCAATTCTAAAGTAGGAGGAGAATTTTTTTTGTGATTATTCCGGTCTTGGATATTCCTTCTTTGATAAGTCATCCCTTTGTGTTTTGCCATAGCAAGAAGTTGTCAAGATGTAGGTTTTTCCCCAAAAATCTTAGTGACCTCGTCAAAATTTGCAATCATATTGTAAACCCCAAGATTATTAGGCCTATGGTCAATCTCTTGTTTTCTCTCAATGGTGTATATCTGATCCTCCATGGAGAACATATTGATTTGAAATTTTGACCCATTGTCCCTACATGTTCATCTCCTAACATGCCACTTTCCATGATTCTCTTCACATATGGGCATGTGGCTTTTTCATGGAAATCAGTACATGGCCTACAAAAAGGGGGAATGTGATCTACCATGTTGGTGGATTCCAATGGATTTGGAGGCCTAAGCTCCTGTTGAGGGCCTATATTCTTTTGCCATCTATCATTTGGCCTGGGTTGGAATCTTTTCACTTGTGATCTCTCCATGGCCACCAACCTATTTTGCATGGCTTGCATTTCTTTAATGTGATTTGCTTCCATGCTCTTGATGAGTTGAGTTAGTTCTTTAATAGGATCATGTGTAGTCTCTTCCTTGGCATTGCCTTTGTAATCATTTGATTTTGATGGCCCTCTATTGAAATCATGAATTTCAGATTTTCTTGACTGCTTTCTAGCCCTTTCTATCTTCAAGGCTTCAGATTGAGCTACGCTTAGATTCATAGGTTCCTTCCTACTCAACTCATAGGCAGTGTCAACCCCAAAAGCATCTAGATATGAGCATAAAAGAAATTCATCAAGAGGTTTAATAGTAGCAGACATGCTTTTTACTAATTCATTGAATCTCTTGTTAAACTCCTCCATGATTTCATTCTCATTTTTCTTCATGTTGCTAATGGCATTGATCAAATGCCTATTTTCCTTCTTCTCTCCAAACTTATCTAAAAATGCAATTAGAATGGCTTGTAAAGAGTTATATGAGTTAGCAGGTTTCTCAGCGAGCCAATCAAGAGCATCTTCTTCTATAGATAAAACAAAAAGCCTCATCTTCACATTCTCAAAATTAGCAGCGTTACACCATTTAAATATACAAACATTAAAGTTTTTCACATGTGATGTAGCACTAATGGCATTGTTACCTTGAAAGGAAGGCAAATTTTCAATAGCCTTGTCAGGGATATTGTGAGGATAGCCATTTATGTTAGTGAAGTCACAAGGAGCAAAAATATCATTCATGATGCTAGGCTCTACTTCTTCTTGAAAAATCAAATGAATATTAGAAATAGCCTCTTGCCCAAGACTGGCAAGAGCTCTACTATGAGAAAGTCTATTCAACCTCTCTCTAAAACCCTTTCAGGATTAGGAGAGGGGCTAACTAGACCACTTGAATTTCTCCTAGTAGACACTCTTGCAAAATTTGGATTGAGTGGAGTCGCCACTTGAGCAAGAATCTAAATCTAAAGTTCAAAAATGCTAAAACCAGAAGGTTAGTCGATTTCCTAGGTAAAAGAAAGCTTGTCCCCAACAACGGTGCCAAAAAATGTTGACCTTGCCGCCTACACCTACCTACAAGTCCGTGAGAAAAACCTTCAACCCCACAAGGTGTAGTTGGTGGCAGGGAACTCAGAGAAGGCGCTGTCACACTAATCCCAACTCTCTCCGTCTGAGCTATCTCCTAGGTTCGCTAAGGGGGGTGGTCCCTAATGAAAAGTTAATTTAAAAAGGATGTGAGTTTCAAGGAGCATTGTTAGAGTTAAATAGATTATCTCTTTAAGATTTATAAGCAAAAAATTGATATGAGCAATAACCATCGTAAGATAAGCATGAAATACATAAACAACTAGTGCCTTCCAAGTATTTGCTCTTTAAGAAATGAAATTGTATTTTGCTTAAAATGAAATAAAATGCTTCAAAAATTGAAAGCAAAACAATCCTGAAATGGAGACAAAGATGACATAAAATAGTCAAAATGATAATCTACAGTTAGTGTACAAGAACTAGATCAAGACACGCAAGTAGAATTCCATACTTGTTTAGTTAAAACAATGCTCTAGGTAGCAAATACAATCCTTGAGAGTACAAGATATTGATCAAGAAAAATATTTAATTTAAATTTATGTGATCTTAATAAGTTAGAGGAAAGGAAACTCCCTCTTTCAAAATCATTTGATAAGATCCTTGAAGCAAACCGATTGGGTCCTTCTATTCTTGATCTTGGGAGTTAGTTTCTCTATTGAAGAGCTACCCCACGCTCAAGTAAATCCTTCAACCAAATCTAAAGATCTCTACACACTTTGAAAAAGATGTCAACGATCATAAAGGATTAGATTATACAATGGAGGGGAAGGCTAGAAATTTCATCAAAAATCTTCTAGTGCTCCTCTTCCTAGAGTATTTCTCTAACCCAAAAACCATACAAGATATCTTGCATATGTTAATCCAAACAAGTGGCAAAATGATAACTAGCATAATCCAACATACATGTAGAATGTAAAGCACAAAAAATGAAATAACATCACCTCAAGAAATGGAAGGAGAACACCAACACAATAGTACCGCAAAGTCTCTTTTATTATATGAAAGATGAATACAAAATCCAGCAGAGTCTCCGCAAGCCCCACAACTCATTCTAAAGATACAAAGATGAGAGCCAAAGCTTATTTAAATAGAACTATGGGAGCCAATACTAATGAAAAATGAAATGACAAGTGTAACTTGATGACAATCCCAATGTAAAAACGAATTTGTACAAGTGGCTGATATGACTGTTGTGTAATCCTGTAGCTGGCAGTCAATAGAGCCTTGCTGGCCTATGTATTCATCCTTGAGAATCAACACTGATTCTTCTCTAGTGGCAGCATATTCTTTAGCTTGAAGTGGAGTGAGTCATGTGTGAAAAAACTTGGAGTAAAAAGACACATATCCCTTGCAAATCTGAGCTGAACCGATGTGTCAACGTGAGAAATTTGTGGACTGTTCCTTGACTACGTAGGAGTCTTTATCAGCTGGCAGATTACAAGTGTGAGGCTGTGTGAAGAGCCTCTTAATTCAACCTTCCAAATTTGCGTAGATCTCTGATGAATTGAGCTGTAACAAAGGCAATTCAAGCCTCTTATCTGGCACTTAACTTTCTGATTGGCTGGCAATGGATTAGTGGGGGAAAAAACTTGTCTTACTTGGCCACGCTGTCCCTTTTTACTGCTGCGTGAATGTTGCTTAGCTGAGTGTAAATTGCGTGTTAATTTGCTGTGTATCATTCTTTTCGCTGGCAGTGACATATCCCTGCGATGATCCCATTGGTTGATATATATGTGAGTGGGAGACAAGTGAGAGTTAGTGGGGGACAAGAACTGTCCCATGTGGCAGTCCCCACTTAAACTTTTCCAATTCCGTTACATTTTAAAACTGATTTTTGAAGCCTTTTTGCTAATTTGTGGACTTCCAACACTAATTGATGACTTCGCTGATTTGTCCCCCACTACTTGTGGGCCTCATGTGGCTGCCATGTCATATATTTTGTCCACCTTTAAGATTTTAATGCGCACCACATATTTTCAACATGTTAAAAAACTTTTTCGTTGTGCCTTATGAACTCATGGTTGGACCATCTGATTTGCCACTTGGAACTTTGACTTTGACTTGTGCTTTATGTGGTGGGCCCCACATGGTTGCCACATCACCTTTGATTTCTCCTATGAACTTCCATGTTACCCTTCGACTCTTTTTTTGACTTTGGATAAAATAATTATTCTTTCCAATTATTAATTTTTTTTGAATTTTTTCGTCGTATTTGCCAGTGTCATTAGGAAAATTGGCTTTTGAGGGACTATAAGTCGCTTTTTTGTCCCCCAAAATGGGTTCCAGGATAATGCTAGGTCTCTGAAGATGAATTTTGAGTAGTCATACGCCCTAGAAATTTTCTAAGGCCACTTATTTACACCATTACATAGAAAATAATTAAAAAATCCCGTTTTGCGACAAATTTTTAATTATTAAAAAACCTTACTTAGATCTAGCCAAATTCCACAATTTTTTTTGTGTGATCTAGTATGGTAATATACATCGACTCTAGACACTAAAATGTGTTAGGGGCTCAACCTTTAAATCGTCACGCTGGATTTGGGGTAAAAAATGAGTGGAAAAACCTAGAAAATTATTCGCTTCTAAAAAAAAAGGGATAATTAACCGGATAAAAAAAACACTCCAAGGTGTACTCGTTTGCTGATCGAGTCCCAACATCTTAGGCCTGTTACAGACTCAAAAACTCATCATTACTAGTATCACTTATTACAATTCCCAGCAGGGTGTAGAATCTGGGTACAATAAAGATAATGAGAAGATAGAAGTAGAGTTAAAAAACTCTGTTGACTGATGATATCTGATGGTACAAGTGTCCCCTGGATCATCCTTGGGCATGGAGTCTTCATATAATCATCAGGTGCCACTCTAGTGGTCAACAGGCCACACGTTCATAGAGCATTAGAGAGATCAACTCCACCCAGATATGGAGTAGAACATGCTCCACCCATCATACCACTTCCCAAATCTAGAGGAGGAACTAGAGATCTATTTGAAGTTTCCTTCTGTTGACATTCGATGTTAAGGAGTATGCAACCAAATTTAATGGTTTTAGATGACTTCGATAGCGAGCTAGGGTCCAATTCGCCCCCCTTACCCTTGGCCATCAAACTCAGGAGACCTTGACATCATCAGAGCCAACATTTGATCTCCCTCTCTTACTCTCTCTCTTGATAGGTTCCTGAGTTGGGCTGTGCACCTTTTTGGTCTTGGATAAACTCACTTACTGTTTTATATCATTATACCTTTGTCACGATTTTAAAAATATATATAGTTTTCTTTCTTTTCCTTATTTTTGGTATTTTCTAGGAGTTGTGTTTGCACTCCCACATTTTATTCACATTGGTTGTACTCTTTAGTCCCATTGACCTACTTTTGTGCTTGTTACCCATAGGAATTTTTTTTCACCTCCTTGGACAGACAATCGACAACCCTATTGATCAATACATGACATGATGCTATAGATCCTCCACTTTGTTTCGATCAAATTTCTCTCTCAATTGGCATTCCTGCTTAAAGGAAGGTGGGTGATACATTGGCAGGTACTTTAACCATTTTGTGATCATGTGCTTTTACTTGATGTTTAGGGCATACTAATATGAATCAAGGGGTGATTTGGATGATTGACCAATCTTGATTGTAGTTTTGATCCCTCACTTCACCTGGGAGGTTAGTGTAGTGGGACCTCCTCTAAGGCCTTAGGGTTCTAGGAGGGGCATCAATGTTGCGAACATCGACATTGAGATAAAATCGGCAAGGGTCTAGAAAACCAAAAAATCATAAAAATCGAGAAAATATTGGTAAAAAATCGACAAACGTCACCAATATTATGATACCATAAAAATATCTTTAAAAGTTGGCAAACATCGGCTAGGCCAAAAAATCGTGATTTCGAGATAAAATCGGGATGTTATGGAGATGTTCACAACACTCGCACTACAGGGGAGGCTTTAATTGAAGTAGCATGTCCATGATATCCCTTACTTACCACTTTCCATCTTTCCCATTATTCCATCTCCATACTTCGGTTTGGTGGTCATTGGTCATGGGGATTGGCACCATCTCATCCTTGTCCTCGAGTCTAGGTTGGAAAATATTTCCTTGGAGGTTGATGTAGCTAAAAGAAAGTTAAAAGCAAAAGAAAGAAACAATGAAAGAAAAAGATAAAATTCAAAAGATGGCTTGGACATTTTATTAGTGTGTGGGCAAAAGACTAGCATGAGATTTACCCTTGTCATTAGCCATCACTTGGTTCCTTGAACACGTGATGCTCAATCTATAAAAAGGTACCTTTGTATTGTACCAACCCTGATGAGTGATAAATTGCCTCATCATTAAGGGGTATAAAATGCTAAATCTCAAAAGGCAAGCTTGGGCTCCTGAGCTGTGCACTCAAATCAAATCATTATCATAAAGAGGTAAAAGGCACACTAGAGGGGTGGAAAAAGCAGGCCTAGGAAAGGGGTAACTCATGCCTCCACAATTTCTCCCTCTTTACATCTATACACTTAGGATTTTTGGACCACCATTCGCGACCACCATTCGCTAGTCACTTGGTTATGGCACCTTGCCTTGAAGTCATGCCTGCTCCGTTGCCACCATCTACACACACACCTATGGATTGATGGGTTAACTTGGGACATGTCACTTCCCCTTGGGGGTTGGAAACACCTAATAGGGTTATCCATCTAACCATCCCTTATGTAAGGAGGGAACACTTATATGGGATTCTATCTAGTTAGATATTTGAAGGTGATTTTTGTGTGAAGTATTATTGTGCCCCTAGCATTAAGTATGGTCCACTATGATGCATCCATGGTTTTTGTACCTAATGATTGTTGATTTTCACTTGATCTTGAGAGGGTTTTGTTAGGTGGTTCTCATCACAACAACAAAGGCTTTTTGAGGCAATTGCCCCACCTTCTCAGTGGAGCAGTAAAGGCTGCTTTACCCATTGTAGAGAGAAAGTATGACCTTGCTGATGCAATGTTGCCTAT
This sequence comes from Pinus tabuliformis, assembly GCA_031772625.1. Lineage (NCBI taxonomy): Eukaryota > Viridiplantae > Streptophyta > Pinopsida > Pinales > Pinaceae > Pinus > Pinus tabuliformis. Next base: position 841,938,907 of record CM062819.1, on the reverse strand, counting down.
GCAGAGCAGAGCATTGGGCTACTTGATGACTCCACATGATGCTTGACACCTCAAGGGACACCTAGTTGTTGAAAAGTTGAACCATAGAGCTTGGTGTTGGAGATATTGATGTTGTGCCCGGTGGAACCAGGATGCCCCTACACTGGCCTTGTCACTGTTTGATGAGCATCACTTGTTTCAGAGCTTGGATGATGACGATCATCCTTGAGATGACATGGGAGGCTTGCACATCACTTTGGAGCCCCAATGCTTGAGTTAGAGAGTGCCACATCACCCCTCTTGCTTTTTTAAGGGTGATGTAGGGCACCATGGAGATGACGTGTTGGCTTAGAGGCACTTTGAAGGCTTGCACATGATCTTTGAGATACATCTTGGAGTATGGATCACTCATTAGCCCTCATCACACCTCATTGGTGGCTTCGAGAGCTCATTTGGAGGATGACATCATGTTTGAGGAGGCTTTTCTTATACACGTGGGCATTTATGGCACTTTTGTTATGTTTTTGAGCTATGAGCTTGACTTGTAATCCTTTCGTGTGGAATACTTAAAGTAAACGTGTCAATAGGGCTTTGTAGTTGAATTGTAAAAATGAGTGGGATAGGTGTCATATAAATAGAACCTCCCCTCATTTCACTTTTTCATCATCACACGTTAAATTCAATTCCTCTCTAAGAGAGTGTGAGCTAGTCTTTTTCGTTACATTGGGACAAAATTGATCTTTCTTGGTGTGACTTGCTAGAGGATATGGTTTTGACATGGAGACATTGTTCTCGGTTTGAAGAAAGTGCCTTTCTGGAGGATTTTGTAGGTTTATTGTCTTATTATTGATATTCTACATGCTTTATGTTTAAAGTAGGGTTTCAAATATGCCATGACTAAATGCTTTACTATTGCTGAATTTTAGCTTCAATATTGCATGTAAAATTGTCCTCTTTAAGGCCTATAGGGAAACTCTTAATGTGCAGACCCTATATTTAATTCCTCCCCTCACAAGAGCAATAATTATTGTTTTAGAAGTGGATGCCCTAGGCATACCTCCTTACTCCATCAATATCCTTCCTCTAAATTTATGCCATTAAGACTCCATTGAACCCCTAGTAAGATAAGGCATTGGTCTAAGAGTGTGTTGATCACCATAAAACTAAATAAATTCTCTTTCTGTCCTAGACGGTTAGGGCATCCATTAGGTTTTCTAGGGCTTATTATGCATAAAAGTGCCATTTGATTGCATGTGGGTGGTTCATAATTTAGGCATAGTTTCTATAAAGTCTACACGCAAAATCTAGCATAGGGCATGGTCTAACATTACCTCAAAAGGGCTGACGTCACCCCTTTATGTTGCTGTTTGTGCATATTTAACAACAATAAATTTATTTACCTTAGCCTAAACCTAACCTCTATTTAGGCTTTTTCTAAGGTTGCTATATGACTTTGAATGCCATAATATTGAATAACATCCTGACGCTAACTTATAGCAGCCAATTTAGTGGTCTAGGATTAGAGTACTTGAGTCCTAGCATAGAAAACCTAGGTCATCTTGTCCTTGCCAATACTCTACCCCACTAAAGAAAAACTTCTCACTTTGAGCCTAGTATTAGAGTATCTTTATAGTCGATTTAGGGAAGCCTCCTTTGTGGTTTACATTCCACTAAAGAGCAGGAGGAAAGTTGCTGAGGTGACAGGGGGAAATTGTTCTTCTTTGTTGCCATAAGGTCTGGCTCCTACTTGGTGAGGCTTTGCACCATGCCTGCTAAGTTTTGTGGCAACAATGCTCATTTGTTGGACATTAATAAATGATCTTACCTTATATGTCAATTTCAAGCCATTGGCATGCAGGTAATTGTTTATCACTTGGGCTTATCTCAGTTTTTCTTCTCCACATTTTTGTAGTCCTACAACAACTATGGATTCCCATTCATGATTGACAGAATCACTCGCCCATTTGGCCTATTTTGCTATTTTTATGTGCATTTTGTTGACCACTACGTGTCAACGACCCATAGCATTACACCGCCTTTTTTCGCAAAAGGGATAGTGCATGATCAATGTGTCTGTGCTGTCTAGCTATCATCATCAGTCTGATCATGATGTTATAATGTAAACAAATTCTGCATGTATATGATGTAGATAATCTCAGCAGAATCGTGTCATGTATGTAAAAACCTAGGTAAATCTACCTTTTTAGTGACGATCTCCATTCTAGGAGCTTTTTTGTCTCGTCGATCCATTCTCGGATGGTCGACAGAGTTTTCCCCTTCAGTCTTACCCCAAAGCTGGAATGGATTTTGTTGTTAGGATCTTAGGTGAGTCCTAGTGTTCTAGATCGAGTCTATGTAAAAGTGATTTGGGAAAAATTCTAACTATTTGGTTAGGTTATTTTATTACAAATTGATTGGTCTACTGGATTATATTTGTGTCGCAGAAATGGGTGGTCTGTGAGGGTCTATTACAAATGGGTTTTCTCCCTTATAATGTAAAAAATATGAAAATCATGATGTAAAGTGTTTTGAGGGTTGGAAAAATAATTTATTCCCTCATAGGTTAATTAATTAAATTTTCTGGTCAAAAATTAATTAAAATCCCAAGTCAGAAATTTAATTAATTTTAAGTCCTAGGTAAATTTAAATTCTCCAAAAAGAAAAATTCATTGGTCCTAAAAAATTAAATTTTAAAAGGACCCGACACTAAGGTAAATTAACTATTTTGCTAAATTTTAAACCTTTGATCTCTGGGGATTAAGTCAAAGTCAAATTTTTGGGCAAATTAACTCAAAAATAATAAAATTCTATTTTTGAGTTAATTAAAATGCATTTAATTAAAATTTTTGAAATTCCCCAAATATTTTTATATTTTCACTGATGAGATTAAAAGAAATTTTAATCTTCATCAATGATCGAGATTGCTTTGACGAGGATCACTCGAACTAGCCGTTGGAGGATCTATCTTTAAAGAGGAAGTCATTTATCAGTTGATCGTTCTGATCTTTTGATCGTGTGCTTAGCAAAAAGCTCTGGTGTAATTTTTTTTCTGGATAATAAAGAAAGACTTTGGATTTAAATTCTGCCGGTGTTACTCTTCATGGCAATACTGTAAGATGTGTTGTTTTCATGCATAAATTTTTTTAAAGCCATTGATGATAGCTTCTAAAGAGTGATTTGTGTATAGGTATCTTGCTCAATCGTTGGGGTTAGAATACTAATTTAAATTTTGAACGTAATAACAGGTATCTTTATTTGTCTGAATTTTTATTATTATTTTCTCGCTCTATTTTTGATGGTTGGATTGAGTTTTGCAGGGAAATCTTGATTTTAGATCCTCGGGCATTAGGGGAAGTTTTTAGTTGGACCAGCCAACTCCTGATCTGTGTTTTCTGAAGAGCCCAGCTAAATTAGCTCCGGGCTTATCATAAAATTTTGTTAGTGATACACAGAGGGTTTCGAGTTAGCACCTCTTTTTAAAATTTAAAAAATCTAATTTTTGTGGAAAATTTGATAGCAAGGTTGCACGAAACGGGGAAACGGGTACGAGTTTCCGAAACGGGAAGCGATACGAAACGCGACCTCCCCAAATTTTGGAAACGGGGAAACGCGAATATATATATATATATATATATATATATATATAAGAACATTTAAGAAATATGTGCAGTCATAAAGCATATATGATACATTCTAATTTATTACGTTATGATAAAATTGTCAATTGTCAATGCATAAACTATGAGTATCTAAATTTACTTCACATTTACTAATGAATAACCACATAATGAAAATAGAAATATCCAAAATCAGCCACGAGAAATTCCTAATTTTTTGTCTCGTGCTTGATTGGGAGTCTCCTCCTACATAGTCGAATGACCGTAGTGCTCTTGATCAAATACAAGTTTCATGCCGTAGTACCCTACATTCTCTTGATTATTGGGAATCTCCCCTGCATAGAGGGCTTTGTTCTCTCGATTAAATACAAGTTCCATACCCTAGTAAATGATAAAATCCAATGGAAACATTGCAATCCCCCCAATCCTGAAATCCTGAAAAACAGATAAGTCTGCTGGATTTTGAGTGAGATCTAAAATTCTACTTTCTCCATATGAAATCCAATGAGGGCAAAACCACTCTCAAACATCCTGAGTCATTTCATGGTAATGTTAAAAATTTAAGTAAAAGTGAACCATGAACTGCATATCAACACTAGGGCAAAAGTTCACTTCTATAACTTTAGACAGGCATCTGGAAGCAACTAGAAGTCATTAGGCTAACGTAAGAATATATTAGAAAACAAATAAAAAAAATTAAAAATTAAAAAAAACACAAGTAAATGCTGAAACGTGGGTCATATGGCCCTGAAACACGTTTCAGGCCGTACTGGCCACGTTTAAGTTTCGTGAAACATGGCAGTACAGCCTGAAATGCGTTTTAGGACCGTACCAAACGTGTTTCAGTGTTTCGTACTTGTTTTCGTACGGAAATGCCCTCCTACCCCACGTTTCCTGCAACATAGTTTGATAGATTTGGCTATTAAGAGCTTTAGATTATCAAATATGGGAGCGGAGTTGGACTCATACTCCTCAGATCTGATAGACCTGCATATTATTTGTATAAATCTATAAATTATTTGTATAGCTCTGTTATTTATTTGTGTAGATCTGAAATTTTATAACATAATTTTGAATTTTAACACTTGGGTTTTCGAGATTTTCTCTATTTTTGAAAATATTGGGTATTGGGTTTTTCTTTTTTTCACTTGTGCAGGAATAGATTTGAGAAATCAGCCAAGGAAATTTTCAGATCTGAGCGAGATCTAGTCCTTGGGGGGCAAGACCTGAGCTCTTGCATGAATAGATTTGAGAAATCATCCAAGGAAATTTTCAGATTTGAGATTTTTTTCAAGGATATATGGGGTTTTTGAGACAAATTTAGGCCCTGGAGGGAAAGATCTTGTCCCAAATATTTTTGCAGGGCCAACCATTAAAGATTTTGCAACAAATTTGAAGGTTTGAAGCAAAATATATATATATTTATTTATTTTATTTTATTTTATTTTTTCAGAAAAAGAGTTTCAAGTTTTGGGGCTCTTAAGCCCAGATCTGCCTTCTCCTAGCCCAACTCTAGCCCTATTGGGCCTAGTGCTAGCCCTCATTGGCCCTAGATTCCCCTTGCTCCATTTTTGATCTAAATATTTAATTTTCTGAAGCTAATCATTGGTGATTTTTTGCAGAAAAATTGGTAAAAATTTGTGTTTCAGGTATTGATTTTTTTTTGGCAACTTGGGCAAGTGATCTTCAAGGCCTAGGGCCTAAGGGTTTGATCTCTAAACCCTCTTTTTCCTCACTGTTTGCTACAACAATCATATACCTTTCTAATGGTGGCAAAATTTCATGTGGGTTAGCCTAAAATCAATTCCTAAGTTGTCTAATACATTAAGGAATTAATTTCTTGAGTTGAGAATCCATCATTAAGCTTATTTCATATTTTAATTGCTGACTGTAATAAATATATCAGATCTGATATAATTTTGGAAATCACATCATAACAGACTGAAATTTTTTGATAATTCATGTGGGCAAGTTTGGAAAATTTTTGGTATAAAGATAGCATTGATAGCTTACTGTTTTCATTGTCATATTGCTGCTATCATAACATTTGTTTGCTGCTGCCCTAAACAATTCACTGCTGTCCTAAAAAACAATTCTCTGGAAGTTAGGAGTATTAATATCGTTGTGGAAGTAACTGTCATAATAATCTAGAAGGGCGATTTTCTTGATTGCAGTAAACATTTCCCTACTGTCATAAAGTATTTTTTGCTGCTTTTTTTTATCATTGAAACATATTGGCTGCCATAGATTAAATTCTGAAATTTCAAGTGATTTGAGTTCATAACACAATTCAGAATTTGTTTGACATGTTTGGCTTAGTTTGGCATTTTAATTTTACTGCTGTCATTAGAGAATTTGTTGCTGTCCTAAATCTAATCTTTGAAAATAAGTGCTTTTGGATGACTGTTTGCATAAGTTCAGGTCAACAAATTTTTGGTACAATTATTGGCAATAAAATCCAAGTTTAAACTCCTATTTTCTGAGTTTCTGAATCACATACACACAAGCTCATTGCCTAAAGGAAATTCATTTCACACACTTGGAACAGATAAGTCTAATATTTTAAATTGCCCAAAGGTTTTCTTGTTTGGTGAATGGTAAATATTTTGAAATCTATTGAGCTAAGTATCATTGAAAAGGCTTGCATTCGATTTGGATCTAATAGAAAACTTGGGCTATTTGAATATCTCTTAAGTAGTTTTGGAATTTTCAAGTAATTGTCATTGAAGCATAAATTGGATAAATGCTCTAGTTCTCTTTCTTGACATTAATATCATTATTGGCTTGTGGTTATTATAATTTTTTGGCGTATTAGTGATTTTTCTTTAAGAGCATATATCTTGTGTATCTTATTGGCACTTGAGATATTTGGCACTTTGTCTTGTATAAGATTGTCTCTTTATTTCATTAAGTACTCTTGTCATAAAGTTAATCAATACTAAGTACTTGAGTCTTAAACGATCTTACCTCAAGACTACTCACTCATCCTTTTGCTAATCGCATCTTGCATCTCTTTTCATCATAATAACATTTTCCTTAGCAGCAATTGTCCATCATGTACTTGGTCCTAAATTTCTTAGCAAGATAGTTGACTCCACAAGGCACTGGTATCAATTGTATAAATCGAATCATTTAAGTCTTGCTAGATCTAAACAAGTATTTGGTCGCTCAATTGTGTCTCCCGGACTGGTTGGTTCCCAACTAGTCCTCCTTCATTCCATTTCCGTAGGGTCCACTCCCCTTAGTTTGCTGTAGGGAGACAATTTAAACGGAGAGATTGGGGATCAGGGTGACAGCCCCCGATCTGAACCGTTGTCGCGGTGCCTGGACATTGTGTGCGACAACACATTCCATTGCTATTCAGTCAATTTCGCTGTTCTTTTGTTTATTCCGTCATTCACACTCCCAAAACCGTCCCACATCTGTGTTTTTTTGTGCTTGTAAACAGCAGATCATTATTTCTAGCTTGAAAGAGACTTAATATTTTCAGCCAGACTTTGTTGGCTCCCAGTTTCCCAACATTGCTAAACCATTGCCAAATTGACAACGATAGAACTGTCTCTTTATGGAGACCTTGCACAATAAAAATAGGACCCTGCAGAACAGCAGCAAGAGTTTGAGAGTGATTTATTTGATGATCATATTTTCAAGGTGTTATTGCTTTATAATTCATCCATTGAAATTGCCCAAAACTTAGACATCAGAAAAGTAAATGGTTTTCATTTCTTGAGGAATGAGGTGATATTAAAGGGAGATTTGAAATTTATTGGTGTAAGTTTACTATATTATGACTTTTTAACTGAATTTTTAGTTTTTTTGTCTCATATTTTTCAATTTGTTTTGCAGTGCCGTTACATGGTGTGGAAGGCTAAATGTAATAGCATGTGCTTCCGAGACATGTGCTAGACATCCAAGGTGTGTAACACTAAATTGTTAATAGAATACTAAAGATTTGAGTCTTATTTTTTTACATGCATTAAATTGTTAATAGAACACTAAAGATTTGAGTCTTATTTTTTTATATGCATTAAATTGTTAATAGAACACTAAAGATTTGAGTCTTGTTTTTTTACATGCATTAAATTGTTAATAGAACACCAAGATTTATAATCCACAACTTGGACATATTTGTGCATCTATCAAACTTTAATATGTTGGGGTCAAATATCTATCTACATTTTATAACAAAATCACCTTTCTTGCTCTATGTATGTACGTATATATACATGTACATATGCACGCAGGCGTGCCACCAACCTGTTCTACAATGCTTGGCCTCTCATGAGTGTATAGTATGGATATAATGTCCAAAGTTTGCTTTGTGTAGTTTCCTCAAAGTTCAATTGATATAAAATGTGTGTGTGTATCTCCTTGAGTTATTGTTATTGATTTTGGAGTATTAATACTTCTATTTTAGGAATCCAATTTTAATAATGCGACTTAGATATGTAGTTAGATCAAGTGGCTAGCACAACTACCTAATGAATGAAATATAAGGTTATCTCCCTCATTGTATTCAGTGATTCCATTCATAATAAAATTTCATATATTCCAAATCTCCCCTGTATTTTTGTATCCATTTTGGTAACTTGGTTTCAAAGCATGTACTGACTTTGGAGTCCTTGAATTGGAAATTGGAAGACGCATGTGTTTCATAGCAATGCATTGATGGTCCCAAGAACAAAGATAAGTATCCAAATAAAGAGAGCTCAAAGCAAGTCATTTTTGAGTAATTCATTAGAAAGATTAAAATTCTGTTGCAGAGGTGATAAAATATCTAGAAAATCAAAGATATTAAAGAAAATAAGGTTGGGAGATAAAAGAATGACAAAGAAAAAATATTAAAGATTTGAGAAAAATCCTCAATGACAAGACCAACACTAAGACCAGAGCCTGACGACAGTGCCATCACCGGATGCTGAGGAGAATCCCTATCAGGGATCACACTTCTGTTCCATGCAATGTGACAGAAGAGAACTGTAGAACACAAAGCAGAGAAACACACTAAGAAAATGAATGCTCATGAGTAAAACCACTAGGGCAAAGCATAAACTCGAAGCATTTAGGAAGACACATATGTGCAGCAGATGCAACCTATGTTATGGCATCCATGACTAGACACTCACGTAGAGCAGAGCCACATGGGGAGAGATAAGATAAACTGATATTAATAATGTCCAACAAATGATTACAATAGTAGGTCAACGTGACTCAAAAGTATAGCCAGTGTAAATACACTATGCAAGTATGAAAGCAACTCCTATCACTATACCAAAAGCAAAAAAAAAACTAATTACCTGGCCTCTAGCAATAATAAAAAAGTATTGCATATACAAAACCATGTCTAGCATAAAATATGGACATTAGATGCTCTGGAAGTAGAAGCGGAGTAAAGGGAGGAAGAAGAAGAAGAAGAGGGATTTCTGTCAGAGTCATCAATCACTAAAGGGATCAATGCACTGTCTGATTATGTCATTTGGAGAATACTTGGAGCCAAGGGGGCATGATTGTGTAGTCCTGGAAGGATCCCGAGATCAAAGAGGTCTATCTTTCCTAACGTCTACGGATGAGGGGAAGAATCTTTGAATGGAAGACTTGGTGTTCAAACGGACTTGGAGAGCAATACTCTGTATAGAGTGAGTTTGGTTCTGTGATCTCCAAGAGCTGGTCTGTTTGCTGCCTTGGTGGCATTTGGAACTGGAACTCCTCAAAAGTATCATGGTATATCCTTTTCGAATCAAATACACCCAAACACTAAATCCTATAAACTTAAGCTGACAAGAAGCTTTCGCTGCCTTTACAAGCTGTTATATATCTGCAAATGCCGACACTCAGCAACTGTACAGATTAGGAAAGCAGGAATCATTATCTGGAAGCTTCTTTAGCCTCAGCCACTCTTTGGGCTAGAAGTCTTCCAAAGTTAGGATGTGTTTATGTTAGTTTGTAGAGAGCTATTCCTGCTTAAATCAACAAGCCTATACAATATCCTTGATGTACCAAGTGCTCAAGTATGATATCTGAAATGTTTGATAAAACATAGATTACTTCAAGGCCTTTGGCACCTTTCGAGCAAAAGACTCAATCAAATAGAAAGGGTTAAACTTTTCCAACTATGTTAAGTACTTAGCTGAAGTAAAATGCAAGGGAACTAACTTGAAGTGCATTAACTGAGAAAGAAGGCAGAATACTTTCTGTAATTAATAGGCAGATTACTCTCTATAAAATTTAGAAGTTGCCTTTGACTCTTCAGTAGCCCCAATAAGTGACTTTGCAAATTCTTCCACTTGTCAATATCTTTGAGTTCAATTCTCATTAATGTCAGTCCAGACTCCATTGGTTGCTAAGAATGAGTGCCAATATATTTCCTTTGGTGTTTCCTTTTCCAAACTTTTCCACCTTAATGAGCAATTTTGACTTGTTTTCCTGGCCTGTAACAAGACTTGTACATTTTTTGGATTGACTCAATTTTATGTAGCAATTGCCTACATGCTGTACAATTTGGATGCCCCTATCTTGGATTTTAAGATTGGTTGGATCACAATGATCCACATATGTCTGCTACAGTCTGAATGATTATAACATATCTATTCAAGGAAGAAACCTTTCTCTTACATTTATGCAGCATTGTAATATCTGCTGATCCTTTTATTGCAGCTAATTTATTTCTCTTAGGGAAGCTAGATTTGTTTGCCCTTGCATAGGTGGGGATAGTTTGTTAGAGGAAAATATCATATGTGGAAAAACTCTCTCCTACATTTATTTTGGAGAGGTGGAAACAAATGCTCTCTTGGCTCTGCTGGTACATAAAATATGAGATCCATTGGTCATATCAGCATCCTTTTAAAGATAGTACACTCTTTACTTATTTCTGTAAAATCTAGGCTGGGATATTCACAGTGAGAGAAATCACAATGAGACCATGAAAGCATGTGATAATAAATAGCTGGTTCATGTTATCTGATCTATTGAGTCTTTCCTTCTAGGCTCTAGCACTTCCAAGATTAGTTGCTTTATTTTCTGCGGAAAGGTTTTAACTTTTTTGTTCTTTTTGGGAGACTTTTACCATGTAACCAGTGGAGGGCTCAAATATTTTGTAGGAGTCACCGGATAGTCTGATCCACACAGTTACATCCTTTGACTGATTTCATGTAGAAGTGCTGACATCAATCACCACAGAACAGATAGTTGTATTTTATCATTTATGATAGATAAGATACTAGTTTCTACGTGCTTTTAATAAATCATCATCCCTTCCAATGTTGCACCAAGCGGGGACGAAGAGGGGGCGTTTTTTGGAAGCGAAGTGTTGGAAGCATGATATTCCAAAAGTCTTCGGAAATGAAGTGTCTATCTATATATGAAGTCTATCCTTTGACATATTTAAATAGACTCTTCATTTTATATTTATAGATTTTTTGTATTTATATAAAAAATAAACATCCAAAATACCAAATTAGTTGTAGAAGATATGAAAACATGCATATTTGTACATAAATCAAGATATATATGGCATCCATTGTACATCAATGATTAATTATTCGAGCATCAACCATCTAGATTCTAGCAATTACAAACATACATCAAATTTTTAAGCATATCACAGATAATAGAAGGTAGAAAGTATCCAAAATTTAAGCATATAATAGAAAGTAGACATTTAGAAGATAAAACATTCAAATAACTTATCTAGCAAGTGAGCAACTGTCAACATGAGTCATGACCAAATAATAATGTTTACAAAATAGGCCACTTGGCCACCACCAACTGCACACTGAACTAGGAAGACTGAAAAGTTCAAATTCACAACACTAAAGTCTAACACTCTAATCTATCATCTATAGAGTTTAGACTATGACAAAAAAGGTAGTGAACTGTGAAGCTATCTACTAATTTCTCCTCCTTAAACCACCACGACCATGTATTCTTAAGGAAATTTTTTTGCCCTCAGGGTTTCTAAAGCTGGCTAGGGTTACTACTTTTCCAATGCAACAGAAGCCAAATACACATTCATACAACAAACATTCATTCCATAGTAGATATCTTATATGTATGCACTAAAACCAGATTTCCACAGTAATTTAATATTTGTTAATTTTAGTTAACAATGGTATGTTCTATGTTTAGCACAATTGCTTCAATGTTCCTTTAGCAGCTCAATGACAATTTCCAATTTAGTTTTCCAATAACAATCACATTAACCATAAATCACATTGACAGTAACTGTAGATAGAACATAAAATAAAATGCAGAAGACCAGCCCATACAAGAGAACACCGGATCTGGTGGATGCCAGGGAAAAACTCCGATTTGGGGAAAACCCTTTGATCAATTCTTCTTATTATTATATCAAATGTTCTCCAGAGAGAGAGAGTACAAAAAGTCAAAGTTTACTTGGCAAATCAAAGTCAAAACAGTCCTGTCAAATCTGCAGTCAACTGCAGTCAAATTCAGCCCTAACCAGAAAGTCAAATATGGTCAATGCAACAGCAAAACTTCCCCATTGACCAGCCTAGTTAGCTGGTCAAATAGCAGTCAAAACAGTCCACAAAACAACAGTCAAACTTGGTCAACTGAAGTCAACTTCTGTGGTCAAACATGCCTATGGTCAACAAAGGTCAAAGTGCTCAAAATTTGTCGATTTCTGTGCCAATCTGTACGTCCTACCAAAAATGTTTTTTCCCAGAAAAATCACAGTCAAATGATGAGTCAAAGTGTGTGGTCAAACCCTTGCAACTTTCCTGAAATTTGGCCTTCCAATTTGCCCAGAAAATTTGTCCTCCTTGCCACGTGTGGGAGAGAAGATCTGCACAATAGCTATACAAACCAATGAGAGGAGAGAGAAGAAAATGTGTGAGTGATGATGATGCCAAATGAGGTGAGAGGACACTTGTATTTATACAAGTTGTTGAGGGTGAAGAGGCATGAGCCTACATGATAATGTGGCCGACCTGAACAATTTACACATATGTGGGCATAAATTAAAAATTACACTTCTGCTTGTCCAAATTAGATGATCTTTAGATCAATTTTGGTCTTCTCGAAAAGAGGAATTCAATGCAATCATCATCTCCATCAAATGAGTTGTCCAAAGTGGAATTTGGCCCTAGTTGCCAATTTTAACACTTTATTTCAACTAGGGAGAATTCCACTTGCCAATCCACCCATTATCATCGATAATCATGCCTTCTGTTGTCGTGTGCCATCTCTGTATCTCATCTCATCTCTACTCTGCTGAACACTGATATCGATAATGAAGAAGAATTGGTCGAGACCGAGTCACAAGACCTTACCACTCTCCACTGACAAAAGTTAGTCCAGAGGTAGAACCTCAATCAGACTTGATCCCAGATCAAGTTGTTGAACACGATGCATCCTAGACATAGGGAATACGACAATACACGATGCGTCCATCTGTAGTGCTATGGTCCCTATCCACTTTTCCCAACTCGTTGGCCAGATGAGAGGTACTTTCCATGAGTCCCAGACTACATGGGTAGGATGTATGTTGGAGCATCAACAGGAGAAGGTGAACCACTCATCTTGCACATATGCCAGAGGAGAAGGTGAATCGCTCATCCTATGCATATATCAATCGTAGGGGAAGGTGAACCACTTACCCTACACACATGTCAACCAGCATGGGGTATCATAGGGGAAGGTGAACCACTCACCTTGTACATAACGCACCAATAGGGGAAGATGCATCACTCACCCTATGGTCGCTCATAGCTCCAAGAAGTACCCCAAGCCCCAGGAGCTTTGAGAGCTCAATGTCCAACACAAGCGGGACCCTCATGGGAGGGTCTTTCCACAACTCCAAGTCTCTCTCGGAGAGCTAAGAATTTGGCCTTTCCTAAAGGCTTCATAAGGATGTCTACGACCTGCTCATCAATCCTGATGTGTTGGAGCCACATATCCCGGATAAAGTGGAACCTGATATCAATGTGCTTGGAGCGGTCGTGGAACACATGATCCTTTGAAAGGCGATCCTACTCTGGTTGTCGCAGAAGATCACGGTGTTTTCCAACACGTGCTCAAATAAATCACTAAAGAGCTTCCTCAACCAAACATCCTCACAACAGGCCATACTAGCTGCAATTTTTTCGGCCTCGACAGTGCTTAGAGCAACTGATTTCTGCTTCCTGCTCATCCAAGAAATTGAAGCAGACCTTAATGAGAAGCAACATCTGGATGTGCTCTTTCGATCCACCACACTGCCAGCCGAGTTAGCATCAATATATCTATGAAGCCTCAAATTCTCGGTAGTGTATTTTAGTCCATAGTTGATTGTGCCAAGAAGATATCTCAAGAGATTATTAGCAAGAATCCAATATATGTGATGAGGCTCGACCATAAATTGAATCAACGTATTCACAACGAAGCATATGTCTAGACGGGAGTTTAGCAAGAACATTAAGGCCTCCACCAAGTTGTCTACATTCAGAAGGGTTTGCCAATTCAGGCCCAACAACACTACCGCATAGCTTCTTGAAGTTGAATTCCATCGGAGTTGACACAGACTTGCAATCCACCATCCCACATCTCTCGAAAAACTTCACAATGTATTTTCCTTGAGATAGAGGGATCACCATGAGGTGGATCAATGGGATCCATCGGGCATAGGCTCATCTGTTGGAGGTTCGTCCTATTTTCTATAGCATCATCATTGTTTATCCTTGGGATAGGGAGATCTCTGGCTTTCCCAAGGGCAATATCTTCATCGAAGGTGACATCATGGCTTACTTCCACTTCTCTTTGACCAGGCACATAGATTCTATATGCCTTTGAATTTTCGCTATAGCCCACAAATATACGTTTCTTCCCAGATGCTTCTAACTTGTTTCTTTTCTCTTTAGGCACATGAAAATACACGGGACAACCAAATATTCTAAAATGAGAAACATCAGGTTTCTTACCAGTGAAAATTTCTTCGTGTGTCTTGCAATCCAGTGCTTGATGCGTGCTCCTATTTTGAACATACACGACAGTGTTGGTAGCTTCTCCCCATAAGAACTTTGGTAAACCTTGATCATGGCATGGGTGGCTTCCATGATTCTTTGATTCTTCCTTTTAGCAATTCCATTTTGTTCAAGAGTGTATGGAACGATTGTCTCCCTCTTAATGCCAACCTCTCTACAAAAGTCATTGAATTCATTTGATTCATATTCGGTTCCATTATCAGTCCTCAATATTTTGATCTTCTTCTCTGTTTGATTTTCCACCAAGGATTTGAAAGAACGAAACCATTTGAACACTTCATCCATCTTCTTCAAGAAATAGATCCATGTTTTGTGAGAGAAGTCATCCACAAAAATTGCATAGTATAAGTATCCTCCCAATGATGTTATGGGCAACATACGAGATAGGTCAGAATGGACCAATTGAAGATCATCGGTAGTTTGGATTTCACTTGAAGGGAATGTTCCCCTTGTAAGTTTCTCAATTGCACAACCTTGACAAACTTCTTCATGATTCATGTTGAACTCGGGCAAATCTCCGATGCCATAATGCAGATTGAAGAGGAGTATCACAAGTCAAGGCTCCCAAAAGACTTCATCCAACTTCATAGAGACCATCAACCTTAAATCCAAGTGTAAATGCATCTTTAGGGTTTCTTTGCCAAATACGTACCTTTCCATCAAGGAATGCTACCTTGAAGTCTTTATCTTCCATCGCAGAAATGGACACCAGGTTCTTCTTCAAATTGGGTGCATACAATACTTTTGAAGATGAATGGTTTGACCTTGATTTAAGTGAAGAGTGACAGTTCCTATCCCTTTCACGGGGTAGGTGGCATTATCTTCAAGTATGATCTCCAAATTAATCTTCTTTTCAATCAAATTTGAAAGGGCCTCTTTTTACCCAATGAAGTGCCTTGAGGCTCCACTATTAATCAATCAGTGATCCAAAATATCCGGAGGAGAGGTAGTGGACAGAGCGGAAATAAGATAAAACTCCTTTTTTTCCTACAACATTACTTTCCTCATACTTGGAATTTCTCGTCCTTTTGGGAGGTTGACCATTTCCATATCGAGCAGCAAGAGCATTCCTCTTTCCTTTGTTGTTGAACCTATTGTTCCTTTGATTGCCATTGCCTTTGAAATTGTTGTTGTTGTCGTCATCACCCCTTGGAGAATTCTTCTTGTGAGGACACTCTCTCGCATTGTGGCTGAACCTGTTACAATTGTAGCACCTTCCTTTTCTTCCTTCTTTGAAATCTTGCTTGAATCCTTGACCCTGTCTCCTTGGACCAACATTATTTTTCCTCTTAGCATGAGCGGAGAAAGTAGTAGGTTCATTTTCATTTGAAGGCTCGTCTCTCTCCATCATCCTCGTTTCTTCTTGAGTGCATCTAGCCAATAATTCATTGAAACTAGGAATCTTGTCATTGTTGAGAATGGTGGTGTTAAACTGTTAATTTTAGATAATAATGGTATGTTCTATGCTTTAGAGCAATTTACTTCAATTTTTCTTATTAGCCCAATATCAATTTCTAGATTAGCAATCACATTAACATTGATAGTAAATGTAGATAGAACATAAACAATAAGCAGAATACAAGCCAAGACAAGAGGACACAATATTTGGCGAATGCCAGGGAAAAACCCCAATGTGGGGAAAACCCTTTGATCAAATCTTTTTATTTTTCTTTAAAAGTTCAATAGAGAGAGAGTACATTATACAAAATTTACTTGCCCAAATACTGACAAAATAGTCCAATCAAATTGCAGTCAACAGGATGCCCTAACCAAAAAGTCAACACTGGTCAAACCAACAGAAAGTTTCCTCGAAATAAGCTCTGTCAAACCCAGTCAATTCGGCCTCCAAAGACAGTTCGAATCACCCCAAAACGGTCTTGAAATTCTCGGTTAAACCTAGTCAACGCAATAGTCAAAGGCCCTGTGGTCAATGCTGGTCAAACAACTGCAAATTCCTTTATTTTTGTGCGAAGAGATGCAGCCTAAAGAAATCGAATTTCCTGCCAGAAAAAAACTCAGTCAAAGGAGGAGGTTTGACCTTCATTCAACGCTGGTCAATGTCCCTATAATTTGCCCAAAACAGATCTGAAATTTCCGGCTTGTAATTTCAGTGAACCCAAGCCAACACATGAAGAAGAAGATGCTCTTGACTGCTATACCAACCAATGAGAAGAAGAGAGAGAAAGATGAGTGTTGATGGTGTACAAATGAAGAAGAGGCCTCTTCTATTTATACACAACATTGAGGGTGAAGAGACATGCCTGTTGGGCTTCATGAGCCTACATTAGACTTCTAGTCGACCTTGACAATTTGTCCATAGAAGAAATAAATTCATAATTCCATTTCTACTTGTCAAAATGAGATGATCTTTAGATCAATCTTGCACCTCTCGGAAAGAGGAATCCAATAAAAATATCATCTCCATCGTATGAGCTGTCCAAGGTGGGGTTTGGCCCTAATTGCCAAATTTAACACTCCCCCTCAACTAGGGAGAAATCCACTTGCCAAACCATCTGTCAATCTGTACCATCTCTGACATCCTTGCCCTACTCTGCTCTACTGAACCATGAAGAAATAATGAAGAAGAAATGATCGAGAGTGTATCATACCACTCTCCACTGACTCGAAGTTAGTCTCTATTGATCCTAGATCAATATCAAACATCCTAGCATATGGAGTACGGTAGTACACGATGCGTCCATCGGTAGTACTATGGTCCCTATCCTCATTTCCCAACTCATTGGCCAGATGAGAGGTACTTCCCATGAGTCCCAGACTGCATGGGTAGGATGTATCGGCAGGAGAAGGTGAACCACTCATCCTGCTCATATGCCATAAGAGAAGGTGAACCACTCTTCTTATGCATATATCAACCATCATGGTGTATCACAGGGGAAGGTGACCCACTCACCCTTTACACAACACACCATTAGGGAAGGTGAACCACTCACCCTATGGTTGCTCAAAGCTCTAAGAAGTACCCCAAGCACACCAGAGCTCCTAGAGCTCAATATCCAACTCAAACGAGACCCTCATAAGAGGGTCTTTTCATGACTCCAAGTCGTTCACGGAAGGTTAAGAATTTGACCTTCCCTAGGGGCGTCGTAAGAATAATTGTGACCTGTTCATTAGTCTTAATGTGATGGAGCCTTATTGCTACCCATTGTACCATATCCCAGATAAAGTGGTACTTGATGTCAATATGCTTGGAGTGGTCATGAAACACATGATTGTCAGAAAGATGAATCCCACTTTAGTTGTCGCAGTAGATCACGGTGGTATCCAGCACATGCCCAAACAACTCACTAAAGAGCTTCCTCAACCAAACAACTTCACAGGAGGCCATACTAACAGTGATATATTGGGCCTTAGTGGTGCTCAAAGCAACCGATTTCTGCTTCTTGCTCATCCTGGATATCGAAGCAGACCCTAGTGAGAAGCAACTTCCCGGTGTGCTCTTACAATCCACCACACTGCCAACCAAGTCAGCATCAGAATAACCAGGGAGCCTCAAATTCACGGCAGTGTATCTCAGTCCATAGGTGATTGTGTCCCAGAGATATCTCAAGGGATTCTTGGCAGCAATCCAATGTATGTGATGAGGCTCGACCATAAATTAACTCAATGTATTCACAATAAAGCATATGTCCGAACGGGAGTTCACCAAGAACATCAGGGCCCCCATGAGTTGACAATACTCGGAAGGATTTCCCAAATCGGGCCCAACAACACTTCTACATAACTTTTTGGAGTTAATTTCCATCGGAGTAGTCACGGACTTATAATCCACCATCCCAAATCTTTCAAGTAGCTTCACAATATATTTTCCTTGGGAAAGGAAAATATCAGTTGGCTTTTGCCAGACCTCCAAGCCTAAGAAGTAGTGCATCAATCCTAGGCCCTTCATCTCGAATTCGGAAGCCAACTCCCTCTTGCATTGATAAATAAGAGGGTCTGCGCTTGTTAGAAAGAGATTGTCCAAATAAAGTGCCAAGATGAGAGGTCTATCATTTTCAACCTTGAAGTAAAGGTTCAGATCAACTTCACTTCTTGTAAAACCCAACTTCATTAGATAGTTGTTGATCCTCTCATACCAAGCCTGGGGAGCTTGCTTCAACTCATAGAGAGCTTTCTTCAACTTGCATACGTGTGTCTTTCGATTTAGAACTTCGAACCCCTCGAGTTGTTCTACATAGACTTCCTCCTTAAGTGAACCATGCAGGAAGGCGGTCTTGACATCCATTTGATGTAAATTCCATCCTTGATAGGTAGCAAGGGCAATGACCGAATGAATGGTGGTATATCGAGCAACTGGTGCAAATATCTCATCATAGTCCACACCTTGCTTTTGAGAGAAGCCTCGAGCAACAAACTTGGCCTTGAACTTTTCAACACTTCCATCAACTCCATGCTTGATCTTGTAGAGCCATTTCGAGGTGACAACAAATTTGTCCTTGGGTCTAGGGACCACATCCCAGACATCATTCTTCATAATCCACTCATACTCTTCGTTCATAGCATCCTTCTGAACTTGGTGCTTCACAACTTCTTTGAATGTGCAAGGCTCAGTTTGAACAATGGTGCTCATGGCAGCTAAGTACCCTTGGTATCTATTCGACTTCTTACTTTCACGAATATCTCCCTCAATATGTCTCTTGGCATCTTCGATAGTGTCCCTAAGCCATGAGGGTCTCCTTTTTGAGGAGGAGGGCTCATGGAGAGGTGGATCAATGGGATCCATCGTTCCTTCAACATCGGGCATCGGCTCATCTTGCAGTTCTCCCTGCTTTCATGTATCTTCTTTGTTGTCCTTCCTTGGAATAGGAAGGTTCTTAATCTTCCCAAGGGCAACATCTTCATCGAAGGTCACATCATGACTTATTTCCACTTCTCTTTGACCATGGACATAGATTCTATATGCCTTTGAAGTTTCATTGTAGCCCACAAATGTTCCTTTCTTCCCAGATGCAGCCAATTTGTTTCTCTTTTCTTTCGGTACATGAAAATACACGGGGCTACCAAAAATTCTAAAATGAGAAACATCAGGATTCTTACCAATGAAAACTTCTTCGGAAGTTTTGGAGTCCAAAGCTTGATGAGGGCATCTATTTTGAACATACACGACAATGTTGGCAACTTCTCCCCATAAGAACTTCGGAAGGCCTTGATCATGAAACATGGCACGAGTGGCTTCTATAATAGAACGATTCTTCCTTTCAGCAACACCATTTTGCTCATGAGTATATGCGGTAGTAGTATCCCTCTTAATGCTAGCTTCTCTACAATAGTCATTTGATCTCATTTGAACTCATTTGATTCATATTTGGTTACATTAGCGGTCCTGAATATTTTGATCTTCTTCCCTGTTTGATTTTCGACCAAGGCTTTGAAAGAGCGGAACCTTGTGAACACTACGCCCTTCTTCTTCAAGAAATAAATCCAAGTTTTGCGAGAGAAGTCATCCACAAAGATAGCATAATATAAATATCCTCCCAAAGAGGTTATGTGCAACATACTAGATAGATCAGAATGAACCGATTGCAAAATGTCGGTAGTCTTGCTATCACTTGATGGGAATGGTCCCCTTGTATGTTTTCCTTCGGCACATCCCTAACAAACACCTTCATGTTATACTTTAAATTTGGGCATACCTGTTACCATCTTCCTTGCATCTGGTAGGGCCTTATAATGAAGATGAGCAAATCTTTGGTGCCATAGTTCAGATTGAAGAGATGTGTCGCAAGATATAGCTCCCAATGGACTTACTCCAACTTGATATAGGTTGTCAACCCTAAAACCAAGAATAAATGCTTCTTTGAAATTTCTTTTCAAAACACGTACCTTTCCATCAATGAATGCCACCTTGAATCCTTTGTCCTCCATCGTTGAGATAGATACTAGGTTCTTCTTTAGATCGGGTACATATAATACTTCTTGTAGATGAATGGTGTTACCTTGATTCAATTGAAGAGTAACATTCCCAACTCCTTTCACGGGATAGGTGGCATTGTCTCCAAGAATGATTTCCAAATTTGTATCATTTTCTATCAGATTTGAAAGAGCTTCCTTATACCTAGTGAAGTGCCTTGAGGCACCACTATCAATCAACCAATTTCCCAAGGTATCCGGAGGAGAGGCAGTAGAGAGGGCATATATAAGATAAAATTCTTTTTGCTTGTTATCTACAACATTAGATTCATCATACCTGGAGTTTCTTGATCTTTTGGGAGGTCAACCATTTCCATGTTGAGTAGCGGGAGCATTCCTTTTTCCTTTGTTGTTGAACCTGCCATTCCATTGATTGTTATTGCCCTTGAAATTGTTGCAATTGTTGTTATCATTATCCTGAGGTGTATCCATTTATTAGGACACCCCCTAGCATAGTGGCCAAACCTGTTACAAATGAAGCATTTACCCTTTCTTCCATCTTTGAATCCCTGTCTTCCTTGGCCTTGCGTCTTTGAATTTGCATTGTTCTTCTTTTTAGCATAAGCGGAGAATGCAGTAGGATCATTCTTATCTAAAGGTATGTCTCTCTCTATCATCCTTGTTTCTTCTTGTGTACATTTGATCAACAATTCATCAAAACCTGGAATCTTGTCATTGTTGAGGATAGTAGTGTTGAACACATCCCATTCACGAGGGAGACCTCCAAGGGCAATGAGAGTGAGTTCCCTGTCAGCAATAACTTCTCTAATTGATAGAAGATCATTTTTGATTTCGGTGACCCTCATGAAGTAGGATTGGATATCATCTCCTCTTTCCTTCTTTATGTCCTTCAACTTGTTCTTGAGAAAGAGGACTTGGTTTGCATTGCTAGCTTTAAACATGCTAACCAACTTGTCATACATCTCCTTAGATGTGCCCAAATCAGAGATGTAAGCAACTAAATGCTTATGAATAGAATCCCTGATGATCTTCTTAGCTTTGACTTCACCTTTCTTGTACTTTGTCTTAGCGACAGCTGGTGCATTTGAAGGAGGTTCAACAATCTTTCCCTGCACATAGACCATAGCATCATGCTCTTCCAAAGTCAAATCAAGAGACATCTTCCATGCATGAAAATCATTGAGCTTGTCATCAGATTTGAAGTAAGATGAGGAGGCCATTGAATCTTGTCCTTGTCCAACAAATCTCAGTGATTGCTCTTCTCACTCTTGCTTGGGCTTTGTCTTCACCTCAGCTTTGATACCATGTTAATTTTAGATAACAATGGTATGTTCTATGCTTTAGAGCAATTTACTTCAATTTTTCTTATTAGCCCAATATCAATTTCCAGATTAGCAATCACATTAACATTGATAGTAAATGCAGATAGAACATAAACAATAAGCAGAAGACAAGCCAAGACAAGAGGACACAATATTTGGCGAATGCCAGGGAAAAACCCCAATGTGGGGAAAACCCTTTGATCAAATCTTCTTATTATTCTTCAAAAGTTCAGTAGAGAGAGAGAGTACATCATACAAAATTTATTTGCCCAAACACTGATAAAACAATCCAGTCAAATTGTAGTCAACAAGATGCCCTAACCAGAAAGTCAACGCTGGTCAAACCAGCAGAAAGTTTCCTCCAAATAAGCTCGGTCAAACCCAGTCAACTCGGCCTCCAAAGACAGTCTGAATCAGCCCAAAACAGTCTTGAAATTCTCGGTCAAACCTGGTCAATGCAATAGTCAAAGGCCCTGCGGTCAACACTGGTCAAACAATTGCAAATTCCTCGATTTTTATGCCAAGAGATGTGGCCTAAAGAAATTGAATTTCCTACTTGAAAAAAATGCAATTAAAGGAGGAGGTCTGACCCTCAGTCAACATTGGTCAACGTCCCTGTAATTTGCCCAAAATAGATCTGAAATTTTCGGCTTGTAATTTCAGTCAACCCAAGTCAACGCATGAAGAAGAAGATGCTCCTGATTGCTATACGAACCAATGAGAAGAAGAGAGAGAAAGATGAGTGTTGATGGTGTCCAAATGAGGAAGAGGCCTCTTCTATTTATACACAACGTTGAGGGTGAAGAGACATGTCTGTTGGGCTTCATGAGCCTACATTAGACTTCTGGCCGACCTTGACAATTTGTCCATAGAAGAAATAAATTCATAATTTCATTTCTACTTGTCAGAATGAGATGATATTTAGATTAATCTTGCACCTCTCGGAAAGAGGAATCCAATAAAAATATCATCTCCATCATATGAGCTGTCCAAGATGGAGTTTGGCCCTAGTTTCCAAATTTAACATAAACACATCCCATGCTCTTGAAGGACCTCCAAGTGCAATGAGAGTGAGCTCCCTGTCAGCAATAACTTCTCCAATAAATAGTAGGTCATTCTTGATTTTTGTTATTCTCATAAGGTAGGATTGGATAGGTTCCCCTTTATCCATCTTGATGTCCTTCAACTTGTTCTTGAGAAAGAGGATTTGATTTGCATTGTTTACTTTGAACATCCCAACCAACTTTTCATCCATCTCCTTAGATGTTCTCAAATCAGAAACATAGGCAACCAAATGCTTTTGAATGGCGTCTATGATAATTCTTTTAGCTTTGACCCCACCTTTCTTGTACTTCGTCTTTACAACAACAGGTGCATTTGAAGGACGCTCCACCACTCTTTCCTGCATATAGTTCATGGCATCATGCTCTTCCAAAGTTATCTTCCATGCATGATAGGCCGATTTGTCCTTGAGCTTATCCTCAGATTTGAAGTAAGATGTAGTAGCCATTGAGGCTAGTCCAATAATCTTGTCTAACAAATCTCCCTTAGTGTTTGCTTTTCTCTCTCTTGCTTGGGCTTTGTCTTCACGTGTGCTCTGATACCATGTTAATTTTAGTTAACAATGGTATGTTCTATGCTTAGCAGAATTACTTAAATGTTCCTTTAGCAGCCCAATGACAATTTCTAATTTAGTTTTCCAAAAACAATCACATTAACCATAAATCACATTGACAGTAACTGTAGATAGAACATAAAATAAAATGCAGAAGGCAAGCCAAGACAAGTGAACACTGGATTTGGCGGATGCCAGGGAAAAACCCCAATGTGGGGAAAACCCTTTGATCAATTCTTCTTAGTATTATATCAAATGTTCAACAGAGAGAGAGGGTACAAAAAGACAAAGTTGACTTGCCAAATCAAAGTCAAAACAATCTTGCCAAGTTTGTAGTCAACTGTATTCAAATTCAGCGCTAATCAAAAAGTAAAATATGGTCAATGCATCAACAAAACTTCCCCTTTGAAGCTCGGTCAAACGCAGTCAAACCCGACCTCTTTAGCTATTCAAATAATAGTCAAGTCAATCCACAAAACAACATTCAAACTCGATCAACTAAAGTCAACTTCTGTGGTCAAACAGGGTTGTGGTCAACGCAGGTCAAAGTGATCAAAATTTCTTGATTTCTATGCCAATCAATATGGCCTGCCAAAAACGTTTTTTTCCCACAAAAATCATAGTGAAATGATGAGTTAAAGTGTTTGGACAATGTTGGTCAAACCCCTGCAACAATCCTGAAATTCGACCTTGAAATTTGCCCATAAAATTCGTCCTCCTTGCCAGACGTATGAGAGAGAGGATCTGCACAATAGCTATATGAACCAATGAGAGAAGGAGAGAGAAGAAAATGTGTGAGTGATGATGATGCCAAATGAGGTGAGAGCACACTTTTATTTATACAAGTCATTGAGGGTGAAGAGACAGGTCTATTGGGCTTCATGAGCCTACATGATGATGTGGCCGACCTGAACAATTTACACATATGTGGGCATAAATTCAAAAACACACTTCTGCTTATCCAAATTAGATGATATTTAGATCAATTTTGGTCCTCTCGAAAAGAGTAATTCAATGCAATCATCATCTCCATCAAATGAGCCGTCCAAAGTGGAATTTGGTTGTAGTTGCCAATTTTAGTAATCTTTCAATTAGAGCACATTCATTAGGGTTGACCACCCAACAACAATGAGTATATCCAATCAATAAACCATTCAATATAGTGCTGATTTATAAGGTCAACGGATTTGTAACCAATACATTCTATAACTATACTATAACAATTAACCCAAGTTTGCTACAACTATGTATTACTACTATGATATTTCAAGCTTACTACATAGGGTCCGAGCAACTCTTGATGACAATCCGTGGATCTAGTACTGTGGTTGCTGATCTCCATATGCAGATTGATGGTTGAGCAAAGTAGGGTTCGATCTCTTGGCGTTAAGGCTAGTTGCAGTAATAATTAAAGCAAACAATTGGTTCAGACTGTGGTATGCACCAATCTCTTGAAGCCACCCACAGAGTTACCTTTGTTGCCCAAAAATTTGCCTTTGGAGCTTCCTAAGTAGATCGGGTTACGCTATTTTGACCACTCGCAGTCCACATATTTCGAGTTTGTTTCCTAAACTAGCCATGGTAAGGAACTGTAATAGAGCTCAGTTGTCTTCGCTGTAATGGACATCCACTGTAAGAGAGCTCGGGCTATAATAGAATGCAAATGGACAAAGTTGTAATGATATCTTTGTTGTGGACCTTCGGTCCTTAGATGAACGTTAGGGTTACTTGGGTGTGAAGGGAAAGATCCTCACTAGTGGGTATAGGAGGTAGACCGAAACACTTGTGCTCAGAACACCCTAGCTGTTGTCACATAATTTAACACGGAGTTCCCTGATTTGCCTCTGCATAGGGTCTAGTCACCCTATTGTAGTTATCCGCAATCCTAGGAGGGTTGAATACAAGACATTGCTTCTAGATTATGCCTCAGGTAGAACTTAGATGCTTCACTGATTGGTGTGATGTCTAGAACAAACTACAATTATGCCTCCACTGTCCTCAATGACCTCGGATTAGTCCTCCAAGTGAGTCACAAACCTTACTGTCCTTAAACAAGCCTTAGGCCGATTCTTTCAACTAAGCAGGGAACATTTCAATGCGCCAAAAATCAAACCAAAAATGCTCCAAGAAAATTGATGTGCCAGAACAAGGAAAATAGGTGTCGAGGTAGGGTGGGATCAACTCCATTGAAACTAGTCAAAATGATTAGATAGGGTGGGATCACCTCCATCGAAGTTAATCAAGAAGGGTTCTTAAAACCCTTAGAGCCTCAACTTAAGAAAGTAGAGATATCCAATCCAAATCGATGATCCAAAATGATTCCACCCCCCCTTTATTTGTAGATTTTCTCATGGGGTTCTCTCTAATGTGAGGGGTTGCAAGCGCAACCCCCAGTATGGGCTTTTTGCCCCCGCTGCCCGAAAGTTTATCCAATGTTGCCCCAAATATTGGATAATAGGGTTTTCCGCCTTTATCAAGACTATAGCCTACAAGGTTGGATATGCTACTTTGTCTTCCCATAGGCAATTAATCCACAGGAGACATTACAGATCACTACGTGAACCTTCACGAGGTGGCAGTGAAAGAAGATAGTGGTCTTGGAAGTTGTGGAATTGACGCTGAAGCCCTTGCTATTGCCGTTGAAGATTGGAACAAGGGGACCATGGCATTAGATGAGGGTGTCGTCTCATAACAATCATCATCATCCTGGATAAGAGCATCCTCCAGTTGCTCTAAAAGCAACATTCCATCCTCTAAATTGGTCTCCTCAGGATTTTTGCCCCAAACCTTAAATGTTTTTATTTCTCTTTGTCTCCTCACAGTAATGGGACATCAATTGCAAGTTGTAATTAACATAAACCAAGGGAGTCATCTAACGACGCGGAGGAATTGCCCGGACGGCCAAAAGTGGTCGGAATTTGGGCAAATTTTTTTCAAAAAATCTTGTAGAGGCAGTGTTTGAATCGTGTTTTTGATGGTGGAAATGGATTCAACACCATCAAAAACGTCTAGGACACCTATAATTTTGAAGTTTAACAACTATAATTTGGATTTACAAAAATCCTTGCCGGATTTTCTCTAAATATGACCGGAATTTCCATAATTTTCCTGGCAACTCCTCTGCCTCGTTAGACTACGCATAAACAAAGCTCTTTGCCTGATTTACATTTAACATTGTGGATGAAACTATAGGTGCTCCAACACCTCTCCGCAAAAGAAGTGTTTACTTCTTGCGATAACACTCGTATTGCCAAATATTGTAGATGTGGAGTAGCACCTCCATGCATGCTCCACCACTCAAGAAAAGACAAATACCTACGATCTCTAATTGCATGATTGGTCCCAAATGCACCAGTGCCAATGATATAGTTGGTCAATTGTTTCCGTATCATGTCACACTCCTCATCAGGGACTAATTTATCCAATGCTTTCATATAACTAGCCAAAACCTCTCGATCTTGGTGTGGTTTTCTCTTGGCCCCGCCACTAGGTGTTGGTGTTGAAAGCCATGATGGATGACAATATTTAGGTGTAAGAACATATGCTAATCCATGCAATGGAGTGCTTAGCATTTCCCATCGTTTTCCACCTCTGCACGAATATAATTGTATAAGGTGATATCTCTAGGCTCAACAATGTCTTTAATATTCCCCAACATGCTATGCATTTGCTCTTACACCTCCCCAATTACTGCTTGATCTGAATCCGCAAACTTGATCATGCAATAAATTGGCTTGGTGAATTGCAAAACATGTTTAACCTGTGACCAAAAGTAATTTTGAAGAAAAATTTCCTTCATTACATTAGCCCTATCTCTATCAATGCTCATCTCATCCCATGAATCACATATCACCATAGCAATTAAAGCTTGTCTCACCTTCACTAGGCGCCTAAAGGTGAGGTAATAGCTTGCAAATCTAATTTTTGAAAGCTTAAGAAATTGCAACTTCGAGTAAGTGCTATAAAAGTAGTTGACCCTTGTATGCACTGTGACATATTTAATGAGTTGCTTCCCTCTCTTGTATAGTTGATTAATCTATCCCATGCAATGGAATGCTTAGCATTTCCCATCGTTTTCCACCTCTGCACGAATATAATTGTATAAGGTGATATCTCTAGGCTCAACAATGTCTTTAATTTTCCCCAACATGCTATGCATTTGCTCTTACACCTCCCCAATTACTGCTTGATCTGAATCTGCAAACTTGATCATGCAATAAATTAGCTTGGTGAATTGCAAAACATGTTTAACTTGTGACCAAAAGTAATTGTGAAGAAAAATTTCCTTCATTACATTAGCCCCATCTCTATCAATGCTCATCTCATCCCATGAATCACATATCACCATAGCAATTAAAGCTTGTCTCAACTTCACTAGGTGCCTAAAGGTGAGGTAATAGCTTGCAAATCTAATTTTTGAAAGCTTAAGAAATTGCAACTTCGAGTAAGTGCTATAAAAGTAGTTGACCCTTGTATGCACTGTGACATATTTAATGAGTTGCTTCCCTCTCTTGTATAGTTGATTAATCTATCCACATTCTTTATGCTTCACAATATCATGCATCAAAAGGTTCAATGTGTGCATCAAGCACTTGAACCAAAAGATGCGTGGATGAGTTCGCTCAATGATTTTTCTTGCTCCCTTACAATTTGCTACATTATCATTGATCACTTGAACCACATTATTAGGACCAACATCATTAATTGTTTTAAATGGGAGATCTATAATGTATTGAGAAGGTGTAGTGAAGAGGAGGAGTCATGACTTGCAAGCAACCCTGCATCACTAGCAGAAACCATAGTTTTAAAACCGGAACTGGTCACTGGACTGGTGCACCTAATAAATCGGTTTTCAAACCGGAACTAGTCAAACCCAGACTGGTCAGATTTCAATGAACTAGTTTTTAAAAAATACATGAAATAATTAATTTTTAATGAAAAAGATTATTTTTAAGATTTAAAACCATGATTCCAAACCAATAGAGATAAAATATGCAAAGTTTGCTCATTTATATACAATGTAAAGGTGAATATATCAAAATGGCTGTTGTAGCTCATAGAGATAACCTTAGATTGCTTACAAGACCAGTGCTTGGGTACATCTAGATCAGTGTGTCTCAAATGATTCTCAAGCAGGAGGAGACATCACCCATGTTCTATACACATATATAAGAGGCATGAGTTGATTCTTTCATCCAAAGATACAAGTCAGGTATTTTAGTATTTCTACACATACACAGTTCCCAGAAATATAATAGAAAATAGTGGAGGCCGAGCACTTCAAAGGCTTACAGTTTAATCAGCTTTGTAGAATAAATGAGAGAAGACAAAGAGAAGGGATAACTCAAAGTATAGAGCTCAAAGCACCAAGAATTCTATATTAAAAACATAGAGCTTGAAACCATGAGATTTGCTACAATTATCTCAGTTACAGGTAGGTATAATCAATGTTGCACAAAGCGGGGGCGAAGTGGAAGCGTTTTTTGGAAGCGGGGACACGGAAGCGTCATTTTCCAAAAATCTAGGAAGCGAAGCGTCCGTGGAAGCGTCTGCTATATATATATATATTATTTTTTTGCATTTATACTCAAAACAAACATCCCAAATAGCAAATTAATTGTAGAAGACATGAAAACATGCATATTTTTGCATAAATCAAGATAGATATAACATCCATTGTACATTAATGATTAATTATTCGAGCATCAACCATTTAGATGCATCAACCATCTAGAATCTAGATTCTTCTCCTCTTGTCTAGCCTTTGCCTCTACCTCGATTGTCTAGCGATATTAGTCAACATTGCCCAATTTTGATCAAACTACCTAATTCAAGACTTAAAATATGGTAGAAAAAGCTTAACATGCTTGATCGATGATTTTGACTTGATTGAAAGGTAATTTTTTGCTAAGGGCGTGCCACGTGACAAAGGAGGTCAACAATTAACACCACCAACACTAGGGTACATATAGGGCTTGGTGCGCTTGATTAAATGCTAATCGCATACCTTCATACTTGATATAATCTAATGAAATGCCACAATCCCATTGATCCTGAATTCCTGAAAACTGTTAAGTCTGTTGAAATTTGAATAGGATATGAAATTCTATTTTCTCCATATGAAGTCCAATGAGGCTGGAACCACTCTCAAACATCCTGAGTCATTTCATGGTAATGTTAAAAATTTAAGTAAAAGGATGAAAATGAAAAATAAAGGAGAATGTCACTTTTACTTTAAGAATTTAACATTACCATGAGGGAGCATCTGCTATATTTATATTTTTTTTTTGCCTTCATTCGTCACCCTAACCCAAGGTGGACCCACCCCCAACAAGCAAACTCACCTAAAATTAAAAAAAAATTGAAAAAAAAAAACGATTTTCTAAATGCTTTTCCAGAAGCGTACGGGAAGCGTTCCTGTATGCTTCCTCCTTCGAAGCGCCACGCTTCCAACGCCCGAAGTGCGCTTTGGCGCTTCTGTACTACGCCTCCGAATTTCCAGGAAGCGGCAAAAAATTCGGAAGCGGTGCTTCCGAATTTCGGAAGCGCACTTCCGGCCAAGCTTCCTAGGCGCTTCTGTACGGGACGCGCTGCGGGGCTTGGAACCGTTGGGGGGGGCGCTTCGTGCAACATTGGGTATAATGGATAGAAAATAAACTGGATGTTATGATTCATGTAGTGCAGTTTAAAGATATAATTTCAACCCATCAAACGGGCATGTGCATTAACAACTCAATGCAAATGAATCTGTAGGCAAGTATGAAATATTCTGGCATCTATTATTGCTCGAATTCAGAGAAGAAAATAGACAAAATGGATGAAAACAGGAAATAACATACTGCAATGCTTAAAAGGGGGAATCACCACTACTCTTGTGATATCCTGCAATATCTATGTAACTAAGTGATATAGTCTCACAAAAATATCAGCGTTTCTTTGTAGATTTCAGAACCCTTATTTAGTGTCGCTACCCCCTATTTATAAGAAGAGGGTGCATTATCAAACCTGATACAATACAAAATATCCCTGGGCCGAGTCTCAGATGTCAGATCAGCTTGCTGTCTCGACCAGGGAAGGCTTTATGTCCAAAAAAAACATCACAAAAACAGTGATTGCCTCATAAGGAAAGCACATCACAAGATCACAAAACAGATGAAACATTAATGCAATATCTCTGCGCCCATCCTTGTAATTACTTCGGCTTCAGGCTACATCTAGTTCATGGTATGGTCTCTTGTGCTGCTCAGCTAACTCTTGTCATTTCTGCCTTTAGTGCCTTCGACACTGACCTTGGAAGCGGGTCACAAAGAGCCATTTCTGAGTCCGCCCATACTTGGTTTTGAATGCTCCCTCTTCTTGATTTACTGCTACAATTGCTTTCGGCGCCGACCCTGTCATTTCTGCCTTTAAAGTCCTGTTGAATACAATCGGCGCCTGGATCTGCCTGGTTTTGAATGCTCGATCTTCTGTATGTAGTGTTACAGCTGCTTTCAGCGCTGACCTTGTCATTTCTGCCTTTAAAGTCCTGCTGAACACAATCGGTGCCTTGATCTGGCCTAGGGTTGTGTATTACAGTGTAACAAAGAAGACTCTTGGGCGCAAGCTTTTTATCTCTGAAACAGGCAAAACGGGCGCTTTTTTGATTTCCCCCTTAGCCCCCTTTATTATAGCCCCTTTTGTAATTTTCCTCATATGACCAGGGGTTGGAACCAGGGGCTTAGCCCTTCGGGTGCTAAGACTTTCAACAGTTGTGCGGGGGCCTTTTTCCTTTTATAACTTGAATCGCCTTTGATTGCCCCTTATGTCGCATTGGCCAATGTCCCGGACGCAAAATACTTATTAGATAGACCGCAATCACTTATCGCATCCGGGGGTCCTCTTTCCTTATCGCAATAGTGAGGAATATCGGCGAAAGAATAAGCCTTCGCTTCGTGCAATCGCCGGTCGTCAATCGCCTTTTCCAGGGTGACATCATCACTGCCACGTGTTACCCCGTGAGTGGTGACACGTCACCGGGAAATGGCCCCATTTGACCCCTGAAAAATCTGAAATTGAGTGACATGTGTCCACTGGTACTGAGGACGTCAGCGGCCATGTCAGCTCTGAGGACCAATCATATGCCGCCACATGGCCGCCTGGAGGAGAGAGAAAAGGGCTTGCCTGACCTTGTTTTCGCGTGAAATTCCTTTGTAAGCGAGTCTCGACCTCCCTCGATGATGTAACACTAAATCGCAAATCAGCGATAATGCAAGGTTTTGGAGTGTGCAGGACTGCGATGTTGCGGGGATCGCAGGACTGCAAGACTGCGTGAATGCGGGATGGGGAGTGTGGGATTTACCGTATTCTGCCTTGTGGAGGAGAGAGAAGGGGCGGCCCGGTCTTGGTTTTGTTCCGCATTTTCTTTGTAAATGATTCTCGACCTCCCTTGGCGATGTAACACTACATCGCACAATCGGCCCCCGCAAGGTTTATAGAGTGGTAGCCCTTTGCTCCGCCGATATGCCGACATGCCGATAAATGCTCTGCTCTGACCCACCGACTGCCAATATGTGATATCGACGATTAGTGGATCGCTGTTATTGCACCCCGCCAGTATCCCTTGCCTGCCAAAAAGCCCGATCCGCGATTGTGATTTGTCTCAGACCTCCGATTGCGATTTGTCTTTATCCCTTAGTGTTTTTTCTTTGTTTTTTGGGTCTTCCAAAGGTAATCTTCAACAGGATCTAACTTTTGAGCCATGAGTCATTTTTTGGACTTCTATATACCATTGGAAAGCTCTTTCCGAGCACTATGCAATGGAGAGGATCTAATCAAGCTCTGATAGCTTTTGTGGCTCAGGAAATGGCTTCAACTTCATTGTTCTTATGCATCCTGGACAACTGATCATTTGCAAAGCAGTGAGTGACAATAATGGCATTGAGTGCAATACATATCATTGACAAAATACGTAAGCGGTGAGGCTCTAAATGGCCTATAAAGTCCAAAAACAATGCTACAAGCTATGGGGCCATTGACCTACTACAACACTACAAGTCTACTAGTACATATCAGTAATCAACATGATCATTCCTCATCACGATCAAATTCATCACCACTACTAGACACAAGATCATAAACAGGAGCTACATAAACATCATCTGGACCAGAGTCTGAGGGTGCCTCAGCCTCATTTGCAACCTCAGTAGTAGCACTGCCACCAATAACAATAGAAGTGTACCTAATGAAAGCACGAGTTGGTCAAGATGCACGACTAGTGCCTTCCATTGGTTGTTTGCCTTTGCTTGATGCAACTAATTCTGGTTTCGATGGCGTTGCCACTACCAAATCTGCTTCATTCCCCCTAACGCCATGTCAATCTCAAAATCAACATCAAACTCAAGATCTTTAGTCTCCTCCACCCAAAAATGTTGCAAAAAAGCCTCAAAAAAGCCTTGGAAGTTGCAAAAAGCCTCCTGGTGGGTCTGCGGCCGATGTGGCAATGAACCGGCCGGTCTATGATGGAATTGGCCGGTTAGGTTTGGTTCTTGTGGAAAAAAGGCGAAATCGGTCCTCTAACTTGGTTTTTTGCCTGGTCGTGCCGGTTTAGCCAATGAACCGACCAGTTTGACCGGTTTCTTGTTCAGACCGGCCGGTTTTTAAAACTATGGCATAAACACCAAGTACATTTATCAAATGTTGGTTTCTAACATTTGTCCAACCATCTGGTAAAATGGATACCCCCCAATCTGCCCACTCATCTGTAAACCATGTCAAAGCTCTACGAACCTTTGCATTTTTTCTTCTTCTGTCTAATAACAAAGTTCTAGCTTTCTTATAGTTGGGGCTCCTGTATCCTTCTGGGGCTTCATTGATGGCCCTAACCAAATTGTTTTAGTAGGGAGAGCGAAGCACATTGAATGGTATACCACAAGCACAAAGAAACCAGGCCACTTTTGCATCCACATCATCCCTCCTAAGAATATTTAGGAAATCTGCTAATGTTCTTCTAGATTCAGAGGTTCCAGAAGTATCATGCGGAGATGGGCCACCAAATCTAGAGGTTGCGCTAGATTTGGACTGAAGTTTTTGTTTCTTACTTTTCTTTTGTGCGGCTTCCTTTATTTGGATGTATTTTCTCCTTTGTTCCATTGATACATTAGGGCAAACTGAGATCCTTATGTGATCCTTGTTTTCATCATTGTTCATTACCCCACAAAGATGCCTCCTCACATGGGAATATGAGCCACCATAAGGTTTTCCTCCATGACAATCATGAGGGCATAAAAACTTGAAGGTTCCACCACCTCTTCCCCCTCAAGTTTTGTCACATAATTCCACAAGGGTGTCAATGCAGCTTCCCCCCCTTGCATTTCAGTGCCCTCTTCATCCCCTTCCTATTCAAACCCTTCCTCCTCATCATAAATTTGGTCACTATGAACGTGACCACTATTCTTTTCTTCCATTTCTTCCTTTCTATGCCTACCTCCCACCAACACCATGAAAACCAAAGTGGAATGATAATCCAAAAGAACACCATTTTAGATAGACAACCTACAATAAAATGAGCAAGAAGAAACAATGGGAAAGAGTAGGAGAGGAGGAGAAAAAAAATACAAACAAGAATGACAAGAAAATGAGGGAGTTAACTGGGGTTTGCATTTTTCTCTTTAGCTCTTGAGAAGTTGAGAACTTGAGGTAGATGGCAGCCCTCCTTCACTCCGAGCTCTCCTCCAACCCTTCACAAATTTGATCTCAAATGCTGTTCATTGTGTATGTTTCAAATACTACACCTCCTGTTTTCATTGGAAGATTAACGTAATGTTTTGTAAGATCCCATTTTTTGATTTCCCATCGATGTATTTATATTTTCCTTATTTCAACCTAACGGAAACTGAGACTACAGGGGAATAAATTCCGCAGCTACAGAAGAGACATCTTTTGCCATCTTTGCATTTTCATATCCTTCAATCAATGAACCATGATTCTTACACAGTTTGAGCTTCTTGTGCACCGACTTTGATTATTTTGCAGAATTTTGCGTTTTTAGTTAACTCAAAGACGACTCTAATAGGCATTGGTAGTATTTACAATTGTGATTTAATACATATATCAATTAATATATGTATTTGTCAAAACAAGTTTGCAAATTTCACATTTATACATCAAGTGTTTGAGAGTTTGGTTGTACTTTAAATGGAAGCATGATCACAATTATCTAAGGACTTGATTTATGAATTTCATTATTCTTTGGTTCCAAGGCTTCAGTTATTTTATCTCTCGTTGAGGTTTTATTAACATGTTCAATTCCTTTTGCAGTTCTAACGTGCAACCACCATTCTGGATACCAATTCATATTGTGAATCCAGAACGTCCCACTGAACACACCGTTTTCAATGTAACTGCAGGTATCTTAATCATACTTTTCTATGTTGACTACACTATGGTATTGAGAGAAACTTTTGACAAGAACCGTTCTCATAGAATTATTGTCAACTCAATTAAGCAGAATTCAACTCTTCGTTGGTATAGTGTTATAATAGTTGTCTCTTCTTGAAGGTGACTTGCATTTCACAAGAAGAATATGTAAATTTGTTTTAATAAACATTTTTGTACATGTATCTATCAATTTAGAATTTTCACATATATGCTGTTGACAAATATGAGTAGGGGATTTGTGCACATCTGTATATATCCATATCTGTAATAATGTAGTTACTGTGGAAAGAAATTGACATGATATCTTTTTTTTTGTTTTTGTTTTTTTTGTTATTTGTTCTGTGATATACATTGAATATATCTGTAAAATGCTAGAGAGTGCTTATTTGTGAGCTTATTATTTTAGTATGAATTCATCCAGGTATTTCACATGACATAAAATGTTAGCCGTTATAATTTCCAACCAATATTAATATATTGACCCCAATATGTTGCCATTCCGTGCATATAAGATTACCAAATTTGTTGATATCCTGTTTTATATATGTTATCCTCTATGAACTGCCATTTTTTTTGTTTTGAAGTTAATAACGAGGGGCAGGCTAATGGACAGATCTTGTTAATATAAATAAATTATACTATGTCATTTAACGAGGAGAAACACCTACTTATTTGTTGCGTGGGTCATTGTGGGACAGGCTATTTGGCTATCTTTTTCATCTTAATAATGGGCGTAGGAGTGAAATTGGGGAGTGATAATTTTTGACCAATTTTCTTATAAAATACAACAGACTAAGTAGTGATCATTTTGGACCAAGACATTCAGGGAGAAAAAGATAAGATTACTAAACTACAAATAGATGCATGTGTTTACATATTCACTAGAAGAAAATATCTGATTTTCTTGTAAGTTCTACTAGGGCGCTTTTTATCTTACATGTCTCTTTTACATTGCTCTTATATAATCTTGAAAGGAACTTTTAATTTTTGATTTTTAAAGGTTGACTGTGAACTTTTCATCCTGCATGTTTTTCAGTTATCACTCACTCGTTCCTTTTTAGCAGGCCATTATTATTTTGTATCATGCTGCAGACTATTGAGTATTTTGTATTATACCGCCATCTCTTATATATGTGTCATGGCAGCACTACCACTGGTTTCTTTATTTCTATATGTTATTTTTAGCATTTTTTATTAGGAGATGCGCTTGGCCACCCACATTGTAGTCATACTGGCTGTACTCTTCTTCAGTCCCATTGACCTACTTTTGTGGTCTTCAGTTGGACATTGATAAATTTACTTACTCATATAATTGCATACTTCAAATATTGCTTGGTTATGTTGTTTTGTTTTTTTGCGTGGAAATGCCATTGTTTTACTATTATATGATCACATATTACTGTGCATGCTTCCTTTATACTGCCAGTGCTAATATACAATTTTGTTATCCTTCATACTTTCCTTATATCATTTAAAAGTAATAGAGATAAGAATGGCCAAGGGATGCTTGAATGTGACAAGGGATGCAATGCGTACTTTATAAGCTGGATTCTGGGGAATTCATGGTATGCATTTTATGTTGTTATGATGTCGCATCACGCACTAAATGTTTGATTTGTTTACATCTACTGTGGCACTTAAGGAAATTGAACTAGTTCCAGCTCACAAGATGCTTCCAATAATACATGCTTGAGCATGATCTTACATCCAAGCCTTGGCAACTCTAATTCGTTACTCATAAAATACCATTTCTGGTTTCTCTTCAGATAGTACTTTTATCTTCTCTAAAGTGGCATTTTTATCTTCTCTAAATTAGAATTCTTATCTTTTTCTAAATTCACATTCTTTTCCAAAATAGTATTTTAAGGTTGATATGATCTTCTCCTATTTTTGCCTTGCCCAATTTTGGAGGGGTTAATAATCTATTTAAACACTCTAGTACAAGCTTAAGAACAGTTTTATAGGAATAATGCACTCAATAGGTAGTCTATGAGACTGATTCCCTGGCCAAGTGCAGCACCAATATTGGCTTGGAGACTTAGTCCCGAGTAGGTCAGTGTCCACACCTACTCAAGAAAGTTTACTTTATTTTGTGTGCTGTCTGAACTGATAATAAAAGGGTGCGTGTTTTGAATGCTTAAAGTTATCAGATCTTATTTTAATCTAACTTTTTTTTTGGGTATTTTGATCTGAGGAAAGAAATTGGCCTCCCTCTTAGCCCGAAGGCAAAGAGTGAGGTTGCTGGTACTAGGCCAGCTCACAGATATACTCACTTAAGAGTGCTTTTCTCAGCCTCGAAGCCATTGCAACAATATTCATCAAGGCATCAAAGCTCAACATGTCACTAGCGGGGATTTGAACATGGGTGGGTAGGATTAGTGTTGAAAATATCGGTATCGGAAAAATATCGACGAGGGTCTTGAAAACATCTTTTCGGCAAAATTGGCAAAATATCAGAAAATATTGGCAAATATAAAAAATGCATAATATATTCATTTTTTTCAGATTTTTTATATTTTCCGATATTTTCTGATATTTTGCCAATATTGCCGAAAAGATGTTTTCAGGACCTTCGCCGATATTTCGCGGATACTGATATTTTCAACACTAATCCTACCCACCCATGTTCAAATCCCCGCTAGTGACATGTTGAGCTTTTGATGTGTTGATGAAAGTTGTTGCAATGGCACATAAATATGAAGAAATAACTGATATATATGATGTAGTGGATGTAAAGTAAAAATGATACATCAAAGGCGATACGAAATCCCATTGATCCCTGATAATTGTCCAATCAAGGACTCAAATACGGAGAACCAATATAAAATAACATCACATATACAAAAGTATCTCATCATCACGAGTTATATGTAGCAAAACAAATAAAACTAGCAACTAGCTATCTGAGATCTGTGCCCTCTCCCCCTTATACAGGAAAACACGATGGGTTGTTTTCTAGGCCTACCCTTAGCAGTAGAAGGCCCTGACTCTGCATCTAATGTCAAATAATGATTGCTAGGTATGGAGCTGTGCTCTCCTATATCTGTAGCAGATGGTATTGACATCGAGGCTTCCACAGTCTCCTCCTCCTCCTCCACCTCTTCCTCCTGCTCCTCTTCGTGCTGCTCCTCCCCCAAGTCCTCCTCCTCTTGCTGCCCCTTTACTAATGGTTCCTCCTCTAACCATGTAAGTGACTCTTTCAAGATGGGCACCCTAGACTCCACCCTCCACTGAGACAATACATCAATATTGTCTAAGGAAATGGCATCTGGATCCATTGGTTTCTCTATTTGCTTCACTTGAAGTTGGAGATTGTAATGCACATACACTAAATCATTGAGGCGTGAAAACTCCAATTTGTAAGAGTGTAAAAAAAACTAATGAGTCTTGACTTTTGACACTTGAGGGTCATAAATTAAAATTACAATAAATGTAATTGCTCAACTGAACGCTGAAGCTCAAAGTTATACTTGTTGCGCTTTTTTGAGTGTATTTTCTCAAATACACTCCAATTGCGCTCACACCCTAAAGAGCTACACATTTGACTTAGGATTCTTATGGCCAATTTTTGCAAATTTGGTGCCCTTGCACCATAGCTTCGCCTCCAAATATCTACAACAATATAAAGAAAGAAAAAAGTTAAAAAGTTAAAACATAATTAAACTTTCAAATAAAACATAATTGAATTTAAAAAATCTAGAATTATAAATAATTGAATTCTAAATTGAAAATTCTAATGAGTCACGACTTGTCACTTATGTAACATGAAGAGGGTCCTTTCTCGAATAGCATTATCAAAGCCAAATAGGCAAACACAATCCCGATAAAGCTGTATCTTGCGATTGATTTTGCTATGAAGCTTCCGATCAAGTACCATCGTATGAATACAAGAATGGAGTCCTTCCATCACCTTGCCATCAAAATCAAAGCCGCATTTGTATGAAAATGCGGGTTTGAGGAAGAGTGCTACTTCATGAATGGGTCGATGAAGCATCCCTATCCATCGATTATCAATCACATCCCATAACATCGTTTGTCTATTAAGCTCAACAGAACCTTTGTCTATATAATAAGCACGAATGACCTCCTTGTCTTTATCCATAGATTCATACAAATAAGCCATTGCAGGCTTCTCCCCATCTACCAATCTCAGATCCTTTATTATAGGTTCACTAACTGAGCACACTCCTTGTACTTGCCAAAATGTGTCAGTGTACACCATTTTTGCAATGGCTGTCCCATCTTGTCTCCTGTTGTATCTACAATCATGTCACTTATCAGAAACAAACATTTGCTTCAACTCAAAATGGCATCGAAGCAAAGACTGAAGAGTGATAAAGTTGGTGACAAAACGTGTGATTGCAGGATGCCGCAACTCCTTGTTTCTAGTGTATCTCCTCATGAGGCTAAGAACAAAAGCATGGTTATATATAACCTTGAGGACGCTCCTAGCCATATCAATCACCTTCTTGATGAAGGAGAGTTTCCCCATACCCTCAAGCAACAAATTGATACAATGTGCTACACATGGAGTCTAGAACAATTTGCGGTGCCTCTCCATAAGCATCCTGTCGGCGACAACATAATTAGCAGCATTATTCGTTATGACTTTGCATCACATTCTGCACACCAATCTCCCGGGCGAACTCGTCTAACAACTCACATATCAATGCTGCATATTTTATATGTGCTGATGCATCCTCTGATTTAATAAACATGGTACTTTTAGGACAATGTACCAAGAAATTTAGAAGGGTCCTACCCTTCCTATCTATCCAACCATAAAACATCATTATGCATCTAGACACCTCCCATGTCTGTTTCAACTCCGCGAATCTAGAACTACTTGAAGGATTGGCCCCCACAACTCCTCATATGTAGCCCTTTTGTACCCTGGGCCCACAATAGCAATAGCATCACACATTGACTGCCAAAATGGATTGTTTTTGGTGATGCTGAGTGGTAAGTCGCTCCAGAAAAAATACCTCCTGATAACTCTATTTGCTTCTTGTTGCTCTTTTTCTTTAACAACTGATTTTATGGAAGGTTGTGCTCCATGTTTGGTTCGTGGAACAAAAAAGGATGACCTCCCACTCCTAGTGACATTAGCAGTAGCAGGTGACACTGTGGAGCCCCTCCTACTACCCTCAACCTCAAAATCGGAAGAAGATATCTCGAAAGTTCTACCTACATGTTTAGCCTTGTTTCTTTCTACTTCTTCTTTCTTTTTGTCTTTTTCATCAATTGCTTCAAGAGCTTTTTATATAAGCTCCGCACTAAATTCCGTACAAAGCCCAACATCTTGTCTAGGGAGTCTAGCCAGATGGTATTTCAATTGTGTAACACCTCTTGTCATCTTGTCCCTACATAATTTGCATGTTAGATATGCCCGATTTGTCCCACCATCAGGTTCCCCATACTCCCAAAATGGGTCCAAGGGCTTTGGCATATTTGTAGTGGATTAATTCAAACCTAGGGCACCAAAAAAACAAAAAATTGGCATTAAACCCCCATACACAAAAAATAATAGCCACCTCATTTTAAAAAATATATTCTTTTACTACATTATTTGCAATGAAAAATGGCAATAAGAGGGTGCATAAGAAAGTTTAAAAAAATGAAGCTTGGTGTCCAAATATGGAGAAAACCTTTGCATTGGCTAATGGGCACGAAAATCATATCAAATGAAAGAAAACAAAGAAGAAAAATGTTGTTAGGCAAAGAGGCAAGCAAGCATAACCCTAAATCTATGAAAAAAATCATTAACATAGGGGTTTTTAAGAACATACTTGTTAATGGAAGAAATGAAGTTTGTCTTATTGTTCTTGAATATTTGATCCACCAAAAAAATTTGGTTGGTGATGATAATAGCTGTTGAATCCCTCCTTGAAAACCACCACAAAGTTCTTCCCCTTCCTTATCCTGTTAGGATATTCCGACACATAGGAAATATTTAAGTATAACTTGGTCTAGTGTAAAGTTAGGTAAAGTCTGCTTCTTTACTATGTACTTTTTGTAACTTACAATCCGACGGTCACAATATGTTCTAGACATGAAGTGATCCGACAGTTCATTCTCTCCTCAGTATTACCGACACTTGATCCGTGGCTTAACACACAATTGGTCCATGATCTCTATTTAAAGAGCATGGAAGGTCATTTGTAAGGTGACTGTTCATGAGAGAAGCTTATGTAGATTTTCTTTCTCTTATTAATAAATTGCCTGAAGTGGCCGCGTTGGCTCAAGCTGTGGACTGTTTCCCTCTTTGAGGCTTTTAACAACGTCAAGAATACTGGTGTACTGATTTGTGATCTGTTTGTGAGCGGTGTCCTTTGGTGTTCTATTTGAGGAACTTACCCTGTAAATTCCTACATGGTATCAGAGCTATTTGAAGGTCGCATCCGTTGGTGATCCAAATTCGAAGCCGGTACAACTGCATCCGACTCTCGTTTCCTAGATCTACTATTTTTGACAGCTTTCGAGCTGAGAGGTTTGCTCTATTGTGTTAGGAGCATCTGTTCCAGTGAGGAACCGCTTTTGTTTCATGCCAAAAGGTTTCTAGTAGCCCTAGCCACATCATTTTTAAGATCTGGAGGTATATGACCTTTATTTGCAGTTTTAGTTATTCATCTTTTTGTTTATTTCGGTTTATATTACCGGATCTATACCTTTCATTTCTGCATATGCTCCTTGCCCCGCGACTTTGTACGATCTGGGCAAATCAGAAACATAAAGGAAGGATTTTTCTCATGCATATGCTCTTTTCCGCTGCGCCTTAGTGTGATCTCAGAAAATCAGAAACATCGAGGAAAATATTTAGTTTTCGGCGAAATCTAACTTCAATCATATCTTATTATTTATATTTTCCATAGACATTACATTTATGAGTCATCGTACTCTCTTCAGTGAATGTTTGGTTTATGAAGCATCGGTTCATAACAATTGGTATCTCAGCAGCTTCCAGCCTCAGTGGTCTGTGGTCAAATTCGTTGCCATTGGCAATGAAATTCCATTGTCTAGTGTCCAAAACTTTCTTGGTTGTTATCCAATAACAATAAACTTCATTGGAAAACATGACATAAAGAGGAAAAAGTTTAAGGCTATTGCAAAAAGAAATTATTTTGCTAAGAGAACAATGTTTTTAACTTTTTCCCCATCAAAACATAATTTATACTATCAAAAAGGTTGCACCGAGGCTAGCAGCAATACATATTGCTATGCGAGACTGGCAATTCTTGGATTGTGCAAGAGACATTCAAAATTCTGAGCTTGCTATTACATGCTTTGAAATAGTAACAAGACTAAAGCTCCAGGTCTTTTTACAAGTGGATATTTTGACGAAATTGCCCAGAATACAAAGCATGTGAAAAAAACATTCATTCAAGTTAAGGTTGAGTGTTGTCTTGGTTCTTTCATTAGAGGATTATGCAAACTTGAGTATCCTTGTTTTTAAATAAAACTCCTTGTTGTAGAGATAGTGCCACCTTAGCCCAATGGTTGGTCTTGTTGGAAATACTGAGGGGGGGCTGAATCAATATTTATTTTCAATTGTTACTTTTACTAGTTAAATCAATTATATTTAGAACACAAAATGAACAATAGGAATAAATGCTTTTATCAATATAATCTTTACAATAAATTAGGTACAATATATAGAGCTCCAATCCATTGCCAAGCACTAACTTGGTCTTTTGTGAGGCTCGAACCTCTAGGGCACCAACCCTGTCTTGTCAAGGCACCAACCTTGGATTTAGGAGCACCAACTCGAAGGACACCAATCCTTCCAATTCTGAGGCACTAACCCCAAGGGCTCTTACTTTGCTGGTTCGAGGTCATATAGATCTTCACAAAACTGTTCTTCAGGTTGTGGTCTATACTTCTTCCATATATTAATTCATCACAAGTCCGAACTGTATGAATGATCCTTATGCGCAGTCAGCCTTGACTTTCTTTGTTCTTCAACTCTTAATGCTCCTGTGTATTTCTCTTCTTATCGACCTTTGGCTTCCTTTCCTTTGTTTCTTCTTTTTCGCTCGTCCTTCGGCTTCTTTGAGTTCACGAGTTGTGAACTGTTACTTCCTTTCTGTATTCAATGCCCGAGATCAATACCTTTAGTGAAACGTTTTAACTCGTATTTATACGAGTTTCACCAATGACTGAGAGACACGTTTATTGGAGGGAGGCCGACTTGTTTATTTACGGAGAAACCATAAAGGAGAGGCTATAACCATATTATAATAGAAGTCTGGCGGTCCCCACATGCCACGTCACTGCTAATCACAATCGCAACTTTCGGAGGTCTCTTATTACACAATATATCGGAGAGGCCCTTTTTAATATTCATCCAAGGCCCACATGGAGGTCCCACATGCCACGTTATTAATCGCAATCACAATTTTTCCGAACTCCCGCAATCGTAACTCGTGAAAATCCTGCAATCGCAACCTTATGGCTTCACGATATAACATCTCGATACCCCTACTACAAATGGAGCAGATGTGATTTTTAATAAACTATTTTTGATAAGCCAATCGAGTCCACAATATTATCGCGATCGGCGGTTTGGCTGTGTCAACCCTTAAGACTTGTGATATGACTCCCGACGAGGCGGACGTGATATAACATAATGGTGTATTCTAATGGAGCGGTTGGGTCCGCATATATATCACAATATGTGGGTTGGCGATTATGCGATATTGTATAGGGCTGTTACCATATCTGTTTCGAGTCCGGAGCGATATCGCAATCGCAGATTTTGGTGTGACATACCTTTATGTCTTTGCGATACCTTTCGATGACCGGACGCAATGTTATATTAAGGAGTATTGTATTGGTACAGCGGGTCCACAACAATATCG
Source organism: Pinus tabuliformis (assembly GCA_031772625.1). Taxonomy (NCBI): domain Eukaryota; kingdom Viridiplantae; phylum Streptophyta; class Pinopsida; order Pinales; family Pinaceae; genus Pinus; species Pinus tabuliformis. The sequence goes on along the minus strand of CM062819.1, from coordinate 841,895,233 downwards.
CAATCGGAGGTTTTACCTGTAACATCCCGGTAAGACTTGTGATATGAAAGTTCATACGACGGATGCAATATTGTATTAAGGCGAATTGTAATGGAACCATCGGGTCCATAGTACATATCGCAATCGGCGGTTTTAGCGTGACCCTTTTTAAGACTAGCGATATGTAACTTTCGATAGTGGCGGACGCAGTATTACATTAGAGCTTGTTCTATTGGAACAGTCAGGTTCGCAACTCAAATCACAATCGCAGATTTCAATGTGACACGTAATAAAGTTGCCGATATAATATGCTGCTAATATGTTAACTCCGAAGCACTATGGACTTTTGTTAATGCTACTCTGCCAATGTGTTCCTCTTTGCTTCTCGATGGCTTCCAATGACCTCTTCCTCTCACTCTTTGGATTTCTCTTCCGATGGCTTTCGATATCTTTCCTCCTTGGGTCCACTGCTTCTACTATGTCTGTATATATGTATTTAATCCACTCGGGTCCTCCATCTCATCATATCATCATATATCAAACTTTCATCACTATGAGCATTATGATCAATGGGCATCAATAGGCAACATCATGTATCAAAGAATTTGCCATCACAAACACTGCTATATTTAGATCAATGACAACCTAGATTAACAATCTACCCCTTTGTCATTGATGGCAATATTCTTCTTCTCTCCCCCTTTGACATCAATGAGAAAGGAGTGCACAAGGACTCCCCCTGTCGAACTGCTCGCCCTGTCATGGTGCTCTTCTTTTTGCTCAAGTTAGAAGGATTGCTGTTCATACTTTGTTGTCTCCATATTCAGTTTTAAGAGGTCTTCATAGTCCAAAACAAGAGAAAATGCCATTGAAATTGTCTTTCTCGCTATCTTTCTTCAAATCCGAGTTCCTCTGTATTTCTGTGTTTCTCCTTAAGTCACTGCCATTCAATATTTTAACATTATTGCATTCGAATGAAATGGTGAGTGATCTGATAATGAGATCTAAGACAATTAATAAGGTATTACAGACTCATGTGCTTGGACTTGCCTATGTTATTTTATGCATGATCGATAAGATTGTGAAATACACAGAAAATGAAGCAGTAAACAAAAACATAATAGACAACACATAACACAACAAATTTAAGGAGGAGTTCACCCAATACTCTTGAGCTACATCTCCTGATCTAGCCTTCAGTGGTGGCCTCTCTATTATGTCTTCAAGCAGAGTTATACAACAGTATGAGCTTAGTTTGAGACTTCATACAACAGATACAATAGCAAGAGTTTGCTTGAACTTCTCAAGCCTCTCTGAGTACATAGACTCTCTCAATCACTCTTTGTCTCTGTCTCGGCACTGCCTCCCTCTGTCTTCTGTTTTCTATGGCTTTAAAGCCAAACTGCGCTGCCTGTTCGTTTCAGCTTCTCGGCTTTCTGTCTCCCCAACCTCTGTCTGCTCAGACCCCTTTCTAAGCGTTAGCAATCATTGCTAAACGCTTTCAGGGATGGTGGTCACCTGTACTGTAACGGGATAGGTCATCGGGCCTTTGAAATCCTACAGAATTCCAAAAACGATCGTTTTCTATTTACACAGAGAAACGCTACAAAACTGTGAAATTCCGCCAAAACACTATTCATTTCGGACTTCAAAAGTCCTTAAATCCGGTCCATTTTCCTATCGGGTCCATCCCCAATCGCTATCGCAAGTCGCTTCGGCCTTGTTCCTTTGTATTTTTAAAAGTACATTAAAACTGTGAAAATAACGTAAAAATGGCTACCTCCGGACTTGAAACAATATATTTTTCCATTCACGAACCCTTTCGGGTCCAGTTTATCGCATCAGCGCTTTATCCTTCGCATTTCGCTTAATAAACGAAACTGCGAAAATACATTAAAAATGGTGTTTGATGGATCTCAAATATTGTGAGATAGCGTTTATATTTGTTATCGGGTCCGGCTGGTCGCATCACAGATATATGTATAAGTATATACATATCTTTTTGATGCTTGGAAATAACTCTAATATGAAAAAGCTCATGTCTTTTCCTCTCATTTTCTTCACCATCAACAATTTGTGTAGAATTACTAGTAGATGCTTCAGAATTTTTACCTTTTATACCTGTGGCTGCAATTGTTGTTTTATCACCTGAGTCTGACCCCAAATCTTTCTGTATAACAACAACAATCTTCTTCTTCTTGCCATCGAACTTCTTGGGTTTCAACTCCAGATGCAAAGACCAACAATGTTCATCATCATGTCCATCCTTCTTGCAGTGAGTGCATGAAGATTTGTCTTTCTGTACAGCGTTTTCCTTCCTCTCTTTCCATTTCTGCTTCCTCTTTTCCTTGTTCTTGCTTGCGGTGGGTTTTGATGATTCCCCAATCTCTGTGTTCACATTCTTGCTTCTAACCTTTAGATGTGTAGCCTGGACAGATACCTCATCTATGCTAGTAGGGTTAAACATGAGAATGGTGTGCCTCAAATAGCTGTGTAGACCACCTATATACTTCAGCAAAGTTTCAGGTGAGTTTAAAGAAATGCCTAGAATTAAAGCTCTTTTTCTAAATTTTTGGGTATAGCTTTGCACACTTTTCCCTTTTAATTGGCGAAGAGTTTGCCAACTCATCATAGCTTGCTGCATATAAGCTAGTGGATAGAATTGTTTTTTAATGGCAGAAACAAATTCACTCCAGGTAGAAAGAATTTTACCATGCTTCTTCAAATCAACTTGTGTCCTGCCTTCCCACCATACCAAGGCAGTTCCTCCAAGGCGTAAGCTGGCCAGCTGAATTTTACTCCTGTTTGAATCAATATTCTGCACCTTGTAATACACATCAATCTGTCTAATCCAGTTATCTAGCTTCTCTGCATTTAATTCTCCATCATATATTGGCAAATCAAATTTAACATCTAATTTAATCAAAGATGTTTTCTTCTTTTTATTTTCAGGGCTATCAGGAGGTGTTGTTAGAGGAGGCTCTTTTCCTTTCCCTTTGCCTTCAGAATGGCCATCTAGAAGAGATTCCTCTGTTCCTTTGTCTTGTTTGGAGGTTGAAGAATCTTCACTTCGACCTTTCTTAAATTCTCGATACATCTCTTCTACCATGGCTCTCATGGTCATGAAACTGTCTATGAACTGAGAGTCTGATTCCAAGGGATTTTCTTCTGCCATTTTCCTCCTAGGATAGACTCTTCCTATTTCTAGGTTAGCTTCAACCAGTTCTCCTTCTCCTAATTTGAACTTTGACCTAGTTATCATTCATCAATCCAGCACAAGCTTGTTTAACCTTAGCAACCTAAAGCTCTGATACCACTTGATCTGATAATGAGATCTAAGACAATTAATAAGGTATTACAGACTCATGTGCCTGGACTTTCCTATGTTATTTTATGCAATGGATCGATAAGATTGTGAAATACACAGACAATGAAGCAGTAAACAAAAACATAATAGACAACACATAACACAACAAATTTAATGAGTTCACCCAATACTCCTGGGCTACATCTCCTGGTCTAGCCTTTAGTGGTGGCCTCTCTATTATGTCTTCAAGCAGAGTTCTACAACAGTATGAGCTCAGTTTGAGATTCCATACACAACAGATACAACAACAAGAGTTTGCTTGAACCTCTCAAGCCTCTCTGAGTACACAGACTCTCTCAGTCGCTCTCTGTCTCTATCTTAGCTTTGTCTCGACACTGCCTCCCTCTGTCTTCTGTTTTCTATGGCTTTAAAGCCAAATTGCACTGTTTGTTCGTTTCAGCTTCTCGGCTTTTTGTCTCCCCGACCTCTGTCTGCTCAAACCCCTTTGTAAGCATTAGCAATAATTGCTGAATGCTTCCAAGGATGGTGGCCACCTATACTATAACGGGATAGGTCATTGGGCCTTTGAAATCCTTCGGAATGCCAAAAACGATCGTTTTCTGTTTACACAAAGAAACGCTACAAAACTGTGAAATTCCACCAAAACACTGTTCATTTCGGACTTCAAAAGTCCTTAAGTCTGATCCATTTTCCTATCGGGTCCGTCCCTAATCGCTATCGCAAGTCGCTTCGGCCTTGTTCCTTTGTATTTTTAAAAATACGTTAAAACTATGAAAATAACGTAAAAATGGTTCCCCCCGGACTTGAAACAATATATTTTTCCATTCACGAACCCTTTTGGGTCTGGTTTATCGCATTGACGCTTTATCCTTCGCATTTCGCTTAATAAACGAAACTGCGAAAATACATTAAAAATGGTGTTTGACGAATCTCAAATATTGTGAGATAGCGTTTATATTTGTTATTGGGTCCGGCTGGTCGCATCGTAGATATGTATATGTATAAGTCCCGCTCCATGGTGTTGCTCCGATGCGATATCACGATGCGATTGATCACAATCGCATATCGCGATAACCCCGAGCTGTTGTAAGCGCTTCATTGTGGTTGCCGATTGCGATTTTGCGATGCAACGTGAGCCGTCGATCTGCACGCTTGATCGATGGTCCTCGTTGACTCCTCCGATTGCCATCGCAACACATATATGGTATTCGCCGATATCCTCCGTCTGTTTGTGCCGATTGCGATTTGCTGATCAGATCTGGACCTTTGATCAGTTAGATCCGATGGCTACTGTGCATTCACCATTCTGACCTTTGATACTCTGTTTTTTCACTATTTTCTTGTGTTTTTGCCTCCCAATAATGTTTTTCCGCCTTTTGGAAGGTTCTCCTTATGTGATGGTTTTGATCTTTTAGGTGTTTTTAAGAGATTTTGAAGACTTAGAGAGTGTTTTAGGATCCATTTGGATCAATGAGAGATTGTGCCTCACTGTTGCTATTTTCCAAAGTTACCAGCATTAAACTGAGTTTGTATTCGACTGTGCAACATTCTTCTTTCTATAGTACTTTTGATGAACCATTTTTCCTTGTGTTCTAGTAAAAGTTTTTGCAAGTTATTTTCTACAAGCAGATTTTGATATCCAATTTGTGATTTTCTTTTGAATTCTTTTACTGATTGGCAGCTTTTTGCAATGCTTCAATTTTGTTAGATGTTGCCAATTGCTTTTGCTTCAAGCTCCATCCCCAAATGTATCTGTTTGTTTGAAGGTTGCATTTATTTGTGTCCATAATTTCCCTGTTCTCACATCAAATCTCTGAGTCGAGACTGTTAACTTCTGTAATAATAACAACATAGTTATTTGCCTTATTAGATGGCCTTCTCCGTTGCTCCAATTTCTGCTCAGTGATCAAGTGGAAAACATCTTCAACAACAGTCTATTGGATAGTTAGGAGATCATGTTTTTCAATGGAGTGCTCTTGAGAAATGATCTTATCAAAGAATGATTATCAATATAGCTCATCAAGGATTTCATAAGGATCCATTCATGAACAACTTCTGCAAGAATACCTAATCATCATAAGCTCCCCGTAACTATATGCATGGTCTCCTTTTGGTAGAGTCTCATTATCAAACACTTGGAATATCAAAGATATCTTCATCAAGTCAATAACATGTGTTGTTGGCTAGAGAGTTCAGGAGATTTTCATATTGTATTTGCTTTCTTCTCCATACTTGTGTAACTTTCTTTTCTAGCCTGGTTCTAGCTTGTGTAGGAGCCCAAGTCAAGTTACAATCACGTGCCATATGACCAATGTTATGACACTTGAAGCATTCTATGTTGTGCATGAATAAGAATTCATGATTTCTTTCTGCAAAATTGCTTCGGAGATTGTTTGGGACCGTAATGTCTATCTTTGTGATATGCCCTACAATCTTTTGTGATGTGTTCAAAGTTTGTACAAAAATAGCAATAACCACGAAATATACTTTTGTACCTGGGAGAAGGAGGTTTTCTTGATGTACTTCTGAAATCTTTCTGCCTTGAGATCCTTTGATTATAACAATTGCTTTTTGTATCATTGACATCATCTACATTTCTTCTTGGAACAGGACTTCCTTCATTGTTACCTTGACTCTTATCTTTGCCTTTGCTGGAACTGGGAGCATCAATATTTCTTTCTGGCTTTCTCACATCCTTGTTGTTTGAAGCATTATCATTCTTTCTTGAGGATTCTCCTTCATAGCCAAGCCTTGATTTATCAAATGGGGATCTTTTATGGCTGAGCATGTCATCCAAGGCTTGGGAGCTCTTTAAAATTTTGTCCGTCCCTTCAACCTTTTTTTGACGGAGACAATCTCTTCTTCCAATCTTTCGCAATCATTATTCTTCTTAGCAAGTTGTTTCTCAATCTCTTCCTCGATACAAGTTGCTTCATTTGCTTCTATTTTAAGGGAGATGATATCTGACTTCATTTTGAAGATTTCTTCATTTTCCTTAGCTAGACTGTTCTCCATTTCTTCCATGATCCTTGTAGCTTTACATGTTTCGGCCTTGAGAAGGTTGAGGTCGGATTTTAGTTTGAATATCTCTTCATCCTTTGCTTTTAGTTGGCATATCATGGTGTTTCTCTCCTTTTTTGCTTCATCAACCTGTCCTTCTATGTTTATCAATGCTTCCATTTTCTTCTTTGTTCCTTGTCCTAGCTTTCTTGCTTCTTCTAGTTGAGATTTAAGAGAGGAGACCTCTTCCTTATATTGACCAATCTCTGCTTCAAGTTTGTTCAAGCTTTTATGCCTTTGTTCAAGATGGCTTGACAATATGTCTTCTTGTTTCTTTGCCTTATCCAATTGATTTGTCATGGATATGACTTCTCCATGATGCTTTCTTTTGTTTTGATGAAATTCCTCCTTAAGCTTGGCAAACTCTTCATTTCTTTCTTGCACTTGAAGCTTGACAAGGTCAACTTCCTTCCTTGTTTGGCCTTGGTCACCAGCTAGTGCTTTCTTCTTAAGTTCTTAGTTTTCCTTTTTCAAACTGATAATTTCTTTCACGGTAGCCATAAGTTTAGTGAGCAGATCTTCTTCAAAATCTTTTTCATTCTCTTCATCTTCTAGATCTTCTTTGTCCTTGATGTCATCATTCTTATTTTCAGCTTCCATGATGGGTTCTAGATTTCGTTCTTGCTTTTCATCATCTTCTTGATTAGTGGTCACGGTCAATGCTCCTTTTGAGTGAAGGTCATGAAGTTTGTCCCATATACCCTTTGCTGACAAACACTTTTCTAAATTGTCCTTTATAGAATCTGGTAACCCATTCAAGATTGCCTTCCTTACTTTTGCATTGTACTCCCTGGATTCTTGATCCATCATGCTATCAACAATCACTGATTTCCAGACTTCAATGCCTTGATTCTTTAAGAAGTTCCTCATTCTTGCCTCCGATATATCAAAGTTTCCATTGAACCATGGAACCTTTACAAATTGATTGATTTCAACTTCGATGGTTGAGGGAGACACATCTTTAGGAGTATTGGAGACTTTCTTCCTTGACTTTTCCATTTGTGTTCTAATTGATCAACCTTCACGCTGTTAGGCTTTGAGGGAAGGTACTGGCTCTGAAACCAATTGTTGGAAATACTGAGGGGGGGGTGAATCAATATTTCTTTTCAATTGTGACTTTTACCAGTTAAATCAATTATATTTAGAACACAAAATTAATAATAGGAATAAATTCTTTTATTAATATAATCTTTACAATAAATCAGGTACAATATATATAGGGCTCCAACCCATTGCCAAGCACCAACTTGGTCTTTTGTGAGGCTCCAACCTTTAGGGCACCAATCCTGTCTTGTCAAGGCACCAACCTTAGATTTAGGAGCACCAACTCCAAGGACACCAATCCTTCCAATTCTGAGGCACCAACCCCAAAGGCTCTGACCCTATCTTGTCAAGGCACCAACCTTAGATTTAGGAGCACCAACTCCAAGGATACCAATCCTTCCAATTCTGAGGCACCAACCCCAAGGGCTCTGACCCTATAGTTTTGCTTTGTCAAGAAATGTTTTGATTGTATTACACTAATCTCAAAATATTCTTTAGTGTTCTGTCAATCTACAACTTTATTGCTACATCAATGACAACCTGTCTTCATATGAAGGAGTCTTCACAATTCTTCATATTGCCCAAACAGAGTCTGCAGAGTTACCTCATGATGATTTCAAATAGCCATCATGATCTCCAATAATGTCTCCAAGATCTGCTGATGCTTTTCAACAAGATATCTTTGATAAGCTGTGCTAAGCCTCAATGTCTTCACAAAACAATACTCTGTTTTTCAACCCTCTGTTCTTATTGTCGCGGTGACTGCTTCAGGAGTCACTGTCACAGTATCTTACTTCCAAGGAAAAAACTCACAAATACTTCAACGCTGGTGTTGTCGACTTATCCCTTCAAACAATGACTGATGAAATCTTACTTTGCTGGTTCGAGGTCATACAGATCTTCACAAAACTGTTCTTCATGTTGCGGTCTGTACTTCTTCCATAGATTAATTCATCAAAGGTCCGGCAGTCAGTCTCGACTTTCTTCGTTCTTCAACTCTTAATGCTCTTGTGTATTTCTCTTCTGATTGACCTTTGGCTTCCTTTCCTTTGTTTCTTCTTTTTAGCTCGTCCTTCGGCTTCTTTAAGTTCACGAGTTGTGAACTGTTACTTCCTTTTTGTATTCAATGCCCGAGATCAATACCTTTAGTGAAACATGTTAACTCGTATTTATACGAGTTTCACCGATGACTGAGAGACATTTATTGGAGTGAGGTCGACTTGTTTATTTATGAAGAAACCATAAAGGAAAGTCTATAACCATATTATAATAGAAGTCTGGTGGTCCCCATATACTACGTCACCGCTAATCACAATCGCAACTTTCGGAGGTCTCTTAGTACACAATATATCGGAGAGGCCCTTTTTAATATTCAACCAAGGCCCACATGCCACGTTATTAATCCCAATCACAATTTTTTTCAACTCTCGCAATCTCAACTCGTGAAAAGCCCACAATTGACACCTTATGGCTTCACGATATAACATCCCGATACCCCTATTGCAGATGGAGCGGATGCGATATTTAATAAACTGTTTTTGATAAGCCAACTGGGTCCATAATATTATCGCAATCGACAGTTTGGCTGTGTCAACCCTTAAGCTTTGTGATATGACCCTCGACAAGGCAGACACGATATAACATAACGGTGTATACTAATGAAGCGGTCGGGTCTGAATATATATTGCAATCTGCGGATTTGAATGAAGCATCCCTCTATGGTTTGCGATTATGCGACGGATGCGATATTGTATAGGGCTGTTACCATAACCTGTTTTGGGTCTGCAGTGATATCGCAATTGCAACGTTTGGTGTGACATACCTCTAAGTCTTTGCGATACCTTCCGATGACCGGACACTATGTTTTATTAAGGAGTATTGTAATGGTCCAGCGGGGCCGCAATAATATCGCAATCGGAGGTTTTACCTGTGACATCCCATTAAGACTTGATATGAAAGTTCATACGACAGACACGATATTATATTAAGGCGTATTGTAATGGAACCATTGGGTTTGCAGTACATATTGCAATCGACGGTTTTAGCGTGACCCTTTTTAAGGCTAGCGATATGTAACTTTCGATAGTGGCAGACGCGGTATTACATTAGAGCTTGTTCTATTGGAACAGTCGGGTCCAAACTCAAATCACAATCACAGATTTCAATGTGACACGTAATAAAGTTGCTGATATAATATTGTCAATTTTAGGTATGTTCTATGCTTAGAGCAATTTATTTCAATTTTCACAGTTAGCTCAATATCTTTTCCAGATTAGCAATCACATCAGCATTAAAGTAAACTGCAGATAGAACATAAACATAAATCGCAGAAGACAAGAGGACACAAGATGTGGCGCTAGCCAGGGACAAACCCCAATGTCGGGAAACCCCTGATCAATCCCTCTTATATGTTCTTCAATAGTTCAGTAGAGAGAGAGAGATAGTACGTTTACAACAGAAGTCAACACTTTGACTTATCTAGATAAGAGTAGAGATCATCTCTAAGAAGATGATACATGAAATCAGTTGAAGACATGCTGCTTCAACTGATTCTCCAAGGTGACTCCTTCACCTATCGTTGTGCTGCATTTCGTCATCATGTTGCACCTCACCGTGTTGCACCATGCTGCACCCATCATCACTATGCTGCATCTCATCGCGCTTCATTAATCATGACTGTACCCATCACTGTACTGCATTATGTGCCATTGCTACACCATGTTGCGGTACTGACCTATGCTATGGCTGCACCTTGCTTGCTTGTTGTCCCTAGCATGCTTGTTGTCCTTAGCATGCTTGTTGCATGCTAGCTGTAACATTGCATGCTTGGTGTATTCGCTGCTAAGTACCATACAATTGTCCCAATGTTAGTTAGCTGTCCCTTGCACGCTGCTGTCCTTCGGAGACAAATGCTCTGACAGTTCCCGGCAGTTTCGGTTGTTCCCAGGAGTACTGGCAGTTCCGGCAGTTTCGACAATTTCGTCTGTTACGGCAGTTCCGTCTGTTCCAACAATTCTTGGCATTTCCCGCAATTCTGGAAATTCCGGTTGTTCTGGCAGTTTCAGCTGTTCCTAGTAGTTCTCGATAGTTCCGGCAGTTCTCGACAGTTCTCGGCAGTTCCGACAATTCCCGACAATTTCCAGCAGTTCCGGCAGTTCTAGCTGTTCTGGGCAGTTCCGGCTATTCTCGACAGTTTCTTCTGTTCTGGCAGTTCTCGACAGTTCTCGCAGTTCCTAACAGTTTCAGCAATTCTGGATGTTCCGTCTGTTCTAGCAGTTCTTGGCAGTTCTCGACAGTTCCGACAATTCCGGCTGTTCCGACAATTCCGGCTGTTCCTGGCAGTTCCAGTTTTTGCCCTCTAGATTAGGGCAGCGTTATCCCTTAGGATCTCTCCTCCTACTAAAACCCAAAGACAAGTAGAAAGGAAAAGATCCTAAGTGTGTTGAAAATGACGTGAAGGCCACCTCTATTTATACTAGAACATTGAGCACAAGTGGGGTTTATTTGGTTGCTGGCCGACCTTGATGAATTGTCCCATAACACAAATAAATTCATATCTCCATGAATACTTATCGAAATTAGATGATCTTTAGATCAATCCTACACCTCTCGATGAGAGGGATCTAAGAAAAATATCAGCTTCCATTAATAAGATGACCCACATGGAGTTTGGCCCTAGTTGCCAATTTTAACACTCCCTCTCAATTAGGGAGAACTCCATCCGCTGATCCATATGTCTGACTATATTGTCTCTGCCATTAGTGCCCTACACTGCTCTGCTCTGCTGAACCATGAAGAAGAAGAATTGATCGAGAATGTCTCATACCATTCTCTACTGACCCGAAGTCAGTTTCATTTGAAGAGAGTGTGTCACATCACTCTTACTGACCCGAAGTCAGTTTTATTGATCTTAGATCAATATCACAAGAGAGTGTCTCAAACCACTCATACTGATCCCAGATCAGTTTCATTGATCCTAGATCAATGGAGGTCATCCTAGCATAGGGAGTATAGTAGATACAACGATGCGTCCATCAATAGTACTACTATGGTCCCTAACCCCATTTCCCTGCTCATTGATCAGATGAGAGGTACTTCTCATGAGTCCCAGATTGCATGGGTAGGATGCCTCGACATGAGAACTAATCATCCCGTCCACAAGAGAATGAATCATCTTGCCCCATAGTCACCACGGGAGAACTAATCATCCTGGCCCACAAGAGAACTAATCACCATGTTTCACAGTTGCCACGGGAGAACTAATCATCCTGGCCCACAGGAGAACTAATCATCCTGTTCCACAGTTTCCACGGGAGAACTAATCATCCCGGCCCACAGGAGAACTAATCATCCTGTTCCACAGTCGCCACGGGGTATCAATGGGGAAGGTTGAACCTATCATCCTGTACATAGCACACCATTAGGGGAGGGTGAGTCTCCCTGTGGTCGTATGTTGCTCCAGTAAGTACCCCAAACCCCCCAGAGCTCCCAGAGCTCAATGCATGCAACATGCAGGACCCTTATAAGAAGGTCCCTCAACAACTCCAAGTCGTTCGGGAAAGTCATAGATTTGACCTTTCCTGAGGCTTTGACAAAATGTCTACGACCTCTACATCAGTCTCAATGCGATGGAGCCTCCTCACTCATCGACTTACCATATCCCAGATAAGGCAGTATCTAATGTCTATTTGTTGGAGCAATCATCGAATACGGGATTCCTCAATAATCGAGTCCCCCCTCTGGCTTTCACAAAGAATCATAGTGGTATTCATCATGTGTATAAACAGCTCACTGAAGAGCTTCCACAACTAGGTAGCTTCATACGAGATCATACTCGTAGCTATGTATTCGGTCTCGGCGGTGCTTATAGCAACCAACTTCTGGTTCCTGCTCATCCATGATATCGAAGCAGAACCCAAAGAAAACCAGCGCTGAGAAGTGCTCTAGTGATCCTCCACATTCCCTGCCCAGTCAGCATTCGAATAATCATACAACTTCATATTTCCGACAGTGTATCTCAATCCATGAGAGATTGTGCCCCGAAGATATCTCAGAAGATTCTTAGCACCAATCCAGTGAGGCTCAACCAAATATGAGATCACCATGTTAACTGCAAAACATATGTCTGGATGGAAGTTCACCAAGAACATCAATGCAAATGAGTTTATGGAACTCAGAGGCATTTCCCAAATCTGGTTCGGCATCATCACCATATAACTTCTGAAATTTTAAATCCTCGAGGTAGTCACGAGCTTGCGGTTTACCATTCCACATCTGGAATCCAACTCCCTCTTACTTTTGCAAGTGAGAGGGTCTGCACCTATTTGAAATAGGTCGTCCTTAGAAGGTGCTGGTATGAGAGGTCTACCATCCACAACCTTCAAACAATGGTTTGGATCGGGTTCACTCTTAGTGAATCTCAGCTTCATCTGATAGCTATCAATCCTCTCATACTACGCCGGGGGAATTTTGCTTCAAGCCATAGAGGGCTTTCTTCCACCTGCATACGTGAGATTCTTGATCATGAATCTCAAACCTCTCGGGTTGTTCCAAACCTGTGGACCTGCTACATGAGGAGAATGGTCCCCTTGTAAGATTTTCCTTTAGTACATCTCGGACATGTACTTTCATGCCCTTTTTGAATTCAGGCATGCCTGTCACCATCTGAATCACAATCCTCCGGTGCTGTGTCAATGGACATGGTCCCCAGTGGACTTCCTGCAAATTGATACAACCCTGAACTCAAAAACATCTTTGAAAATTCTATTTTCAAACACGTACCTTTCCATCGATGAGTGCCACCTTGTAACCTTTGACTTCCATTGCCAAAATGGACACCAGGTTCTTCTTGCGATCAGGTACATAAAAGAGATTCTATAAACGAATCGAGTTACCCTCATTCAATTGAGGGGTAACATTCCCTACAACCTTTCTGGGATAGGTGGCATCGGCTCCAAGTATAATCCCACGATTGTTTCCATCTCTACCAAATTAGAGAGTGCACCCTAGTATCCGATGAAGTGCCTTGAAGCACTACAATCAATAAGCCAAATTCCCAAAGAATTTGAAGGAGAGGGCCAATACAAGATAATGCTTCTTTATCTTATCAAAAACAACATTTGATTCTTCATACCTGGGGTTCCTTGCTTTTTTTTTTTGAAGAGTTGGCCATTTCCTTGATGACCTGCGTTACCTGTCATTCCTTTGATCATTGAAGATGTCCCTGGAATGATTGTTATCAAGAGATGTGTCTCTGCCATTCGGACACTCCTTCGCATAATGGCCGAACTTATTGCAACCAAGGCATCTGCCTTTCCTTCCACCCTTAGATCCGGACTTCCCAATGAAGTGATCTTTAGGTAGGCCATCAGAAACTTCCGCTACGCCATTTTGATAATATTCTCTGCTTCGACTTCACCCTCGATGAATTTGAAGAGGGATGAGGAATCCATTGATCCTTTTGTCCTTTCCCAGCTGTCTTCGGTGATTGCTCTTTCACTCTTGCTTGGGCATTGTCTTCACCTCAGCTCTGATACCATGTTAATTTTAGGTATGTTCTATGCTTAGAGCAATTTATTTTAATTTTCACAATTAGCTCAATATGTTTTCCAGATTAGCAATCACATCAACATTAAAGTAAACTGCAGATAGAACATAAACATAAATCACAAAAGACAAGCCAAGACAAGAGGACACAAGATGTGGCGCTAGCCAGGGACAAACCCTAATGTGGGGAAACCGTTGATCAATTCTTCTTATATGTTCTTCAATAGTTCAGCAGAGAGAGAGAGATAGTACGTTTACAACAGAAGTCAACACTTTGACTTATCTAGATAAGAGCAGAGATAATCTCTAAGAAGATGATACATGAGATCAATTGAATACATGCTGCTTCAACTGATTCTCCAAGGTGACTCCTTCACTTATTGTTGTGCTGCATTTTGTCATCATGCTGCACCTCACCGCGCTGCACCATGCTGCACCCATCATCACTATGTTGCATCTCATCACGCTTCATTAATCATGTCTGTACCCATCACTGTACTGTATTATGTGCCATTGCTACACCATGTTGCTGTACTGACCTATGCTCTGGCTGCACCTTGCTTGTTTGTTGTCCCTAACATGCTTGTTGTCCTTAGCATGCTTTTTGTCGTTAGCATGCTTGTTGTTGCATGCTAGCTATCCCTTGCATGCTAGCTGTAACATTGCATGCTTGGTATATTTGCTGCTAAGTACCATACAACTGTCCCAATGTTAGTTAGTTGTCCCTTGCATGCTGCTCTCCTTCGGAGACAGATGCTCTGGCAGTTCCCGACAGTTCTGGCTGTTCCTTGTAGTTCTGGCAGTTTCGGCTGTTTCGACAGCTTCGTCTATTCCGTCTGTTCTGGCAGTTCCCGCAATTCCAGCAATTCCGGCAGTTCCGACAGTTCCCGACAGTTCTTGACAGTTCCCGGCAGTTCCGGCTATTCCGGCTGTTCCCTGCAGTTCCGTCTGTTCCGACAGTTCTCGACAGTTCCCATAGTTCTCGACAGTTCCCATAGTTCTCGACAGTTCCAGCAATTCCGGCTATTCCGGCAGTTCTGGCAATTCCGGTTGTTCCGGCAGTTCCGACGATTCCTGGCAGTTCCAGCTTCTGCCCTCTAGATTAGGGTAGCGTTATCCCTTAGGATCTCTCCTCCTACTAAAAGCCAAAGGCAAGTAGAGAGGAAGAGATCCCAAGTGTGTTGAAAATGACTTGAAGGCCACCTGTATTTATACTAAAACATTGAGCACAAGTGGGTTTATTTGGTTTCTGGCCGACCTTGACGAATTATCCCATAACACAAATAAATTCATATCTACATGGATACTTATCGGAATTAGATGATCTTTAGATCAATCCTACACCTCTCGATGAGAGGGGTCCAAGAAAAATATCAGCGTCCATTAATAAGATGACCCACATGGAGTTTGGCCCTAGTTGCCAATTTTAACAAATATGCTGCTGATATGTTAACTCCGATGCGTTGTGAAATTTTGTTTATGCTCCTCTGCCAATGTGTTCCTCTTTGCTTCTCGATGGCTTCCAATGACCTCTTCCTCTTACTCTTTGGCTTTCTCTTCCGATGGCTTCCGATATCTTTCTTCCTTGGGTCCACTGCTTCTATTATATCTGTATATATGTATTTAATCCACTTGGGTCCTCCATCTCATCATATCATCATATATCAAACTTTCATCACTATGAGCATTATGATCAATGGGCATCAATAGGCAATATCATGTATCAAAGAATTTGCCATCACAAACACTGCTATATAGCCTCAGATGGTCATGTAGCTTTCTATATGACTCTTCTGATTGGTCTGCAATGTTTTTTGGGGGCTTATATATTTTTAAAACGTGGCCATCTTAAAGATCAAAGGTTCATTGCTTTAGGGACAGTTCTTTGCAAGTTTTGAGGGCATTGATGCAACTTGTGTTGTAACTCGTAGCTTGTTTGTGCAGAACATTGGTTATGATATGGGACTCTGTAGTCTTGTGTTCATAAAGTCATGAAACGGTTGGTTTTTTATGTAGTATGAGACTCCAGTCCAATGCTAGGTTAAAATTTATGGTATGTTTTGATTATCAAGTATTTCACATTTTTTCCAACTGTTTAGGGTTGTTGAAACTTGAGATTGCACAGGCCTTGTTATTATGTGGTATGGTTGAGTTACCTGCAGAATATAGTGTTTTTAATATTTTATGTTGCATTGACTGTTTACTTGCCTCGTCGATGATTGCATGTTTTCGTAATGCTTTCATGTACACTAGGTTTGCATTATCTACCGAATCTGGTGAATTATTTGAAATGTTATGATTAGTGCATTTTCAGAATATGTTAAGTGCATTTTTGAATTTGGCTTTTCTAGTGAATGGGGCTCTATATATAGTGAGCTCGTTATGTAGTTGTTAATGTTTTAAACTCTAAGTGGGATGCCTTGCCACTACACATACTTGTATTTAGTCCCCATATTGACAGTTCAAACTGCATTGTAAATAACATATTTGTTAACATAATTTACCTTGGTAGTGCAACGAGAAAAGTTATTCATTATGCACTCATTAATGCACTATATCATATGCTGGTTTTTATTAATATTCTCTACTGCTTTTGATGGATATCTTATCTTTTCACTTTTCCTTTTGATTCAAGCTTTTTGACAAATTAAAAAATGGCTGGTTTTGTTTTACAAATCACATATAGTAACTGATCTGATATGATGCTTCCATTTATCTGAATTCACTGTTTGCATGGCAGATTCTCCTTGTGATTTCGTGCAGTTTATTGAGTGGTCTCCAATATCGTGTCCGCGTGCCTTGTTAATTGCCAATTTTAATGGGAGGGTAAATATCTGGAGTCAGCCTACTCAAGTAAGCAAGCCGTGTCCTTTACCATGGAATTTTCTCTCTTGTGTCATGTGAATGAAAGGGATAGATGTTTCCACTCACTTAAATCCTGGTATGTTTGATTGATGAGCTGAAGTTTTGCTAATGCTGAATTACTTGGGATATTGAATGTGCAGAGTTAGATCCACCATATTGCAATAGAATTTCAAGATTGCAATCTGAAATACATTTGCATAGCTATTTATCATTCTTGAATACATTTTTAATAATCTCATTGTTTCCTACTGTTTTCCTTTAACCATGAAATGATTGTTCCAAAAATCGGCATACTTAAACACGACTTTTTAGCATGCTTGAAAATTATATTTTTGAAGTAGAATTTATATCTGGGCAGGCTTGCTTAATTCTTGCATATATTTTCATTTTGTCCAAGACCGCCTTTGCTCATCCTTGGTCATTTCTGACTATAGTTGTAAAGCATTAGCGTGACCTATCAAGTGTTGTGTCTCTTTCCTTAAATTTTCAGCCAGCAATAAGAACACAACGATAACATTGCAAATACTCACATACAAGAAAAAGACCATAGAGATCAAGCATTCAAGTACAAATATACATATGTTGTACACTATATTACATTAGGTTATATAAGTAAGAGTATAAAATTGATGGGAGTAAGTAAATTTATTAACGTCCAATTGATGACCACAAAAGTAGGTCAATGGGATTGAAGAATACAATCAGTATGATTACAATGTGATACAATGTGGAAGTGCAAGTGCATCTCCTAAAAAATGCTAAAAATAACATATAGAGAGAGAGAAACTAGTGGTAGTGCTGTTGCGACACGTATAAAAGAGACCGTGATATAATACAAAATACTCAATAGTCTATGGTAGGATACAAAATAGTAATGGCCTGCTAAAAAGGAATGAGTGAGTGAGATGGTAAGGTTTGGCAATGGAACAAGAGTTGAAAAAAAGTTTTGCGAAGCTGGGGGGAAGAAGATGGGCCATGCTTAAAGGTGAGATGAAGTTGTTTATGAAGGGATTTGCATTTGTTGTCGAGCTAGCAGTTCATGGGACATGATCCAGTGAGGGTTTATGGCTGTGCTGATGAGTATTTTGGGGGTAGGAGTCTAGGGCTACCTCCACGAGAGCAGTGAGAAGTATCTCATATTTGGCTGTGGTTATGTTTAATAGCTTGAAGTGGGAAATGGAGGGGGGCAAAGTGATTCCTTGAGATGGGTGGTATAGGAGACCTCTAAGTTATAGGCTTGTATTTTGGGGGTAGGAGTCTAGGGCTACCTCCACGAGGGCAGTGAGAAGTATCTCATATTTGGCTGTCGTTATGTTTAATAACTTGAAGTGGGATATGGAGGGGGGCGAAGTAATTCCTTGAGGTGGGTGGTATAGGAGACCTCCAAGTAATATGGCGTGTATATTTCTATACATATTGGCCTAAAATGAACAAAAAATTGAAATATGTTTAAAAGTGATTGAAAATATAAAATGCTTGTCTGTGGAGAATTCCCTGTTGCACTTGGAGGTCATCAACTGAATTGCTCTCATTGCTCCCTATTCCAGGATGAGCTATAAGACTTGAAGTTGCAGCGATATCTTTGGAATTTCTCTTCTTTGACATGTCAATCCCCAAATTGAGTCATTGTGTAGGTTGAAGGAGAGTTGTGTAGAGGTCCCTCTTTGGGCATGGGAATGTTTTTTGCTAAACCATAAACCCTAACAACCATCATATTCCACTTTTCCTCTATTGCCTTTCTTTGAGTTTTCTGCAATTGCATTAGCTCACACCATGTAACAGTCAAGGGCAATTTTTTTGCACTAGGGTTTCAACAAAATTCTCATTTCAATAGTTAACTCCATACAAGTAACATTCTCTTCAATAAACAATGCCAATTTCTTCAAACTGAATAGAGTAATGAATTTTATAGCAGTAAACCTCAACAATAGAATCTATTGTTCACAGATCCATACAACGATAGGGTAATATGATCCACATTCAACAATCTGCAACAATTTGACAAAATCCTAACCAAAGATTTAACTAGTATCTGCTAAACCCTAAACAAAACCTGGACTGTTCAACGAATTACTGAGTTTGCCTCAAGTCTGGAGTAGTTCTCTGAATCAATCCTTAGAATCGCTTCCTTATTCTGCTACAGGGTCCGTCCTTCTGCTCTGTAATTGCTGGCCGCAGAACCCTATTACAGGATTCATCCCACAACTGCCACAACAAATGGTTTGCTCTTCTTCAAGGGTCCACGAAATGATCTTAAAGGGACCCAATTCAATCACAAAACATCTCGCTTCACCAGCAAATTGTTGGAATAATATTTGTTATTGATGTCAAAGGAGACACCATTTCAAGAAGATTGTTGCACAGGCTTGTAGAGGACTTCAAGCCCTTTCCAACAAGTATTTACTCACTCTCTAACTCCTATTTGTTGAGGAGATTTTGAATTTTTTAAGTTAGAGGACCAAATTTTTCAGTTTTCGTCATGTAGGCCTACATGAAGTCAGGTTGCCCTCCCCTCTGCGCCCGATCCCTCCCAGCCACCCATTCCAATGGACATGTCTTTTCAACATGAGCGAACTTGTATATATAAGGACTAATTTGTCCTCAAGCAAGTATCCATCATCGATCAAGTAGAGAACAACAAACACAGATCTGAGGAGGTGAAAGAGAAGGTTCACATCTCATGGACCAAGGAGTAAGACTAAGACCATAAGTCAAATTTCTTGGCTAGTTTTTGTGGTTTTTTTGACCAAAATTTTGTTCTTTTGCATGGGGATCATTTGCCTATTATTGTTGTTGATCTCAGCCCTCTTCTAGCTGGTTTTAAACCGCTGTTGGAGCAAAAAATTGACCTTTGGTTTAGAAATTATTTCGGTCCTCCTCCCTGTCTGTTTTTGGCTCTCTGTGGCTTGGGGCTGAGGCTAGAATGAACCTCATTTTTTCGGCCCTCTGAGGCTCGGCCCTGAGGCTAGACGGACCTCAGTTTTTTGGTGCCCTTTTCTTGACTCAGTCCAGTGACATTCTGCCCTGAACAGAGCTCGGCCCAGCCTCAGATTTATGTAGCAAATCTAGACCTTCAAAGAAGCAGACCTCAGGTTTATTAGGAGCAGACCTTGGCTTGTGAAGAAGTAGAGTTCTGGACTTGTTGATGAGCCTTGTTGAGCAGAACTATTAGGTCTTTAAGTGGACATCATTTTTGCAGACTTGCTATCACATCCTTGAAGACCATCCTTGAAGTTGTAGACCACTGTTGAAGACATTTTTGAAGTCCCGTTGGAGCAGACTATAAAGGATCTATTATGGAGATCTTGAAGCCACACTTGCACTCAGTTTTTGGGGCAACCTTTATTGTATGCTTTAAAGCTTAAACAGAGTTGAAGACTTTGAATTTATCATTGGAGCAGTTTCATTGAAGAGATTTTGTGTTGACATGAAGATTATGTTAAATCAAACTTGTGTGGAGATCTGAGCAGCCTCATTGAAGACTTGTTGAGCTGATATAGAGCAGGCATCTTTGTCTACACACCTAGAGCACTATTGGAGGTAACCTTGAAAGCATTATTGGAGTCAACCTTGGAACCAACTTGGAGCACTATTGAAGTGTGTTTTGGAAGCACTAGTAAAGGCATCTTTGGAGCATTGTTGAAGCATTACTGAAGACATTTTGAAGTATTCCTTGAGTAGACATGAAGAGCCTTCTACCTTTCTGAAGTTACTTTGATTGAAACCAGACTTTGAAGTATCTTGGAGGCCATTTGTAGCAGCTCTAGAAGCATTTGTTGAGGTAGATCTTGGAGCAATATGTGAAGCATTGTTGGAGCAGTGTATGAAGCATTTTTGGAGTGGTATTGGATGCATCCTTGAAACATTGTTGAAGAAATCTTTCAAGCCTTGTTGAAGGAACTTTTGAAAGAATTGAAGCAACATTGAACCTACCTTGAAGAAGTAAATTAAGAGGGTTGGAGCCCTAGAGGATTTGAGTCCTCATACAAGGTTGGAGCCTTGTGAGAGACCTGGTTGGAGCCTAGATTCGTGGTTGAGGATTGAAGTCTGTTAAAAATAGTACCAAGGAGAGGTGTTACTAGGCTTTTATCCCTTTTAGCCTAGTGAGCACATTAATGACTTTTGTCTCAATGACATTTGTGAGCTATATTAATGTCATGGGTGGAAAAGGTAACTTAGAAATGTTGTACCATTTACTTTTTCTAATATTAAAGTCACTTGTACTTTATAAAGTGATTTTGTGTGAAAAGTATTAAGTGTATTTTTCTAATATTAAAGTGAGGTGAAAAATCACTTTGGGAGAAAAATTAGAAAATGTACACAACTTGAAAAGGTACTAAGAGACTTTTAAGTGTATGAGGGGGGCCAATGTATGAGGGGGGTCATTTGGGAGAATTGATCTCAACCACACATTTTGAGATTTGATGATGAAATTGCAGCGATTGGATCCTAGGTTTAGGGATTCAATCTTTTCCAAGGAGACAAAAAGAGGAAAAGGGAAACTCATGTTTCACTTCATACTTGAGAGAGAGCATGAGGAGAAGAGAGCTAAGGAGAAAACTTCAAAGAGGAGGAGAATTTGCAGCCAAGAGAAAGTAGCTCGAATCCCAAGGAGACTGTGCAAGCAGCAGCTCGACTTTCTAGGAGGAAGAGGGAGCACAAATTTCAAGCGAACAACACCATGCAAATCGAGGGAACAACAAATACTCAACATGAATTTCAAGGCAGGAGGCATGAAATTCGAGGGAGGAAACAACGCTGTTCACGCTTGAAATTTGAGGCATGAATTTCGAGACAACTATAGGAGGCCTGATTTTTGAGGAGTTGTTCTGTTGCATTTTGGCACGAATTTCGAGGCAACACAGTCAACATTTCAACACAGAAATTGAGTTAGATTCTGGGCACTGAAATTGAGGAGCTGAGCAGTGGAAAAATGCAGAAATTCTGGGCACAAAAATCTGTGAAAATCTGATTTGATCAATGGGCACAAATTTCCAGAATTTGTACATTTAATGCTACAACAGAAAGGGAGATGAGTACTGTGTTTTTATGTACTTATTTATATTTCTCAAGCAATAAATTCCTCCTTTGAAGACCTGCTTTCCCCAAGAGGCTGTGGGGTTTTCTTGGGGTCAGCTTGACCAAAAACAAGTGTCTCATATGTGTGAATGCTTGCATTGAATTTTGTGTTAATTATTAGCTCTTAGGAAAGCAAAAAAAGTAGAAACACTCTTCATGTTTGCAATAAATGCATTTTGAAATTTATATCAGTATGACAAAACATGTGGGTTGGGCCTAAACAAACACATGCAAAATTGTAATCTGGGTTAAGGGCGCAAGGCATTAAATTTCTACATGGTATCAGGGAAAGTTAAGGCTTAGATCTAAAATTTGACTCAGCTGATAAAGAGGACAATAAGCATTAAATTCTGCAAGCAGTGAGCCAAAACCTTTGAAACTTTGTCAGAAACCCAAAGACTTTAGCAGTTCAGAGGGAGGAAGGTTCTAGCTCCCAGATTTGCTCCAAATTGTTGGTTGTGGGGTCATGGCTACTGGGTTGAGAGTAGAGGACAGATTGGCAGGGGCTGAAAATTTTGGCCCATGGAAGGAGAGAATTATGCTTTTACTAGAGGAAGTTGAAGTGTGGGATGTTGTTGAAGCAGCTGTACAAGCACCCACTGATCTAGCTCAGTTGGTGGAGTTCAACAAGAATAATGTGAAGACAAAGAGGATCCTTCTAGATGCCATCAAGGACCATTTACGCCCTCATGTTTTAGGGATGAGATATGCCTATTATATGTGGGAGTCCTTGGTCTCTTTACACCAGAGTTTTAATGAGAACAGGAAGATGGTGTTGAGACCAAAGCTATGCAACTCGAAAATGACCAAGGACTCCCACATCTAATAGGCATATCTCATCCCTAAAACAGTGTGACCTCGTTCCTCACGAGAGTCTCACAGGTGAAGGAATGAGTTAGTTGCCATTGGAGAGGTTGTTTTAGAGGATCAGTTGGTTAGGATTGCTTTGGACGGGTTCATTGAGAAGTGGGATGGTTTTATCCATGGCTTATTGGCCAAAGAGTACTTTCCTGGTTGGAGGAGGATGTGGGAACGATTTCATACAGGAGGAGATGAGGAGGAGTGCAAAGGGAGTAGCAAGAGTGGTGGGAGAGGTGAAGAGGAGAATGTTGCTCTTGCAACAAAGGGAAAGAAAGGTAAGAAGGTCAAGAAGCGGTCTTTTACTGGAGCAAAGCAGGAGAAGGGGAAGCATAAGGCTAGGGAGAAGGACATGAGCAAAGTGAAATTCTTTGCTTGTGGAAATATGGGTCACTATGCTATATAGTGACCCAACAATAAGGGTAAGAAGAAACAAGGAGTTGCAACTTCATCTGATGTGGATGATTTTGCATCTATATTTGATTCAGAGTGTGCTTTGGTGGTGAGTTTAGCCACTCATGTCACATCTTCCCATGCATGGTTCATTGATAGTGGAGCATCTTGCCACATGACCGAAGTTAGAGAGCAACACATCACAATCCTTTTAGAGGATGATATTGACTTGGAGGTTGTGCTTGGAGACAACTCCAAAGTTAAAGCAACAGGGATGGGGACAATTTCATTTCAAGGGGAGTCATTACCTCCTCTGAAGGTGACAAATGTTCTTTATGTTCCAAGGTTGAAGAAGAGTTTGATATTAGTCTCTAGCTTGGAGGATAGGGGGTTTGAGGTACTGTTCCGAAAGGGACAAGTGTTGATATATCCCATATGATCTAGTATCGAGTCTGCTCATGTGATTAGAGCTCATAGTGGGAGACTATACATACTTATGTTTCAGCCTCTTCGAGCTATGGTAGCATAGACCAGTAACATTGAGTAATGTGAGCTATGGTACGGGAGGATGTCCCATTTGCACCATGGAGCTTTCAAGATGTTGAGGGAGATAGTTACAGGTTTTCCTAACTTCAACACAGAGCATCATGATGTGTGCAGGGGTTGTGCTTTGGGAAAGTACACCAAGACACCTTTCTAGAGCAGTGACAATAGAGCCGCAGGTATCCTTGATTTGAATCTTTCTGATGTATGTGGTCCTATGTCCCATGTTTCATTGGGTGGATATGAGTATTATGGGACCTTCATTGATGACCACTCTAGGAAGACTTGGATTTTCTTCCTGAAGACCAAGGATGAGGTATTTTGGAGATTCCAAGAGTTTAAGGCTCTTGTGGAGAACCAGATAAGGAGGTAAATGAGGGCGATTATACCTCCACGAAGATGAGAGAGTTTTGTGGGAGTCTTGGTATCAAGATAGAGCTCATTGTGCCTTGTAACCCCCAACAGAATGGGGTGCCAGAGAGGAAGAACAAGACCATTGTGGGTGCATCTCGAGTGATGTTCCATGATCAGAGTTTACCTTCCTTCTTGTGGGCCGAGGCGTGTAACACTGCTATTTATTTGCAGAACAAGAGCCCACGCAGATGTTGAAATTTCTAAGTGTTACCCATTAGAACTCCCTACTGCATTATCTGGTTTATTTCACTTACTTGTTTATTCCTTAACAAGTTATTTATTCATATAAATACTGAAAATAAACAGAAATGCAGCCTCAACTCATATAAAGATCATCAACTGAAATAATAGACAAACACACAAGGGGCACTGTTATTTTTGGACAATTGTCCTTGGAAAAACCCAATGCGGGAAAACGGTGCAGTAGTTCTGAGGGTTTTATTATTAAGCAACTTTCTTGAGTACAACTAGGGTTCCAAACTGGCTCACCCAACAGAGATTTCTACACAACAGTAATACCACTTCTCGGAAGCAAATATTTAGATTCTCAGCACTAGTTTGCCCCACGAAAATCCTTACGACGCTTCTCCAAGGCTCCGCGTCAGCCCTGCTAGCCTTTGTGTAGCTTTGGAACCCTCTGCTTTAGCCCTCTGCCTCTCCGCATTAGCTCTTTGGCCTTTTGTGTCACCTTGCAAGCCCCTCGGCCTCTGCGCAGTCTCTGGCTGTCTTTGCGTGGCTCCTGTTGGCTCTGCGTAGCCTCCTCAATGTCTGCGTTGGCCCTTTGGCACTATCTCTGCCTCTCTGCTATGTACTCATTGCCGCTCGCTACAACTCAGATCACTTGTTTGATTTCTCTCAACAAACCCCGCTCCAGAAAATCGAACTGACTGATCAATCTTGGTGTATCTCCAACTGACCCTCAAGCCTCTCCTTATACTTTTTCTGTTGAGTCTTCAACGGCCGAGATTAAGTCTCTAATCAACGACTAAGATTAGATTTGGCTTGATCTGTGTCATTTAGAACATTCACACCCAGTTTTATATTAATACCCATTAATATTTTAATTTTCCTAAGTTTAGACTTAGGAACCCCATTAAAAATATTAATCATTTTAATCTCTCTAACCGTGTGGAATTTCCCCAAACCATTTCTAGGTCTTGGAGATCTCATGTGCTTTAGCCTCTCCACCAATTTTTTTATGGCTAGAGCACATATGATGCTACCACAAATCAACATTCCCTCTTAGTGAGGAATGTGCTCTGGTAATGCTCCACCACTGAGCATCACATTGATCATCCAACACCGGTACATGTGCTGATGCTTGGTCTGCTGCCTCACACCATCTGCACTACTGTTTCCTGTACTGCTACCCATGGCTCTGCTAGTGCCACTACTACATTTGTACTGCAGCTCGCTCTGCATCCCTGTTGCTGCTAGTCCTTCCTCCCAACACTGCATCTGCACTGCAACTCTCTCTCAAATTCTGCATCATGTTGCCTATAGCACTACCACTACTAATTGTTGCACTGCAACTCAGTTACTGAGAAGTAAGTAACTGATCTACCCAAATACTGACATCCTTGTCAGTCTGGAAGCCTCTTGATGCTGAAGCTACCTTCTGCTGCTATCCTGTGCTCCCTCTGCTGCCTCTGCGCTGCTGCAAATGCCTCTGTGCCTCTCGCACTGCTGTAACCTCCTCTACGTTGCTACAAACCTCTACACTCTAGCACTGCCTTGTCGCTCCATCTGCATCTTGCTTCTACCGACATCCGTCATCCTACTACTGTCACTCGGGGCTCCCGTCGCCAGATATGATCCAAGAGTTTGGGTACCTCAAGGATCCTGCCCCTCATCTTCTGTAGTCCCCTTTACTACAATTCGATGTCACCCCACCTCTTCTCTAGAGGTGCATGAACACTCATAGCACAGTCGTCATTAGTCTCAACTTCTTTCTCTGCCTTAGCCGAAGCTGGCTTGGAGTTAGAAGCCTCTCCCTTTTTCTTCTTCTTGGGACACTAGGTTGCATAATGACCCATCGCCCCACAATGGAAGCACTTCACTTTGGAGATGTCCTTGTTCTTCCTCTTCTCTTGCTGTCCCGTAGATGTCAGAGCCGGATCCTCCTCCTCCTCTTTCTTGATTTGACCTCCTTTGCTGCTACTTCCCGCCTTTGTCAACCACCTGATCCCTTCTTGGCGAAGAGATGCCCACATTTCTTCCCATCCTGGAAGATCAACTCTGCCCAAAATGCTTTGGACAAATGTCTCCCAATCCTCAGAGACTGCATTAAGGGCGGTCCTCACCATGAACTCCTGATTCGTGTGGCCCCTATGGAAGTAAGTTGGTCCCGAGTCTCTTGCAACCTGCTAAGGTATAGATCTATCTGCTCCCCCTTTTGCATCTGATATGACTGCAGTTGATTCTCCAACATCTTCATCTGCACGGAAGTGCCCTGATACAATGTCGTCAAGGTATCCCACATCTCCTTTGCCGTGTTCTTCTTGACAATATGCGGTATTACATGATCCTTGACCCCATCAAGGAATATGCACTTTTCCTTCGCCATTGCAACCTCATACCTTTCATTATCAGTTGGGTTGACTGGGATAGCCACGGTTCTCAAGGCGAAGACCTTGATTGGATGTCTATCCAGAACAGACAGGATCCTGGCGTTCCAGATGACAAAGTTGGAGGTCCCGTCCAACCTGTCCTGATCCCTCAGTCTGTTCATTACCATCTCCACTCCTTCTGGACTCCCTCTAAGATTCGACTTCCCTCCTGGAAATCTCCCTCTAAGTCCTGATTTTCCTGCTGGAAATCTTCCCACCAACTGTTGATCTGCTCCTCTTTGATCCTCTTTGCAACTGCAACTCGGATCTGGATTTCTTGGCTAGAAATCCGTCAAGGCAGTGACTCCCTCTACCTTGGTTTTGTCCCGTTAGGTACTATTCTGCTTTGACAACAACAACACCCCACCAGCTTCCTAATCGACAATCTGCCCACAGCTCCCTATGCCCCAACAACTGAAGAAACTGAGCGTTGAGCTTTGCGCAATTCGACAAACGGCTGAATCACTCCTCTGGCCAACTGCGTCAAGCCTACTTGACTGAGTAGGATGATGTGGCTCTTCGTGAGCCTCTTCTGCCTCTCTCTAATTCTGCGCTGGCACTCTCTCTCGCTCGAAATGATGACGCAGACCCTTTGTGTCACTCCCTCTTTGCTGCTTTCTACTTAGAAGCAACTCTGTCTCTCAGGACAGCTGCTACTGCTGCAAATATTTCTGATTATGCTGGCACCTTTAGTCCTCCTGTGATTTGCAATGCTTTGATACTGTGTTGAAATTTCAAAATGTTACCCATTAGAACTCCCTACTGCATTATCTGGTTTATTTCACCTACTTGTTTATTCCTTAACAAGTTATTTATTCATATAAATACTGAAAATAAACACAAATGCAGCCTCAACTCATATACAGATCATCAGCTGAAATAATAGACAAACACACAAGGGAAAATAGATGAAATGATCCATAATTGATGATGATTTGATCTTAACTCCTCTCTTATTTATAGATTTCTCCATAGGCTTTAAGATGTGAGGGATGGTAGGTGCATCCCATAGGTTTGGGTTCTTTTGCTCCAATCGACCCAACTTTTGACCCAAATTGGGAAAAATGGGTTTTTAACCCTTTATCAAGACTATAGCCTACGAGGTTGGATAGATTAATTTGTCTCTCATTAATTCTCAATTTGAAGAGGACATTACACATTGTTATTTGTCCATCTCCCTCGAGGTGCAAATTCATCCCATGTTTGGATCACATAACTAGTCCTACCACAATACCAGTATCTTCTTGAATTTGGTCCCAATTGATCCACTAAAGGTTCATTTTAAGCACATCTTGTGGAGCCTTTGCAAACCCTTTCTCAAGTTTCTTATCCTCCTTTAGGGATCCCTTAGCTTGCACATTGCACACCTTCAGTTGTGGTAATAAGCCATTCTTAAACTCGAAGAACCAAAATCCCTAGAAAACAAACTTGGCCATTGAAGTACGAATCCTTTCCACTGTGTTGAGAAAAGACTCTTAGGCTCGTGTAGGCACAAAATAATTTGGAATAGATATTGTTGGGATCACGATTGCCGTTACACCAAAACCCGCAGGTGTTAGTAAACAGACTCATCGACAGAGTTAACGGATCCTCGAGAGGCGGTTAGTCCATGTCACGAAACACACGGGGAGCGTTGGATTATCCAATGCCCAACAATCTCCCCCCCAGCGCGAGCCGGGTGCGATTCGAACTCGAGACCTTTGGCTTCGATACCACTTGTTGGGATCACGATTGCCGTTACACCAAAACCCGCAGGTGTTAGTAAACAGACTCATCGCCAGAGTTAACGGATCCTCGAGAGGCGGTTAGTCCATGTCACGAAACACACGGGGAGCGCTGGATTATCCAATGCCCAACAGATATTGAAGATGCCACAAATTGATCCCACATGAATCTAGAGCTCAACATTGGTTCATCCATATAATTCTTGATATATTGTATGGTAATAAAGATGAGGAAAGTGACCATAATTCATTGTCTTGGTCAACTCACATGGGCTTCCACATGTCCACCACTAATAGAAACCGCTTAACTTGGAATTAATTCATGGGAGGGGAATGTGGGTTGATACTCCCTAATTTACTCTAATTAGACCTTCTAGGAGAGCACCTCTATTTGCTAGGTGATTTGTCTATGGAGAGTTCAAAGCACTTGGTAGGAAGAAATGGATTCAAATTGCTTTATTAGGCCTAGAATTTTTTGATCTATTCTCCTTATTCCAATTGAATGAGGGGAGGAGAGATTATGAAAAAAATATGATGACGAGGGAAGAGTCCCCAACAATTGTGATACACTTAACCCACATGCCTTCGTTCTCTACCATCCTTGGAGTACTTTCAAGGCTTTTACCTTGTTGGTTGAGGTGGTACATACAACGTGTGATCCACAATCAACATGTAAGGATTCCAAATTCCAAGTGGAAGGTCCAACTTGAAAGCACTGACACCCATTTTTGGTGTGATAGTGTAAGACCCTTATTGAATTGGCTTGGGCTTTTGATGCTATCTATTTTTAAATATTTGTTTGTCCTAGTGAAGCAAAACTCAATCACCAACCTAAAAATGAGGGGCAACTTGATGTCGTCATGTAATACCTTGTACTTGGCCCGTGTTTGTACAAGTATGTCATGGACATTTTTGTGGAGCTTGGTTGCTTTTGGACAAAGCAAGAAGCTTTGTTTTGCTTCTTCATTTGGTGGGATGTGGGTGGAGTTGGGTGACCAACTAGAATCTCATAAGGGGCAAGGGGCTAGAAGCCATAACATACTTTGAAAGGGAAAGTGTTGTAGGGGCATGCATCACCTTGCTATAGTGTGTCACGAAATGTGTGAAGAGCATGGACCAAGGTCTTGTAAACTAGCTTGGTTTGGATGTCAATTTGAGGATGGAAGGTGGAAAACTTGGAACTGACAGCTCAAATGATTCTATTAGGATTTCCAAAAGTGGCATAGAAATTTGGAGTCGTGATCATAAATGATTGTCAATGGTAAGCCAAAATGATTCTAAATTCCAAACATGTTGAAAGAATAACCCTGAAACTTTAGGGGCAACAATAGTCTCGGCATTTAGGGAATGAATGTTGCCATTTATAGAATCTGCAAACCATTATGTAGGTAGAGTCATGCTTTTGTTAAATGGTTGGCAAACCATGTTGAATTCCATGGAAATTGATTCCCATAGCCTTGATGGAATGGGCAAAGGCTCTTCAAGTCTTGAATTCACAATCTAAAATTTCTCAAATTAACTTATGTACTGATGCATTTGCTTGTTACCTCCCAGGTTCTCACTTGGTGCAAAAGTCCTTAAGCACATGTTGTGAAACCCCAAGGGCAACTTATGAAAGTTTCCCATTGTCACCTTGGTAACCTTGGCTTTCTCACTTTAGTCTAGGTGAATGCTTATCTAAGTGGGCTTCAATTTCTGTACTTTTTCCAATAGATGTATCGTAGATAGGATCTAAAAATCTCCAAAAGTCTTTATCCAATCTATGACAAAATTTTTGAAAATGCATATCCATAATAGCATAGTCTTGTGGCCTGTTTGCCCCTATTTTCATTAAACAGAGAAGCAAATAAATTTGAATGTGTCATTCATCAAGGGTTCATCTTCAAACATGTCTTCCTCCAAATCTTCAATAAATGCAAATTAATAAATTTTAGGAAGAACATTTCTTAGCAAACACTTGTCTTGCTGTGGAGGGTGGATGAATTCCCAGATGCTTTCACCATAATGTCTCCATCAAAGTGTTCCTCATGCTCTTGAGCTTCAATGGGCTCTTGAAGTGGTTGCTGGTCTTTAATGGGGATAGGAGAAGGTTCTTCATCTATGTCCTTCATGTGCTTCTTCTCCTTTAGGTAGGGATGCTATGAGATCTTCATTAATACTTTCATACTTTTTCGCTTCATAGTGAAGATTCCAACGCTTGAGAAACACCTTGGTTAGACTTGCAAAGGAAGAGATTTTTATCTCACCAAGGTTTTCATACCATTATGATGCCCTACCATCAAAGGAATTTTAGAACATATTCATAACATCTTTATGAACCACATCAAGATTTGGAATAACCTTTATGAAAGATATGACATGAAATATAGTTGGATTATAACCAATAGATTCTGGAATATGATCTTGCCAACATAGATTAGGTTCCTTATTTGGAAATATTGAGATGCTTGTGAACTGGAATGGATCATATTATTCTAGCCTCTACGAACCATGGATGAAATTAATTTTGCAAAACATCTTCATACCTCATACAAGTATGGAGTGGAGTTTCCATGGTGAACCTTGAAATGCCTTAACAATATTGTGTGCCTCACCCTTCAAGCAATAAGTCTTTAAAATTTGCAAGGAAAAGGACTTCTTTCCTTTATGGAGTCGCCATATGAGGAAAATATCTTCAAGCAAAATCCTCGTGAAAGAATGTAGGTCATTTTCAAATATCTAGGAAATGGACTTTGTCCCTTGCAAGTATGCAATAATGTTACCTCCTAGGTTTTCACTTGGTGCAAAAGTCCCTAAGCGGGCATTGTGAAACCCCAAGGGCAACTTAGGCAAGCTACCCACTCTCACTTTAGTAGCCTTACCTTTCTCACTTTAGATTAGGTGAATGCTAGCCTGGGGGATTCCCTATTGTTAACTAAGCTCACCATGTGTAGTATAGAATGGGAACAAGAGAGAGCTTAGGAAACATAAACAATATTTTCGGAGATTTTGTAACTTTGGGTGGTAGATGAAAGGGAAGATCAATGCTTTTATTTGTTTGGGCTATGAGGTTGTGCATGCAACTTCAAAGGGATGGTTTGATGAATTTTAGGGGGGCATAGGCGTAAGGTTATGTGCAACAACGACCTCAATCTAGTCACTAATATCTCTAGTCTAATTTAGGGTCTATCTAAGATCTATTTCTCAATACAACACTAATGGTGGCTCCTACATGAAGATTGTTTGTAGATGCAATTATTTAATGAGATAAAATGCATAATGTTGTCTTGTTTAAAGTAAGCAACTCAAGAAGGATTGAGTAGCCAACCTTCTCCAATGTATTAAGACTACTCCTCTATGGTCTCTGTGTTGACTATGATGTTGATTTGGGGTAGCAACGAATGTTCTCTAGCCATGAAAATTGGTGGAGAGGCTAAAGCACATGAGATCTCGAAGACCCAGAAATGGTTTGGGGAAATTCCACCCGGTTAGAGAGATATTAAAATAATTAATATTTTTAATGAGTTCCTAAGTCTAAACTTAGGAAAATAAAAATATTAATGGGTATTGATATAAAACTGGGTGAGAAGGTTCTAAATGACATGGATCAAGCCAAATCTAATCTTAGTCGTTGATTAGAGATTTAATCTTGATCGTTGAAGACTCAACAAAACAAGTATAAGAGGAGTCTTGAGTCAGTTGGAGATACAACAAGTTGATCAGTCAGTTCGATTTTTTGGTGCAAGGTTTGCTGAGAGAAATCGAACCAGTGATCAGAGTTCCAGCGAGGGGCATTGAGTGCAAAGCAGAGATAGTGTTGGAAGACCAATGCAAAGGTAGAGAAGGCTACGCAGAGCCAATAGGAGCCACGCAAAGGGCCAAAGGACTTGCATGGGTGACGCAGAGGGCCAGAGAGCCTGTGCAGAGCATCAGAAGGTTGACACAGAGGGTTCTAGGCTGACGCAGAGGCCAGGAGGGCTGACGTAGAGCCTCAGAGAGGCGTTGGAGAGATTTTTGTGGAGCAGGCTTGCTGAATATTTGCTTCCAAAGAGAGGTATTACTGGCAGATTGATTTCTCTATCGAGTGAGCCAGTTTGGCACCCAGTTGTACTCAAGAAAAGCTGCTTAATAATAAAACCCTCAGAACTGCTGCACCTGTTTTCCCAAGTTGGGTTTTTCTCGGGGATGATTGTCCAAAAATAACGGTGTCCCTTGTGTGTTTGTCTATTTCTTTCGGTTGATGATCTGTAGATGGTTGAGACTGCATTTGTGTTTATTTTAGTATTTATATGGTTAAATAACTTGTTCAGTAATTAAACAAGTAGGTGAAATAAACCAGATTAGAAATTTCAACATATGGCACCCACAAATTCACAAACAAACCTTCCAATGGTATGACTAGAACATTTTTCCATAGATAACCAAAGTTTTACAAAGCTTGGACAAAGATAAGACAATTCTATTCCATAGCTCTTTCACTCACACCTTAAAATGGAGAGAGTAAATCCATATATAGGTTTCAACTTTATCTCCATTTACAATAAACAAGTATTTATTTTCCTAGATCCAATAGCCCTTCAAGAAATAACAATAAAATAGCACTCAACAACTTGCTTACTAAAAGTAGTAGTAAGTTTGTTGAGATCCACAATTTCTTCCAGGAGGTTACGATAAAATACTCATTAAACGAATACAATGAAGCTTTCAACTGACTAACTCCAATATACAAGTCAAGCCATAATAAAATGGGGAGTTAGTGACAACCACATCCAAAAAGAACTAAGTAGTAGTGTGTCTCCTTTAGTTGAGGAATTGACCATGTAACGTCCTCCAAAAATAGTGCGTGTTTATCCACATGTGCACCCTCCTACATGTGTGTTTGACATGCGATCAAGGGAGTAGGGTGTCCTCCATAAATTAGCATGAA
The DNA here is from genome assembly GCA_031772625.1 of Pinus tabuliformis. Lineage (NCBI taxonomy): Eukaryota > Viridiplantae > Streptophyta > Pinopsida > Pinales > Pinaceae > Pinus > Pinus tabuliformis. Next base: position 841,861,885 of record CM062819.1, on the reverse strand, counting down.
TGTATACAAAACTACATCTAGATCCATGAATAAATTCTGAATACATGTGCCAAATAATCAACTATAACCCACATGTGGGCTTCGTGATTAAGTTGTCCCATGAAATGAGATGAGGAACGTCTAATAGAAGATCCATGTGGCATGTGTCTATCACCCCAAGATAGAAGTAATGTTAGAAGATCAAATAGATGCCTTCCATGTGTGGACACCCTCAACAAATGGCATGGAGATATTTGCAAAATGACCTCCTCAAGTGATCATACTCATCATGATCATTGAGAGGAGTGTAATAGATGCCTCAAAGAGTGGAGTCCTCATATGCCAAATTATCAAGCTTAAGGTCCAAGGTGTAAGCAACTCTAAAAGGTGTGCAATAAAACCCTCCAAGCTACACGTAGGGCTCCAAAGTGTAATAACCACCATAGATCAAGGTAACTAAAATGGATCTCAAGTTGCGAGGTTGACTAGCATGGAATAGACACCATAAACCAAAGGTGATGTTATCGAAGACCGTAATATCCTCCACACATGTGCCATAATTACTATCCAATGGTAAAATATTCTCGATCCATGAGAAATGCCTCCACATGTCTTCAAGGGAGCATTCCATAAAAGTGAGGTGTATGTCTATGACTCTATCATAAAGTGCAATCTCAACCTCAAGATAGAGGAATAAAGCCAAGTGCTTTAGCAATGAAGTCCGCATGTGCAACAACAAGTGGGTTGGCTCATCCAACTAGAGCATGTAAACCTGAAAATCTATGAAAGGGTGGAGTGCTTTGTGAAAACCAGTGTCTATCACATCAATTATCACTTTAAGGCTACAATAAACATCACAAACACTAGAGTGTTGAAATTTCTAAGTCTGACACGTCAGAAATTCCTACTGCATTATCTAGTTTATTTCACCTACTTGTTTATTCCATTAACAAGTTATTTATACATATAAATATTGAAAATAAACACAAATGCAACCTTAACTCATATACAGATCAACAACTGAAATACTAGATACACTCACAAGTGACATCGTTATTTTTGGACAATCGTCCCCGGAAAAACCCAATTCAGTAAAACCGGTGCAGTAGTTTTGAGGGTTTTATTATTATGCAGATTTCTCGAGTACAATTAGGGTGCCAAACTGGTTCACCCAACAGAGATTTTTACATGGCAGTAATACCTCTTCTCAGAGACAGATATTCAGCAAGTCTGCCCCATGAAAAATCCTTCCGACGCTTCTCCAAGGCTTTGCGTTATCCTTGCTAACCTCATCGTAGCTCTAGAACCCTTTGCGTCAGCCTTCTGCCTCTCTGCTTTAGCTCTCTGGCCTTCTGCATCACCCACGGAGGCCCTTCGGCCTCTGTGCAGTCTCTAGCTGCCTCTGCGTGGCTCTTGCTACCTCTGCGTAGCTTTGGCTGCTTCTGCGTCAGCCTCTTCAGTCACTTCGGTGACCCTTAGGCACTATATCTGCCTCTCTGCTATGTACTCACTGCCCCTCGCTGCAACAGATCACTTGCTCGAATTTTCTCAGCAAACCCTGCTCTAGAAAAACGAACTGACTGATCAATCTTGGTGTGTCTCCATGTCGTTTAGAACATTCTCACCCAGTTTTATATTAATACCCATTAATATTTTAATTTTCCTAAGTTTAGACTTGGGAGCTCCATTAAAAATATTAATTATTTTAATATCTCTCTAACCGCCCGCAATTTCCCCAAACCATTTCTGGGTCTTGGAGATCTCATGCGCTTTAGCCTCTCTACCAATTTTCATGGCTAGAGCACATCCGATGCTACCACAAATCAACACTCCCTCTTAGCGAGGAATGTGCTCTAGTAATGCTCCACCACTGAACATCACACTGATCCTTCCGCACCGGTACCTGTGCTGATGCTTGGCCTACTGCCCAACATCCACTGCACTACTGCTTCCTATACTGCTGCCCATGGCTCTACCACTGCCACTGCTACATCTTTACCGCAGCTCCCTCTCAACATGTTGCCCATAACACTGCCACTGCTAACTGCTGCACTGTGACTCAGTTACTTAGAAGTAAGTAATTGATTTGCCCAACCACTGACATCCTTGTCAGTCTGGAAGCCCCTTGATGCTGAAGCTACCTCTGCTGCCTCTGCGCTGTTGCAAACACCTTTGTGCCTCTCGCACTGTTGCAACCTCCACTGCGCCTCTCGCATTGCCGCAAACACCTCTGTGCCTCTCGCATTGCTGCAACCTCCACTGCACTGCTACAAACCTCTGCACTCTAGCACTGCCTTGTCACTCCATCTCATCTTGCTTCTATCGACATTCGTCATCCTGCTACTGTCATTTGGGGCTCTCGTAGCCGGATATGATCCAAGAGTTTGGGCACCTCGAGGATCCTGCCCCTCATCTTGTGTAGTCTTCCTGACTACAGTTTGATGTCACCCCACCTCTTCTCTAGAGGTGCATGAGCACTCATGGCACAGTCGTCATTAATCTCGACTTCTTTCTCCGCCTTAGCCGAAGCTGCCTTGGAGTCAGAAGCCTCTCCCTTATTCTTCTTCCTGGGACACTGGGTTGCATAGTGACCCGCCTCCCCACAATGGAAGCACTTCACCTTGGAGATGTCCTTCTTCTTCCTCTTCCCTTGTTGTCTTGTAGATGCTAGAGTGGAATCCTCCTCCTCTTTCTTGATTCGACCTCCTTTGTTGCTACTTCCCGCCTTGGTCAACGTCTGATCTCTTCTTGGCGAAGAGTTGCCCACATCTCTTCCCATCCTGGAAGAGTAGCCCAAAATGCCTTGGACAAACGTCTCCCACTACATGGAGACTGCATTCAGGGCGGTCCTTACCATGAACTCTTGATCTGGCATGGCCCCTATGGAAGTAAGCTAGTCCTGAATCTCTTGCAATCTGAGAAGGTATAGATCTATTTGCTCCCCCTTCGCAATCCCGGCAAGGGCTAAATCACTCCTTTGGCCAACTGTGTCAAGCCCACCTGGCTAAGTAGGATGACATGGCTCTTCGTGAGCCTCTTCTGTCTCTGCACTGGCCCTCTCTCTGGCTCGAAATGATGATGCAGGCTCTCTGCGTCACCCCTTCTTTGTTTCCTTTTGCTTAGGAGCAGCTCTGTCTCTCGGGACAGTTGCTACTGCTGCAAATTTTCGATATTGCTGTGCCTTCAGTCCTCTTGTGATTTGCAATGCTCTGATACCATGTTGAAATTTCTAAGTTTGACACGTCAGAAATTCCTACTGCATTATCTAGTTTATTTCACCTACTTGTTTATTCCATTAACAAGTTATTTATACATATAAATACTAAAAATAAACCCAAATGCAACCTTAACTCATATACAGATCAACAAATGAAATACTAGATAAACACACAAGGGACACCATTATTTTTGGAAATTCATCCCCAGAAAAACCCAATTCGGGAAAACTGGTTCAATAGTTCTGAGGGTTTTATAATTATGCAGATTTCTTGAGTACAACTAGGGTGCCAAACTGGCTCATCCAACAAATACACGACAGTAATGCCTCTTCTCGGAGACAGATATTCAGCAAGTCTGCACCACGAAAAATCCTTCCGGCGCTTCTTCAAGGCTTTGCGTCAACCTTGCTAGCCTCATTGTAGCTCTAGAACCCTCTGCGTCAGCCTTCTGCCTCTCTGCATCAACCTTATGCCTCTCTGCGTCAACTCTTTGGCCTTTTGCGTCGCCCACGCAGCCCCTTCAGCCTCTGCGCAGTCTCTCGCTGCCTCAACGTGGCTCCTGCCGCCTCTACGTGTCTCTGGCTGCCTCTGCGTCCGCCTCTTCAGTCACTTCGCTGATCCTCAGGTGCTATCTCTGCCTCTCTACGTCAGCCCTGCTAGCCTCATCGTAGCTCTATAACCCTCTGCGTCAGCTCTCTGGCCTTCTGCGTCACCCACACAGACCCTTCAGCCTCTGCGCAACCTCTAGCTGCCTTTGCGTGGCTCCTGCTGCCTTTGCGTAGCTCTGGCTGCGTTTGCGTCAACCTCTTCAGTCACTACGCTGACCCTCAGGCACTATCTCTGCCTCTGCGTCAACCTCTTCAAGTTCAATCACTACGCGGACCCTCAAGCACTATCTCTGCTTCTCTGCTATGTACTTACTGCCCCTTGCTGCAACAAATCACTTGCTCGAATTTTCTCAGCAAACTTCCTTTCCAGAAAATCGAACTGACTGATCAATCTTGGTGTGTCTCCAACTAACCCTCAAGCCTTCTCTTATACTTTTCTTGTTGAGTCTTCAACGACTGAGATTAAGTCTCTAATCTATGGCTAAGATTAGTTTTGGCTTGATCCATGTCATTTAGAACAGTCTCACCCAATTTTATATTAATACCCATTAATATTTTAATTTTCCTAAGTTTAGACTTAGGAACTCCATTAAAAATATTAATTATTTTAATATCTCTCTAACCGGGTGGAATTTCCCCAAAACATTTCTGGGCCTTGGAGATCTCATGTGCTTTAGCCTCTCCACGAATTTTCATGGCTAGAGCACATCCGATGCCACCACAAATCAACATAGTGTGTCCTCACCAAAAACGCCATGTCATTAATCTCCATCCATAGGCTGAAATCACTTGAATCTTGTGCACAAATGCTGATATCCAGCGGATGAGAAAGGATCACCATATAACAAAATTGTGACAGCTCTCTCACAATGCTCTAAGCAGATCCACATTTCCCAATGCAATATCACAATGCCCAAGGCAAGGAACACAACACCCTAGGCAACAACTCCCCAAGAAATCTGCAAGGTATACATGTCAAGCACTGGGGCTGAGCAGTGAATATTCTTCAACCTATGAAGTTCCCAGTCTGCTCCAGTAGTCTAGTGAAGAGATTTCTGATTATGGACATGATTCAATGGTTGAGCAATATGGAAGTAACAGTGGAACAATTTTTATGAAATTCATCTCTCTCATGAATCTCTTGAGATCTGAGCTGTAGGTATCTCTGGGTCACTACCTCAGAACCTGAACTTCAGCTTTGATACCATTTGATATGAACACAGTACCAGCAATGTGAATACTTGCATATAAGATTAAAAGCCCAAGAGAGCCAGCATGCAAGTTACAACTGTACATATGTTATACACTATATTGCATTTGATTATATAGGAGTACAGGACTGATGGGAGAGTGTTTGTCTTTGACCAAGTCTTTTGTAAAATACAATAAGTAGGTGAGTGGATATTTTGGGACCATGTAGTCTGAAAAGGAAAAAAGGCATGTGTACTAGAGTACAGTGTTCAAACAATATAAAGTACATATATAGTGCATGTGTAAAGTTGTAAACACATCACACTAGATTATGTCTCGTCAATCAGCCTCCTCAACTCTTTTTCATTTTCAGATCTTGTTATATGAAATCTTTAAAGAAACTCTTTTATTATTCTTTTAAGTTCCACCGGGGCACTTTTCATCCTGTATGTCCCTTTATATAACTCAGGGAATCTTGAAAAGAAGGTTTTTAATTTGTCATGCTTTAAAGCTCTGTGGCATTTCAATGTGAATGTTTTTCTTATATTTTATACAATTGCATACTTTAAAATTTAAATACTTCTTGGTTCTGTAATTTTAATATCATCATATGATTACCTTGTGCTTGCTTCCTTTATAATGCTGGTCCTAATATACAATTCCACGCCATCCTTCATTCTCTCCTTACATCATATAACACTTTAAAGGTAAAAGTTATAATAGTTACTGAAGGATGTTTGAATGTGTCAAGGGATACATTCTTGAGAACTCATGACTTGCATTGTGCAGCATCATGATATTTTGATGCATCTAGGACCATTTATCTGATTTGTTTACATAAGTTATAATTTGCATTCCAATTTGTCTTTTTTTTTTAAGCTGTGGTTCACGGTCACTGAGTGGCTGCTACATCCACGGGAAAATATCGGGGCAGATCCACCCGAAGGGATCTGCCCGTCGGCCAATCTTAACAGGCCTAACCCCGAGGGCGTCGAGGAGATTTGACCCCGTGACCTCCCAACTGGGAAAGTGCTTTAGCAACGGGAACTCGACCATTTGAGCTATCCCTTGGGGCTACATTCCAATTTGTCTTAAACAAAGTTTGTGGGATAATTTTGTTGTTCCCCGTCTTTCAAAATCTGGTGATCCTTACCTCATGATGTTTGTGGCAATTAAATGCTCAATTCTTAATTCAGTCCCTGTGAGATGTTTCCTTTTAAGTATGTCGTCAATTTTTCTCTGTAGATCATTCTTCCAGTCGATCAAATTTAGTCTGGCAACATTTAACATTGAATCTGTTTGGTTAGTTCAGGGTCCAGTTAATCTGGCACGGGCTGTGAATTGCTGGTATTGTGAACATGAATGGCGCCAAGACCTTGCTGTCGTGACAAAATGGCTATCTGGAATGTCTCCGGTATGTGCTCAAGACTAATACCTGTCATTAGGGCAGCATTAGGATATCATTGTTAGTGTTTATGTTTTAGCTCTTTTGATTTCTAAGCTCTGAACATTTTCCCCAGAAAAGTCAAATGAAAAGTGCATCTTTTTGTCTTCTCTATATCCAAAATGGTGTTAGGATAATAGTGCATTGGAATTGCTAAAATATAGGCCTTCTGATGTTTGCATCTATCCATAAAATGTTCACATACAGTGAAACGTTTCCCATTTTCTAAACTCAGTCTGGATTAGAATTTACTATTGCCACTTTACAGAGTCCTCCGAATTGTTTGAGTTATGTTGGTAATCTAAGACAACCACTACTCACTGAGTCAGATGTTTGTTTTTTGTTAAAAAGTATTTAATGAATTATTGATATTATTAAGTAAAATCATCCTGGAGCAGTTTAACTGCTAGAAAATTATTCTTGTTAAACTTTCGTTTATTACTCAAATCTAGTGAATCGATATATAACACGACATGCAATTTACATTACCAAAACTATGACTAGTTGAATTCATATTACTCTTTTTACGATAAATCAAGATATATTAAATTAAATATGGTTGATGAGATATCTGGACAAGGTGATCTTTTGGAATTATCCTTGGTGTAAGGGGATCTTGGTGCAAGTGGAAAATTTACAGCATTGTTGGAAATAGATATTGGCACAAATGGAAAATTTTAAAGAATTAATGACAACAATGTTCGAAAAGACCTCACCATTATTGATTATTATGCTTAGCTGCAACTAATAGGAAAACATGGATTTGAAAGATGGCAACAGGTGGGTGATAAAGTAGGAAAGTTTATCATATATGCTCCAAAAGCTTTGGGAAAAGACTGCCTTTTGAAGTGTTCCAAAGTATTGGAAGTAGGAAACTGAAAATGACAGGAAACAATTTCCTTAATGGGTAGAGCAAGGGTCCAATAAGAATGGAAACATGGTGTAGAATTAGTAGGAAACCACATGAAGCAGCGGAAATGGTAGGGAATGGTGTCAGGACATAGGAAGAATTTTCTCAAGGGAGAAAAATCCATGCTGAGTGGTCTTTGACTGCTAGGATGCTCCATTTTTGTGAAATGAAAAATCTCAGAACATTTTTTGAGAAGTGCAAAAGATTGGGAGTAAATGATATTAACATATACCAGAATCAACAATAGATGCCATTGCTGAGGCTGCAGTATAACTGTGACCCAAGAAATTGATTGTAAATAATGATACATAGTCTTGATAAGTGTTTTGGTGTCTGGACTCTGAAGTAAGTATGTAATTTTGTCCGAAGGTAATCTTTGTAATATTAGGTATCTTCTAGCAGTGATAGTTAGCATGTAATGTTCTTGTGGATTTAGTATGCATGGCAATGAACAACTTAAAAAGATCAAGAAAGAAGCTGTTCATATCACAGCTTTATTTACCATCTGGGGGCTATAGTACAGTTGTGTTTTTTGATGAGGTCAGTTCAATCCAATCTTTTGTCACTCTTAATGAGAAGAGGTATGTGTGAATTGTTTGCCAAAGAATATCTTTTGATTATGGATGCCGTGTTAGCCTATTTTGATTTTATTTCAGCTCTAATAGCATTGAGGAAGAGGGTTTAAGACTCCACTCTACATACCCTTCCTTTTTTATTTTCAAAATTTGTAAATATTCTTATGTTAATATAAGATGCATTTCCAAAAAATAAAAATAAAAGATTAAACACAATGCAAGTGCTAATTGCGAAAATAAGATGCTGTTCAAATTTCAGAATTTAAAAGGATGTAATAATGACAAATATTTATAGCTTCAATATTGTTTCACCATATTAATAATCTGCAAATTTAAAACATGATTACAATTTACGTTCTTGTCTTGTAATTGTAACATCATAAAGCTCTAAATCATCAAGAGCACATGGGGGTGAAGAAACTAGGTTGTGATCATTAGATCCATCAATGAGTGAAAGTTCATCATCTATAACTATTATTACTAACTTCACCACAATGTTAACGGTGTTGGACCCGCCAACATTCAGGGGATCTCCCCGATATGAAGTCCCAACTAGACCTCAAACCGTTTGGAGTAGGAATCCCAGCAGTGGGTGGTAGTGTAATGCCTTGACCGCAGTAGCACTCAAAGGTAAGTATGATAACTTTGGGTGAGAGCAAGTGTGTAACCCTACAGAAAGTCAAGTGCGATGCATGAAGGTTCTAACACATGGAGGGGAAAAGGAAGTGCGCCCTTAGAAGCTTGTAATAGTACACAACTTGAAAGGAACACACGAGCAGAATGATATCACAAGCTAAAATGCAAAATAATCCACAAATTAAATTGATGAGTTAATCCAACAACACGCATTCAACGAGATTCGTACAATTGCATACAAAATAGTTCATAAGCAAATGCGTAAGTTAAACAACATACATTGCTAAAGCAACCCGAATAGTCCAACTACATTAACAACATATGCATGAAAGCGTGCTGGTTCTGATATTATTATTATAAGTTAAAGTTCCATCCATACATACACCATTGACGACCACTAGCCCCAATAGTGGAACATTATAATCAAGAACACCTGCTCCTCCAAAGCAGAACACTTGCTCTACGCTATAGAGAAGCCAAGGCTCTTCACAATACTCCCAAGCCTTTTCTAAGCCTAAGCTTAGCCAAAAGCGTCTTTTATGAGTTATGAGGTTCTATTTATGACAAAGGGTGGGGTGACCCTTGACATTCCCCTTTGTGACTCTTTGACTATCCTCATGACTCTTCAACTTCTTTACAAGTAACTCATTACATAACATGATGACTTTTCACATTCCATTAATGACACTTGGAATTTCACTTACAACATATTTACAAATAATATTACATTTTCTACATGTACCCATGTGAGACAAAATAGTCTAGATACAGTCTAACAAGACAAGACACTATGATTTCGAAGTTTGGGGAAAGACCAACTCGACAACCTCCACTTGGTGCTTCTCGATCAGATATTGATGCCAATTTTGGTACTGCATGATGGTGTCCCCAAACTGTTTGGCGGTGTCTTTCTAAAAGCGGACACTTGCCTCCATGGCATCCGTGTATATGGTCTTGGAACTTGTATCCAACTTGTTTTGAAGCATGTGCAACATGGTGTTGACCTTGACAAGGCCACCAATGTACTTCTACATGTTGTGTGCGTTCAATTCCAAGTTTTCGCTGGTGGCCTTTCGTCTTAGCTGCTCCATGTACTCATCGATCTCTAGTCAGACTTGGTTCTTTGATCTAGCATCAATGAGGGAACTGATTAATGGGCTTTTGTTCTTTCTCACCATGATATCCAAACTATTGTACAACCGCACATATGAGGCTTGTATGCTGCTGATGAATGGGGCGAGCTGCTTGTAGTTCTGGATGAACATCCGGACCTTTGCTTTCTCCAGCTTTGCTTGTGGCTTCATCATCTTAACTAAGTCAAGCGGGGCCCCTTTGTACCATATTGTCCACTCTTATACATGGGCGATGTCAGCATGTATGTTCTTGAGAGTTTGAACAAACTCTTTGCTTCGCTACTGTAGGCCATGCACACGGACAACTGCTTTATGCATGGTGACAAATCCGTCATAGAGCTTCTGCATGGTACCCTCAAGTGTTGATACTTCAGCGAGTATTGCTTTCCTCATCTCCCCCATTGCAGAAATTGCATTTTGCATTGATGCTCGAAGTTGTTTTGCCTCTTTCCTGGCAGCCTGCAAGTTCTTTGCCAGTTGTTCATTCTCAGCCGTCAGGTACTTAACATTTGAGCTTGTTGCTCCTGCATAGGCCAAGCTGGCTTCGACAAGGGAAGTTGGATGCTTCCTGGTGTCTGACACTATCATCCTTTCCTTGATGAATGCAGGTGATGCGTGATCATCTGAAAAATGATTTCTCCGCGCTTGTACAATATTCTTCTACAACTCGTCAAATGATAGATTGTACACATCCATGACCGGATCGTCATCAAGGAGAACAATATCTCCTTGCTCGCTCGAGACTGGTTCTGACATTGGAGTTGGCGAAGACTGAGAGATGATCTCTAGTGCTTTCGGCATAAGGTTAGTGTCTTCATTTTGTGGCTCCTATTCCATCTCCATGTTTGTTGCTTCGGTCAATTGCTCAATCTGTTGAGCAAGCTTCGATTAGTTGCTCAATTTGCTGAGCAAGCTCCTGATCTTGCATCTGTTCACCCTCTTCCTTAGCTTCTAGCTGTTCCGACTCATCAACCTTTATGGGAGTTGTTTGCTCTATCATCACTCCTTGCCTTCGTTCCTCTTCTTGCTTCTTCTTCTCTTCTCTTTCTCTCCTCCTTAACTCCTATTCTTCCTTCAACTTCTTATCCGTCTCCTGCAACTTTAGTTCTGCTTCTTGCAACCTCTGCTTTTCTCTCATCCTTCACTCTGATCTCTTTATCCGTTGATCCCTCTTTGCTTCCATTGCCAAAGCCGCCTTCTCCAAGGATGGGATCTGCTTTCATCTTGCAGCTTTTCTCTGCCTCTAGATTCTCAGCAATCTTCCTCTTTCCCTTGTCCTGCAATAGATTGCTGCCTATTGTTGTTGTTGTTGCTTTGTGAGCTGCTGTTGTCAGTAAAGCAACCTTCCAAGCTGTTGCTATACTGACCGGCTCATGGAGCTTGGAGGCATTGTAACAGTACCTCCAAGGGTCCTCCTCTGGCCAATGACATGCCTTGTGGATCCATGGAAAGTACACTCTCGCATAGTGGTCCTTGCAAATACCATGGGGATCATACAGATTAAAGTCTTTGGTGCCGAACTCGAATTTCACTATCTCCTTAGCCTCGACATCTGCATCCTTCAAGCTCTTAATCTCATATAATTCGATCTGCAAAGGAAGAGTGGGCCATGGCGCTTTCTTCTTCCTATGCAGTCTTGTTGACAACCTTGTAGAGAGGTGATATGACACTTCTTGCATGATCAACTTCTCAGTGACATACCTTGGTAGAACATGCAGAGGCTTCTCTTCGCCAAACACTTTGATGAAGGTGCCACCTGGTGAGGCATACCAATCTGCAGTGTTTACTATTGCCTCCATTGCTTCTTGGGATATGCAAGGTGGATCCTGCTCAAAGATGAGCTTGTACAACAGGGTGATAAAATGGTCAGTTAGCCTTTCCATCACTCGTCGATAGCTGTAGTCGGAAAGCAACTTGCAATAGATGTTGACGACAATCTCTTTTGGTGTCCATGTCCAGCTCATGCCAGGGAGCTGCTACTGTTGGAAATACTGAGAGGGGGGGGGTGAATCAATATTTCTTTTCAACTGTTATTTTACCAGTTAAAACATTTATATTTAGAACACAAGATGAACAACAAGAATAAATGCTTTTATTAATATAATCTTTGCAATAAAATAGATACAATATATATATGGTTCCAATCTGTTGCCAAGCACCAACTTGGACTTTTGTGAGGCTCCAACCTTCAGACCACCAACTCTGTTTTGTCAAGGCTCCAACCTTGGATTTAAGAGCACCAACTCCCAAGACACCAATCCTTCCAGTTCTGAGGCACCAACCTCAAGGGCTCCAACCCTCTGCTGTCAAGGCACCAACCTTGGATATAGGAGCACCAACTCCAAGGACACGAATCCTTCCAACTTTTGAGGCACCAAATCCAAGGACACCAATCCTTCCAATTCTGAGGCTCCAACCCCAAGGGCTCCGACCCAATCTTGTCAAGGCATGTTTGATAGTGATTCTATGCTCCCAAAACTCTTCTTTACTGAATTCTGTCTGTTTACAGCTTCAATGTAGTCTCCATGCTACAACATCAATGGCAACCAGTCTTCATATGAAGAAGTCTTTACAACTCTTCATACTATCCACACAGAGTCTGCAAAAGTTATCTCATGATGATATCAAATAGCCATCATAATCTCTGATAATGTCTCCACACAACTTTAGTGAGTCTACTATTAGCTGGACTAAGCTCTGCACGAGAACCAACTCTGTGTTTCGAGCCTCTGTTCTACCAGTCACAGTAAATGCTTCAGGCGTGACTCCTCACTGTTCTCTTACTTCCCAGAAACAAAATCACATATGCTTCAATGCAGTGCTGGCTACTCCTCACTTCAAACAATGTCAGATAAAACTTTATTTATTATATCATAGAATTGTTCTTCAGAATGCATTATGTACCTGATTAATTCATCACAGGTCTCAGTCATTCACAGGGTAACACGATCAACAGAGTTGCTCGTCCTTCCATTGCCTCCTGTCCCACTAGACCTTCGTCTTCCTTCTGTCCTGCTGGACCTTCGACCTCTTTCTATCCTGCTGGACGGTCGTCTTCCTTCTTTCTTCCAGTTCGCCAAAACCCCTCATAACGGCAATTCTATGTTTACTTATATTGATACGCCTGACCTTTGGCTTCCCTTTCGTTCGCTTGAATTTCCGCTTCCTCTGTGCTCGCTCAACCTTTTGGCTTCCCTCTTTCGGCCGCTTTAGCTTCCTCAAAGCTCGTCCATCTATGCTCGCTTGATTCTTCGGCTTCCCAGTCCATGGCTTCCTCTGTCTATTCGAGTGTTCCAATACTCATAAGACACGTAAATTCAGAAGAGAGGCCGAATTACAAAGAAATGTTGCATATTAAAAAATATCAGAGAGGCCCTTTTTTCTTTAATATTTATACAATAGACTCAATTATTATATACGGAGGATTTGAATGGAGAGGCTTGTACCAATAGGGAGGTCCTACATGCCACGTCACTATCTCAATAGCAATTGGTGGTCTGGCAGCGACAACCCTTATGATTTGCATGACTTCCCCGATACCCGAATGTGATATTACATAAAGGTATATTTTATGGAGCTATCGGGTCCGCGTTCATAAATCGTTGAGTCCGCACATCAATGACATCTCCGCAGTGCTTTCCGATCTCCAATCAGCCCTTCACCTCTACATTAGCAATTAAATCGCGACCGTCGATCTGGCGCTCGATCCGACAGTTGTCACTTAGCCTGATCACCAACTAGTCCATTCGATCTCCACTGTTGATCTCCTTCCATCAGATCAACGCCTGATGCCTTTTCCTGATCAATCAACTTGCGCGACACTTTGTGACTATTGATTTGGATCCACTTGATCTGACAATCCAAAACGATTTCGGGTGAGACACAAGCACGAAGAATACCCGCCCGATAAAGCGATTTTTCTCTCTCCTCGGCTGCTACGTGTCGAATGGTTAATGGAATCGGGTGACTACCCTTCAATACAACTTACAACATTTTGTTCGCTCGAAATACCACTTATGGTTTTGAAAAACCACCTCTTCGCTGATTATCTTCCGCGCTCTTCCACCATGCGATGACCGTTAATCTATGAGATCCAACGGATCCCGTGCGCTCTCCGTCTGTGTCCTCCTTAACTTAATCTCGCTTGCTTTTGATGGACTCTGTGTTAAAACCACGGTTTCTGCCACACTCCGTTTAACACACGACATTCATATATCGATTCATTCACTTAATATTGGATCGCCATCGATCCATTCAGTGGGAATACAAAGAAATACCCGGTTAACTGTTGAACGCGGATACACAGAGTAACGAGAGTCCACACCAGGCACGAGTCTTGCCCTCTCAGCTCAATTACAACAATAAATTGACCTCTGTCTCAAACCCCCTCTAACACTCAACCTCTCACTTCTCACTCAAAACCTAATCATCTCAGCTCCCTTGACTTTCCACTCTTCTCTGGTCTGATATGGCTCCTCTGTTAACTCCTCTGATACTCTGCAATTCTCATGGTTTGGCTGGCTTGGCTTTCCTCTGGCTTCTCCTCATGGTTTTGCTCCCTGGCTTCTTGCTCCTGTTTCTTCGTGGATCTGCTCTGCTTCTCCTTGGCTTCATATCATCATTTAGTAACCTAGAATATTGCCATATTAACATACTCCTGTTGCTTCATGGATCTGCTCTACTTGGTTTCACATCATTGTTTACTGTCCAGAATATTGCCATATTGACATCAATGACAACCTAGATTAACAATCTCCCCCTTTGTTATTGATGGCAATATTTTTCTTCTCTCCCCCTTTGACATCAATGGCAAAGGAGTGCACAAGGACTCCCCTTGTTGAACTGCTACTCTTCTTCATGAATAGTAGATCTTCATGGGTCTGTTACTCCCCCTGTCATAGTGCTCTTCTTTTTACTCAAGATAGAAGGATTGTTGCAACTAGCACATTATTCCCTCTTCATGTCTCAGAACTACTTTATCAGGGCTTCAACAATGCTTCAGTTTTGTTAGATGCTGCCAAGTGCTCTTGCTTCATACTTCATTCCTAGATGTATCTGTTTGTTTAAAGGTTGCCTTTATTTGTGTCCATAATTTACCAGTTCTCACATTCAATCCCTGAGTCGAGACATAAACTTTTGTAATAACAACAACATGGTTATTTGCCCTATTTATCTAGTATTAGATGACATTCTCTATTGTTCCAATTTCTACTTAGTGATCAAGTGGAAAACATCTTCAACACCAATCCAAAGAATAGTTAAGAGATCAAGTTCTTCAATGGGGTGCTCTTGAGAAATGATCTTTATCAATGAATGATTGTTAATATAGCTCAACAAGGATTTCATAAGGATCCTTTCACTAATAGCTTCTGCAATAATGATCAAGAATCACGAGCTCTCCCTAACTGTATGTGTCATCACTTTTGGCAGAATCTTCCTATCAAATGTTCAGATTGTCAAAGATCAGGTGAACAACATGTGTTGTTGGCTGGAGAGTTTAAGGGACTTTCGGATTGTATTTGCCTCCTTCTCCATACTTGTGTAACTTTCTTCTTTTGCATGGTTCTAGCTTGTGTAAGAGCCCAAGTTAAGTTACAATCACTTGCCATATGACCAATGTTATGACACTTGAAGCATTCTACATTGTTCATGAATAAGAATTCATGATTTCTTCTTGCAAAATTGTTCCTTGGAGATTGTTGGGGACCTAATATCTATCTTCATGATATGGTTGGGGACCATAACATCTATCTTTATGATATGCTTTACAATTATTTGCCATGTGACCAAAGTTTGTACAAGAATAACAATAACCAAGAAATAAACTTTGGTACCGAGGAGATGGAGATTTTCTTGATGCACTTCTGAAGTCTTTTTGTCTTGAGATCCTTTGATGATAACCATTGCTTCTAGCGTCCTTGACATTATCTACATTTCTTCTTGGAGCAGGATTTCTTCCATTGTTGCCTTGATTTTTCTCCTTGGCTTTGCTAAAACTGAGAGCATCACCATTTCTTTCTGGCTTCTTCACATCCCTTTTGTTTGAATCATTATCATTCTTGTTTGAGGATTCACTTGCATACCCGAGACCTGATTTATCAAATGGACATCTTTGATGGCTGAGCATGTCATCCAAGGCTTGAGAGCTATTCAAGGTTTCGTTCATCCCTTCAACCTTTTTCCTGAGAAAGACAATCTCTTCTTCCAATCTTTCACACTCATTATTCTTCTTAGCAAGTTGTTTCTTAATTTCTTCCATGATATGAGCAGCTTCATTTGCTTCTATTTTAAGGGAGATGATATCTGACTTCATTTTGAAGATTTCTTCTTTTTTCTTTGCTAGACTGCTCTCCATTTCTTCCTTGATCCTTGTAACTTTACATGTTTCGGCCTTGAGAAGTTTGATGTTAGATTTTAATTTGAAAATTTCTTCATCCTTTGCTTTTAGTTGACATATCATGGTGTTTCTCTCATTTTCTGCTTCATCAACCTGTTCTTCTATGATTGCCAATGCTTCCTTTTTCTTCTCAGCTCCTTGTGCTAACTTTCTTGCTTCTTGTATTTGAGATTTGAGAGAGGAGACCTCTACCTTGTACTGACCAATCTCTTCTTCAAGTTTGTTCAAGCTCTTGTGCCTTTGTTCAAGTTGACTCGACAAGGTATCTTCTCGTTTCTTTGCTTTATCCAATTGATTTGTCATGGATATGACTTATTCATGTTGCTTTCTTTTGCTTTGATGAAATTCCTTCTTAAGCTTAGCAAACTCTTCATCCCTTTCTTGTACTTGAAGCTTGACAAGGTCAACTTTATTCCTTGTTTGGTCTTGGTCACCAGCTAGTGCTTTCTTCTTAAGTTCCTTGTTTTCCTTTTTCAAATTGATAATCTCTTCCATGGCAACCATAAGTTGAGCGAGTAGATCTTCTACAAAATCTTTTTCATTCTCTTCATCTTTTAGATCTTCTTTTAGCCTTGATATCATCATTCTCATTTTCAGCTTCTGTGATGGGTTCTGGACTTCCTTCTTGATTTCCATCATCTTCTTGACTGATGGTCATGGTCAATGCTCCTTTTGAGTGAAGGTCATGAAGTTTGTCCTATATACCCTTTGTTGACGAACATTTTCCTAAATTGTTCTTTATAGAATCAGGTAGCCCATTCAAGATTGCCTTCATTGCTTTTGCATTGTACTCCTTGGATTCTCCATCCATCATGCTATCAGTAATCATTGATTTCTAGATTTCAATGCCTTGAGTCGTTAAGAAATTCGTCATTCTTGCTTCCCATATATTAAAGTTTCCATTGAACCATCGAGCCTTCTCAAATTGATTGTCTTCTATTTCAGTGGTAGAGGGAGACACATCTTTAGGAGGATTGGAGACTTTCTTCCTTGGCTTCGCCATTTGTGTTCTAAAGATCAACCTTCAAGTTGTTAGGCTTTAAGTGAAGGTACTGGCTCTGATACCAATTGTTGGGAATACTGAGAAGGGGGGTGAATCAGTATTTCTTTTCAACTGTTATTTTACCAGTTAAAACATTTATATTTAGAACACAAGATGAACAAAAAGAATAAATGCTTTTATTAATATAATCTTTGCAATAAAATAGATACAATGTATATATGGTTCCAATCTATTGCCAAGCGCCAACTTGGACTTTTGTGAGTCTCCAACCTTCAGAGCACCAACTCTGTTTTGTCAAGGCACCAACCTTGGACTTAGGAGCACCAACTCTCAGGACACCAATTTTTCCAGTTCTGAGGCACCAACCTCAAGGGCTCCAACCCTCTGCTGTCAAGGCACCAACCTTGGATATAGGAGCACCAACTCCAAGGACACGAATCCTTCCAACTTTTGAGGCACCAACTCCAAGGACACCAATCCTTCCAATTCTGAGGCTCCAACCCCAAGGGCTCCGACCCAATCTTGTCAAGGCATGTTTGATAGTGATTCTATGCTCCCAAAACTCTTCTTTACTGAATTCTGTCTGTTTACAACTTCACTGTAGTCTCCATGCTACAACATCAATGGCAACCAGTCTTCATATGAAGAAGTCTTTACAACTCTTCATACTGTCCACACAGAGTCTGCAAAAGTTATCTCATGATGATATCAAATAGCCATCATAATCTCTGATAATGTCTCCACACAACTTTAGTGAGTCTACTATTAGCTGCACTAAGCTCTGCACAAGAACCAACTCTCTGTTTCAAGCCTCTGTTCTACCAGTCACAATAAATGCTTCAGGCGTGACTGCTTCTCACTGTTCTCTTACTTCCCAGAAACAAAATCACATATGCTTCAATGCCAGTGCTGGCTACTGCTCCCTTCAAACGATGTCAGATAAAACTTTATTTATTATATCACAGAATTGTTCTTCAGAATGCATTATGTACCTGATTAATTCATCACAGGTCTGAGTCTTTCACAGGGTAACACGATCAACAAAGTTGCTCGTCCTTCGACTGCCTCCTGTCCCGCTGGACCTTCGTCTTCCTTTTGTCCTGTTGGACCTTCAACCTCTTTCTATCTTGCTGGACCGTCGGCTTCCTTCTTTCTTCCAATTTGCCAACAACCCCTCATAAAGGCAATTCTCTGTTTTCTTATATTGATACGCCTGACCTTTGGCTTCCCTTTCGCTCGCTTGAACTTCCGCTTCCTCTGTGCTCGCTCGACATTTTGGCTTCACTCCTCCGGTTGCTTAAGCTTCCTCAACGCTTGTCCATCTACGCTCGCTTGATTCTTCGGCTTCCCGGTCCATGGCTTCCTCTGTCTATTCGAGTGTTCCAATACTCATAGGACACGTAAATTCAGAAGAGAGGCCGAATTACAAAGAAATGTTGAATATTAAAAAATATCAGAGAGGCTATTTTTTTTTTAATATTTATACAATAGACTCAATCATTATTTACGGAGGATTTCATTGGAGAGGCTTGTACCAACAGGGAGGTCCCACATGCCACGTCACTATCTCAATCGCAATCGGCAGTCCGACAACGACAACCCTTATGATTTGCGTGACTTCCCCAATACCTGGATGCGATATTACATAAAGGTATATTTTATGGAGCTATCGGGTCTGCGTTCATAAATCGTTGGGTCCGCACATCAAAGACATCTTCGCAGCGCTTTCCGATCTTCGATCTCCGATCAACCCTTCACCTCTGCTATTAGCAATTAAATCGCGACCGTCGATCTAGTGCTCGATCCGACGGTTGTCGCTTAGCCTCATCACCAACCAGTCTGCTTGATCTCCACTGTTGATCTCCTTCCATCAAATCAATGGCTGATGTCTTTTCCCGATCAATCAACTTGCACAACACTTTGTGACCGTTGATCTGGATCCGCTTGATCTGACGATCCAAAATGATTTCGGGTGAGACACAAGCAGGGAGAATACTCGCCCGATAAAGCAGTTTTTCTCTCTCCTCGGCTGCTACGTGTCGAATGGTTAATGGAATCGGGTGACTACCTTTCAATAGTGCTTACAACTTTTTGTCCGCCTAAAATACCACTTATGGTTTTGAGAAACCACCTCTTCGCTGATTATCTTCCGTGCTCTTCCACCATGCGATGACCGTTGATCTATGAGATCCAATGGAGCCTGTGCACTCTCTGTCTGTTTCCTCCTTAACGTAATCTCGCTTGCTTTTGATGGACTCTGTGTTAAAACCACGATTTCTGCCACACTCCGTTTAACACACGACATTCATATATCGATTCATTCACTTAATATTGGATCGCCATTGATCCATTCAGTTGGAATACAAAGAAATACCCAGTTAACTGTTGAACGCGGATACACAGAGTAACAAGAGTCCACACCAGGCACGAGTCTTGCCCTCTTGATTCAATTACAGCAATAAATTGACCTCTGTCTCAAACCCCCTCTAACACTCAACCTCTCGCTTCTCACTCAAAACCTAATCATCTCAGCTCCCTTCACTTTCCGCTCTTGTCTAGTCTGATATGGCTCCTTTGTTAACTCCTCTGATACTCTGCAATACTCATGGCTTGGTTGGCTAGGCTTTCCTCTGGCTTCTCCTCATGGCTTTGCTCCTTGGCTTCTTGCTCCTGCTTCTTCATGATCTGCTCTGCTTCTCCTTGGCTTCATATCATCATTTAGTATCCTAGAATATTGCCATATTAACATACTCCTGTTGCTTCATGGATCTGCTCTACTTGGCTTCACATCATTGTTTACTGTCCAGAATATTGCCATATTGACATCAATGACAACCTAGATTAACGGCTGCTAGGCACAAATTGCATCCAGTAAGTATGCAGACATGTAAAACCTTGCTTGCTCATTCTTGGGCAGATTCCGAGCGTTAGTCACATGGATCTTCAACTGATGAGCCAACAAATCTGACCAGTTGAATGGCTTCCCATCACTCACCAACTAGTCCAATACGACTACCCACCCTTCAGGAAAGGTTTTTGTGTTCTCTTGACCATATATTCTACAAGCAAAGATGATCAAGAATTGATAAGCCTTCTTGAGGGACTTCGTCTTGTAAACATGAGTGGGTGTTTGTCTAAACTTTGACGGATCTTTCACCCAATGCTTGACGATATCTCTAGTGTTCACAAAGCTATGGGTGGCATAGAAAAATGAGTCCATGCGCTTCACCGGTTGGGGTAAATGATACATCTGCTGAAAGTTCTTTGCCTTGAAGGTGGCAAGCTCTATCCCACTAGCACTGCTCAATGTCATAGTTTGTTCATCTGTGTGTGAGACAATCCAGCTGATAATGTCTGGACATGGGAAGGCGGGGTACTTGCATGCAACCTTGTATAAGTTTGATCGCTGGATACTAAGATGAACTTGCCGATCCTCTATGTCTTCCTTGAAGTTCTTTGCAAAAGTATCTTTGATTCGCTGCCATGTCAGCGTTGAACCCTTCTCAATGAACAACTGAGTATTTGCATAGATTGCTAGATCAACTGATATTTGCTCAATTGCTTCCCCAATATTGCTCTCGGCGATTTCCTTTGATGCAACTCTCTTGGATGCCATGTTAATTGCTAGAGAGATGCCCAACAACTGCTGTACTTGTGGGACAAAGAGGACACTCATGGCAAGCAAATGTCAACTTAAAGACCAAAGCAACTTCAAGACAACATCAAGCAATAAGCCGAGCTCATGATGGGGAGGATTGCGCAATTCTGGTTGACAAAGTTAATTGGATGACTGTGGGAACTATGCGTTGCGCAGTCCCAGTAGTCAGTCGGGAAGCTTGATGACTGGAACTACACAATGCGAAGTTTAGTCTTGGGCTAAGGTTGGGAGAGCATTGCGCAATCTCCGTGGCCAAGCTGGGAGGCTAGCTCCTGGAATTGCGCAATGCGCAGTTGGAACCAGCCCAGGACATGCTCTGCGCAATTCCAGAAGCCAAGGCAGAGGCCTTGACCTCCCAGATTGCGTAGTGCATGCAGTGAAGTGTGAGATCCGGGCAAGGGGACCCAAATCTGCCCAAGTGGATTGTGAAAATCAAGGAAATCTAAAGGATGGTGTGATGCTGTGTAGATTTGACTAAGCGTTGATGCATGCATGCGAAACAAGTGCAGAAATCAACTAAACTGAAGCAAAACTAAGTATGTGAAAAGAGTCGCCGCAACGACGACCATTAGTGAAAAAATGGGAAAACACATGCGACACTCGGGAAAGACAATCTATAACTTGAAACAACACTTCTACAAGCTAAAATAAGTTAAAACACCAACAGTCGTTCAAAGAAACAAGTGAAACAACACGCTCATAAGCTAAACAAAAAAAGCGATAGAAAAAATGACAAAATACAAGAAAAGAAAAACTCACGCAGAAAAGTGTTGACGATTGCACCGAAGGTTCCTTAATCTCCTTGAGAATGCTAGCGCTCCAAGATCGAATGTGCAAATGAGTCCTAGTAGCGTCGATTAAATAGATTTGGTCAAGTTAGGGTTTATGACGAGCATGCCAAAAATCAAGGAAAGAGTGACACTTGGTGGCAGTTTCCAAAATAACTCAAGTGCCTCCCTTGGGTGGCTAAATATATATCCCTATATTTTAGGGATTCTTTTTGCTTTTTCAGGAAAAATTGCCATGCATTGCCAGGAAAGATTGCATAGTTCTGGGAAGGACTGGGCAACTCTCTGGTTCATGCACTGAGTAGTTCCTGAGCATTGTGGGTTCTGCGCACTTTCTGGGCTGAGTGGCTTTGGGTTGCCTCTTATGTCTACGCAATTTCCTAGCTCTAAGTTGGCTGTCATCAAGTACTGCGCATTTCCTGAACTCAAGGCTCACTAGCAGTCAGGACTGTGCAATTCCCAAGAGCAAGGCTAGTTTCCCTCAAGAATTGCATAGTTCTCTAAGGCAAGCCCAAAACTATCAAAGGACCAAGTCAAGAGATCGGCTTGTGGGTTAGAAAAAACACTAAGAGAGCAAACACAAGCCAAGATGCAAAGAATGAGGCTCGGTAGAAGCACAAGTACTTGGATCAGTGCAAGATGAGTTGCTATGATTTAGAAGGGAGGCTCCAAAACGAAGCATAGGCAAAATTTTGGAGGGTGGTTGTAGCCGCTACAACACACTATTATCACCATCAATGCCAAGATCATGTTCTGTTGCATGTGGAACATGCTCAAACCATGGATGAGTGAAACTAGATGAATATTTCGCTGCAGTGCATAAGCAAATTGTAAATTATGGCAAGCATAAACAAGGTCTTCCAACCATGTAGATAGTAACATGTTTCTTTTCTTGGACTGGATATGGTTAAATTGACACTTGTTTCTTTTACAACTAGAGGTACTTGATCTCTAGCTCTGAACACGAATTACTAAGTGTTGCAATTTAGGTGAATCTACTCCATAAAACCACTGCCAAATCTCGAGAGGAGTTCTATGATAGACAAACCTGCCTCACGTTATAATTTAGAATATTTGGAATATTAAGTAATATATTGAGGATAAGTAAATATATATTTAATAATGTATGAGAGAATTGATAATATTCTGTGACAAATGAAGACGTCATATAAATACTAGGCGGGATGCCCTTTGGTAAGGAGTATTGCCTTTTCATAGAGACATGTCCTTTCATGTGTCTCTTCATTAACTATTAATTAATATTATTTAAGTTTTATAGATATAGTTATGTTCATAACATTGCCTTCCCCTTTAGAATTGCTTTTCCCTCAAAGCATCTTGATGAAAAGGCTTGGTATATTTTATTGTCTTGTATTATCTTTGTGTCTTTCCCAAATCTTGGAACTACATCTTTCATAATACAAGACCATATGAACTTCTAATTGTGGTACAAAATTGTCGCACTGTGAAATGATCTAACCATCTGAAATTAATCTTCGGTGGAACCTTGCTGTTATTCGATACTTAGGATGAATTGTTATCATAAGACTTAATTTCATTGACATCAACAAATTTTGGAAAATAAGTTGGTTGTTTTCATCATATATGATGTTGATATTTTGATTGATTAAGGTATTTGCTTTTATGATGAGGATGTTGATAAGGTATTTTGCTAACCTAATTTTTTGTTATCATGCTCGTGGTGATTTCTTGATTTACTTCATGTAGTGATGTCACTGAGTTGATTATGGAATCTTCACTTGGAATTTCTATTGTTTGTATTGAAACATCTGAGTATGTTTTGACTTTAATTATATTGGCATTTTTTGAGTCGTAAGACTAATGGGATCTGTATTTGTTCTGTTCTCCTCAAATTAGGCATTTTTACCTAAAGACTTTGACGTTTCTGTCTGAATAAGTTATTCTATTCTTTTTTCTAATGATTGTTTCATAGCCTTGCTTATCTTGACTTATGCAAGTAATTTTTGACCATGATCTCTTAAGAGGGAAATTTCTTTGTTTTTATCTATAAGAATAAAGATTATTTGATCAAATTCTTTCTGCATCTTTGATATTGACCTTTGACTTTCCTAAGTGATTATCTTTGATATATCATTCAGGTCTTCGGATGAAGGTACTATTTAATCTGACTTCACTGTAATTTCTTGAAGTGTCACCTTCTTCTTATTTAAGCAAAAAACTTTCTCATTTTTCAATATGGTGGTACCCAGTTTTTCAAACCAGGGTGAACTGAAAATTACATTGATCTTTTCTTCAAATGTAGTTATGACATTGAATTTGGATATACATTTGTAATCATCAATTTTCATTTGGAAGTCATTAATTTCATAATGTTTCTTGCCGAAAATATCTTCTCTTTCACCTATATTTGGTTATGGAATTGATAACTGCTTTGCCAAATTAATGTTGATGCAATTTTCCTTGTCTCTTACATTGATAACAATATTAATCTCTTTTCCTTGGACACTCCCTTTTAATGTAAATGATCTACGATATGCAATTGGACAACTCTAATAGGAGAAACTTCCTTGCCCCCATTTTTTAACCCTCTCGTTTACCTTCAAAAAATATTCTTTTTCCTTATATAATAATACCCCTTTTTCTTATATTTCCTTTCAAATAAAACCCATTTTTTGTTGAAATTTTCCATGCCCCCTAGATCTGGTATTTACCCCAGCTAGGAACAGAACACACTAGAGAAGGCCAACACAAAAGCACTTTGCACAACGAAAATATAACAACAGTGAAATCAATAACTACACACAAGTTTTATGAGCCCAAAATCTCGTTTCCCATTAGTCCATCAATAAGAAAACATTAGGGCTCCCATACTAGGGATCATGGCGCTTTACAACCCCTAATACTAGTATACATAGTATACAGTGAAATACACAGTCTGTTCTCTGACTGATCTAGGGTTTGAGATATGATCCTTTAGATCCTCAATCTGCCCAATAAAATCAAATGCATACCTGATCTAGTCCTTTAGCTCATAGTCCTTGGATTGTTTGCAGTCTTTTGCAACCAGTCCCTCTGCAATCACGTTGCAACATCTCGATCTGCTAGATCTACTTTTTGTGGTCACAGATCTAACTTTCTTCTTGCAGATTTGACTTTCCAACACTCATATCTGACTTTCTTCCTGCAATTTTTTGTTAAAATTGGCAGCTACAGGTTGAATTTCTCCAAGGAGAAAGCCCAACTACCCCAAGGAGGAACCATTCACTTCAAATTTCAAAAGAAATCTCAAATTGGTCAGAGGAAAATTATTATTTTATGTTTGACAAGTCGGCCCCATCAGAGAAATTGCCCCTCCAAAACCACATATAAATATACCTAATGTTGGAGCTCATTTGGCATCCATCACACATCAAATCAAGTTTGATCTGATTTGAAATTGCAGGAGATATTCCACACATGTGGAGGAGAAAGAGAGTTTGGACCTACGTTGACTTTTCTGTTTTAGGCTATTTTGACCAGCATTGACTTTTGTTGACCAAACTCTCTTTTTGCTATTTGACTGAACTGTTTTGGAGGCTGAATCTTTGACTGAGGTTGATTGAATCCTTGACTCTGTTTTGGGAAATTTGACTGGTGTTCACTACAGGTTGACTGTGGAAATTTGGCTGAATTGCAGGAAGGATTTTTGTCTCTGTTTTGACCAAGTTTTACTTAGGAAGGAAGGCCACATATAATGCCGGGTTGACCGAACTTTTCTGGGCAGTTTGACTGCTGACTTTGATTTATTATTTCAGATCGTTGACTGCTGTTGACTGTACCTCACAGGCCAAAAATTGTAGTATAATTTTTTGACGAGAATTGACTTTGACTAGTTTATGGATGTACAATTGGACTATGCATATCATGCTGAACATTGATTGACTAATAGAAGAAGAAGAATTGATTAAGGGTTTTACCCCTTGTGGGGTTTATCGTAGGTCTTTGACCAAAATCTGTGTCTCATTCTGCTTGGCTATCTTCTATTGTGCATTTACTATTTACTGTTCTATCTATAATTGCTTAACTGTTATTGGGGCGATTGAAATTGGAAAAAAATGTTTTAAGTGATTATTACAACATACAACACTGTGAAAAATTAACATGTTATTAGAGCTAAGGTGAAGGTTAGCCTAAGGAGACCAGAGAGCACCCTTTTGAGACATTTTTTTGCTGATTGATTACCTCCTACTTCAAGATTGAGGAGAAGCTGAATGATGCCTCCAACTTAGCAGCATGGAGGGCTAGATTGGATCTTACTCTTGGAGAAAATGATGTGATGGAATATGTGCAGGGTCAACTAGCTGAATCTGTAGAGAATGCCAATGCCAGTGCCAAATCCAAGTACAAGAAGGGTGAGATCAAGGCCAAGAAGATCATTATTGATTCTCTTCGAGATCATCTCATCACCTATGTGTCCAAGATGAAGAAGTCAAAGGAGATGTATGACAAATTGATTGGGATGTATGAGGTCAACAATCTAAGCCAAGTCATCTCTTTGAAGAGTTAACTCCGTGACATCAAGATCAACAAGTCTGAATCTATAACAACCTACTTCATGAGGATCTCTCAAATAAGAGATCAACTTCATTCCATTGGAGAAGTCATACTTGATAGAGAGCATGTGCAAATGACCCTTGGAGGACTCCCGATGTCTTGGGAGACATTCATTACAAGCATTAGTTGCAGGAAAGAACTCCCCACATTTGATGAGCTTTTGGGAAATTGTACTCGAGAGGAATCCAGGCTCATTTCCAAAGGAAGAATTCAAAGACAAGAAGGAGAGCCTACAACCTTTGTAACCAATGTGAATATTGTGAAGTCCTCCCAAATTTGGTTGAGAGGGAGTCTAATTTGAAAATTATTCTTGGAGATAATTCTG
This sequence comes from Pinus tabuliformis, assembly GCA_031772625.1. NCBI lineage: Eukaryota > Viridiplantae > Streptophyta > Pinopsida > Pinales > Pinaceae > Pinus > Pinus tabuliformis. The sequence continues at coordinate 841,835,445 of CM062819.1, read as the reverse complement.
CTCATCCTATAAAAGGGTCTGGTTTTGTTTATTTCCATTTGATTGCTGGTGAAACCATTCATCTACATGATGTGCTATTTGTGCCGGGCTTGAAGAAGAATCTTATCTCCATCTCTGCCATGGAAGATATGGGGTTTAGAGTTGCATTTATTTAACGGAAAAGTCCTTGCTTGGCCAAGGAATTCTAACTTGAGAGCAACCTTCACACTTGGAGTCAGCAATTAAGGCGTATACAGAGTTTATGGACGACCAATCCAAGCATTGGTCCATGATACTACTAATCAGTGTGAGCTTTGGCACCAAAGATTTGCACACATTCATTGCAAGGCTTTCCTTGACTTGAGCAGGGTGGTTATAGGGATTCCCAGGATCCAGGTGGCTCATGAAGGTGTATGTCAAGGATGTGCTAGTGGAAAGAATATCAAGGGACCATTCCCTTCTAGTAGCAGCAGATTAGTAATTCTTCAGCCGAGCCATTATGACCTTTGTGGGTCCATGCCAGTGAAATATCTTGGAGGATATTTATACTATGCGATCTTTATTGATGACTGCTCTCATAAAACTTGGATATTGTACTTGAAGATCAAGGATCATGTTTTCAATATGTTCAAGGATTCCATCCTCTTGTGGAAATTCAAACTAGAAAGAAGATAAAGATCTTGAGGACACATAATGGAGGAGAATACACTTCAAGTGAGTTTAAAGACTTCTGTAGAGAAGTGGGTATTAAGAGGGAGGTCACTATTCCATACAACCCTCAACAAAATGGAGTTGCTGAGAGGAAGAACATGTCCATCTTGGAAGCAACCAAGGTCATGATTTATGAACAAAAGCTTTCTATGTTTCTGTGGGGAGAAGCTACAAATATTGCTATATATGTCCAAAATAGAAGTCCTCATCAAGCCTTGAGAGAGAAGACTCTTGAAGAAGTATTTATAGGTGTGAAACCGAAAGTTGGACATTTGAAAATATTTGGCTGCCCTGTCTACTTTCATGTACCAAAGGAGAAGAGGTCAAAGCTTGAGGCTTCAGGAAAGAAAGGTATGCTTGTTGGTTATTGTGAAAAATTTAAAGCTTACAGGATATATGTGCCAGGTCAAAGAAAGATTGAATTTAGTTGGGGTGTGACCTTTGATGAGGACGCTTCTCTTGTGAAAGCAAGACACTCTCTTGTCCCTGCCGTCTCTGAGAGAAGGGATGATACTGTGGATGAAGACGCTGAGCCATCCATGCCAGAGCCTGACCTTGTAGATGAGCCTATGGCACCCATGGATCCTATGGATCCTCCTCCTTGTGATCCTCCCATGAGGAAGAGACCTTTGTGGCTTCGTGATACATTACAGGATGCAAAGAGACACTTAGCCCCGAGAGGCACCTTTAGAGAGAGAAAGCAACCTTGCAGATATCAGGGATATGCTGCCTTGATGAGTGATATCATACAATCTGAACCTTGCAGTTTTAAAGAAGTAGTGAAGGAACATGTTTGGAGAGATGCCATAACCGAGGAATATGAATCCATCATGAAAAATGATGTATGGGAGGTGGTTCCGAGACCCGAGGGGAAGTCTTTTGTGACTTCCAAGTGGTTATACAAAATCAAACATGCAACTAATGGTAGCATTGAAAAGTTCAAAGAGAGATGTGTGGCTAAAGGATTCTCCTAGAAAGAGGGAGAACATTATGATGAAATATTTGTACCTGTTGCCCGATACATTACCATCCGGTCCATCATTTCTCTTGCCGCTAATCAAGATTGGAGTCTTCATCAGATGGATGTGAAGACAACCTTTCCTCATGGCATACTAGAGGAAGAAGTGTATGTGGCACAATTGCAGGGCTTTGAGGAACATGATGGAGAAATCCATGTTTGCAGATTGAAGAAAGCCCTCTATAGATTGAATCAAGCCATCTATGGATTGAATCAAGTCCCTAGGGCTTGGTATGTGTGAATTGATGGATACTTGATGAAGTTGGGATTTACCAGAAGCAGTGCCGATCCGAACCTCTACTCTAAGGTTGTCCAAGGTATGCCTTTGATTTTGGTTTTATATGTTGATGACTTGTTTATGACAGGAGCAGAGCCTTTGATCATCCAATGTAAGAGGGAGCTTGCCTTCGAATTTGAGATGAAATATCTTTGGGTTGGTGCACTATTTCATGGGCTTAGAGGTGTGGCAGAGACCTGGAGATATTTTCCGTAGTCATCGGAGAGATTTGGGATGGTGGATTGCAAATTTGTGGCCACACCAATGGAGGCAAGCTTCAAAAAATTATGAGGTGAAACTATCGCACTAGATCTAGCAAATCCTTATTTGTACTGGTAGTTGATTGGGCTCTGATGTTATTGGTTAACAAAAGACGGATATATGTTTTTCCATTAACACCTTGAGCCACTTCATGGTGGAACCTTTGCATGCTCACTGGGTGGCCACAAAACATGTGTTGAGTTTCTACATGGGACGATCAACTATGGACTGAGATATACCTCCGATGATGAGTTGATACTACATGGATATACAAAGATGCAGATTGGAATGGAGCGTTATTGAGAGGAAGAGCACATCGGGATGCTGTTTTAGCTTGGGATTTACCGTGATTTCCTGGATGAGCAGGAATCAAAAATCTGTTGCTCTTAGTACAGCCGTGGCAGAATACATTGTAACTAGTATGGCTAGTTGTGAGGCAGTGTGGTTGCAGAAGCTCTTTGCAGAGCTATTTGAGCAAGGGCTTGATACTACCGTGATATACTAAGAAAATCAAAGCGGGATTAAACTTTTAGAGAATCTAGTATTCCATGACAGGTCAAAGCACATCGAGATCAATTACCACTTCATCGGAGACAACATACTGATAGGAGCAATGAAGCTCCAACACATCTCTACAGATGAGCAAGTTGCAGACATTCTCACCAAAATGTTGGGAAGCAAAGTTCATATTCTTCAGAGGGCAGCTTGGAGTGCAGGAGAATGATCCCTCCCCATAAGGGAACACTGCTGATTGAGAACACTTAGCATATGCTATCTCCTATCTTTATGACTAGCCATGGACTTGGTGAAGGGGGATGTGCAGTGAGGCTCTTGGGTGAGGGTACTCCTTAAATCCATCGACTTGGTTGAGTACATAACCCAATACGCATCCTACTAGCAAGTTACCTTGCATCTTTATTGACCAAGGGCCATGGACTTGGTTAAGCTTGTTGGGATTGCCACCCATCTGGCCAGCGGGTGAGGAGACTTAGGTGTGTGTGATCTTTACCAAGGGTGAATGTGCTTGCCATGGGCTTGGTTGTGGTAAATTGATCTCCCCTAAGTATTGAATGCAAGTGTTCTTCCACTTGATTACTATGGATCAAGTTGGGCGCGGTTCAGTTAGTGGACATAGGGTGTGTGATCTTTACCAAGGTCATTTAGGATTTCCATGGACTTGGATGTGGTAAATCAATCTCCATTATTGTTGTGTGGATCATTATTCTTCTTCTATGGATTGAGTCATCATTGTTCAACTGAGACGAGAAGAGATGAGATGAGATGAAATGAGCTTCTCCTATGTTGAGACATGTACATTCGAGATGAGTCTTATGGTGCAGTCGGAAATTCCTCCCTAGCTAAGAGGGAGTATTAAAATTGGCAGCTATAGGATGAATTTCCCCAAGGAGAAGCCCAACTACCCCAAGGAGGAACCATTCACTTCAAAATAAATTTCAAATTGGTCAAAGGAAAATTATTATTTTATGTTTGAGAAGTCGGCCTAGTGAAGTCTACAAGTCGGCCCCACAAGAGAAATTGTCCCTCCAAAACCACATATAAATAGACCTAATGTTGAGCTCATTTGACATCCATCACACATCAAATCTAGTTCGACCTGATTTGAAATTGCAGGATACATTCCACATGGGCGAAGGAGGAGAGAGAGAATTCAGACCTGTGTTGAACTTTCAGTTTTGCACTATTTTGACTAGGTTGACTTTTGTTGACCAAGCTCTCTTTCTGCTGTTTGACCGCACTATTTTGGAGGCCGAATCTTTCACTGAGGTTGATCGAATATTTGACTTTGTTCTAGGTACTTTGACTAACATTGACCGAAGGTTGGAACTAGGGTTTAACCTGTTGAAAAATGTGTAACTAGGTTCGGTCTTCATAAGTATGAAATGTATTCTTGTAAATATAAAATGAAAAATAATTTATTATTATTATTGGAGCATGGTTTTTATGCTCAAGTTCTTTTATTTTATAGGTCAAGCACCCATTGAGTGCTTCTAATGTTTGCCCTAGGTATAAGAGTCATTGTCATATATTGAAGACCCTATGGGCTCATTGTAAATGGTAAAGAAAAAATTATTTTGTCTTTAAAGTGTCAAAATATCTCCAAGATCAAGTCAGCTTAATGAGCTGTCAAGTTGACCTACATGAAGAGCCACATCCACCCTTGAGGAAGCCTATATATAAGAGGAACTCGTCCTCCATTTGGATCACTCACTCACTCATCTCTTATGCGAAGAAGCAGAAGAAGAAGAAGAAGTCGAAGAAGGAAGTGAGAAGAGGAAGTCAAAGTGTTTCTGGGCCTATTATATTCTTTTGGGAAGATCGAAGTTAGGGTTTCTGCGCTGGGATCTTTGGTGGTTTGATTTTTGAAGTGAGAAGGGAAGGCAAGCGAAGGTCTCTTAGGGCATCTTAGTAGCCCTAGGACTCAATTCAAGGCAAGTGAGGTCAAGAGGAATGTTATTAGAGGGAGATCGAAGTCTCCTTGAGAAGCAGCAACAGTTGCTAGGGAGCAAAATTTCAGATCTACTGGGAGGTCGAAGAGATTGCAGCAGCAGGCCATGGGAGACTTGACATTGGAGGGTATTTGTCTGAGTCTAGGTCATGGTATTCGTCAATTGAAAGATCTGAAAGATAAGGAAGAGATTTTCGAGTTTTCCCCTCAAGAGGAGGGGTTTTTGCCTTGGCTTGCAGCGTATATACTGTGTCACTGTTCTTACTGTTTTGGTAGTTGTTTGATGTATTGCACATTGGAATAATAAAGAACAAAGCTAATAAGTAAAAAGGTAACACAAGCACTTATCAAGTTAAGAGAATTAACATATTCATTGCCCTATTGAATTCTCAACATGGTTTCACAGCTTTGGTTCTCTAAGGGCATCATGAAGATCTCCTCTACAATGAAGAAGTTCATCAAGAAAATTGCAAGCTATCTCATGAAAGGTATCAATAAAGCATGGAGTCTCTTATTCTCTTCAAAGAAGGCATCAATCAATGAAAGGGATGAAGGTCTCTTTTCAGCTCTCTCTAGTACATTACAAGATGATGACATCTAGGTAATTGATAGTGGTGCATCAAGGCACATGATTGGTCACTCCAACCAATTGAAGACCTTATCAAAAGGAAAATTTGCTTACTCTGTGGAACTTGGAGACAACAAAAGCTATCTGGTGAAGGGCATTGGATCAACTTCCATAAAACTCAAGGCTGAAAGCAACATCCACCTTAACAACATTCGATTTGTTTTAGGTTTGCACAAAAAATTACTTTCTATTTTAAGTTTAGAAGATAAAGGAGATACAGTAGCCTTTATTGATGGAAAGGTAGTTGTTTGGGGAAAGGACTCAAGCATATATCAAGCTAAAGTTATTGGTATCTGAGAAGGAAGGCTTTATAGATTAATATCTCCGTAAAGCAAGCCCTAGTTCACATTAAGATTAGTCCATGTGAACTTTGGCATCGAAGGTTTGGTCATCTACATTTCAAAATTCTTCCAACTTTAAATTCCATATTAGATGGAATCCTGAATCTAAAGGAACAACATGAAGTTGTCTACAAGGGATGTTCATTGGGAAAAAATACTAAGAGACCATTTGGAAGCAGTGCTTCACAGTCGAAAGAAATCTTGGATCTCATTCACTCTGATGTGTGTGGTCCTATCCTCCAAAATCACTTGGAGGCCATCTATACTATGTCACATTCATAGATGATCATTCAAGAAAGACTTGGGTTTACTTAATGAAAACCAAGGATGAAGTATTTACAGTATTTCAAGAATTCAAGGTTGAAGTGGAGAACCTTATAGAAAGAAGAATCAAGATAATGAGATATGATAATGGAGGAGAATATACATTCAAAGAGATTATAGCATTCTGTAAGGTGTCTAGGATTAAGAGGGAGCTGATAGTCCCATACAATCCCGGAAAAAATGGAGTCGCAGAAAGAAAGAACAAATCCATTGAGGAAAGTGTAAAAGGAATTTTACATGATCAAGATCTACCTAAGTTTTTGTGGGGAGAGGCAACCAAGACAACGGTCTACATTCAAAATCGATGTCCTCACAGATCTCTAGATAACAAAACTCTAGAAGAAGTGTTCACTGGGAAGAAGCCATCTGTAGATCATCTCTGAATCTTTGGGTGTCCTGTGTATATTCATATACCAAAGGACAAAAGAAAGAAGCTGGATCCTTTCGGTATGAAGGGAATATTTGTTGGGTATAGTAACTCATCAAAGGCCTATAGAATCTATATGAAAGATGGACATCACATTGAAGTTAGTCGTGATGTCATATTCGATGAGAGTATAGCATTTAAGAAGTCAAAAGAACTTTCCATAGATTCTGATGACGAAGAACTTCCAATATTTGAGGAGGAAGCTGACAAGGAAGGAGATGTATCACACCATGAAGGAGAAGGGCCAAGTGAACCTGCTCAACCTGTGGTCATTGCCGAAACAAGGAAAAGACCTAATTGGTTGAAATCCACACTATTTGATGCAGAAGGTCATGGGGCAACACAAGGATCATTTAGAGAAAATAAGAGACCCAAGAAATATTCTAGGTATGCTGCATACATGACAAAATTAATAGGAGCAGAACCATCCACCTTTGAAGAGGTTGTAGAACATTGAGAATGGAAGAATGCCATGAATGAAGAGTATCAATCTATAATGAAGAATGGAGTTTGGGAGATTGTACCTAGGCCCGGAGACAAATATGTGGTTACTTCCAAGTGGCTCTTATATGCAACTGATGGAAGTATAGATAAGTATAAAGCAAGATTTGTGGCTAAAGGGTTCTCTCAACTTGAAGGCATCTACTATGAAGAAACATTTGCTCCAACAACAAGATATACAATAATTCGATCATTAGTCTCTCCGGCAGCATCAATGGGATGGAACATCCACCAAATGGATGTCATAGGTGAAGAAGTCTATATAGAACAACCCTTGTGATTTGAAGTCAAAGATTGGAAGGCATATGTTTGCAGATTGAAGAAAGCATTATATGGCCTCAAGCAAGCACTAAGGGCATGGTATGCTAGAATGGATGCATTCCTACAGAGAATAGGCTTCACAAAAAGTTCTGCTGACTCGAACCTTTATATTAAGGTTGTAAACAATGAACCTGTAATTATTCTTCTGTATGTAAATGATCTTCTCTTGACAGGTGTTGAAGGTCGAATGGAAGAATGCAAGAATCAATTGGCAGCAGAATTTGACATGAAGGATCTTGGGCTGATGCATTGCTATTTGGGACTAGAAGTTTGGCAAGGACCAAATGAAATATATTTGGGTCAAGGAAAATTATGTGATTGAGATTCTAAAGAAGTTTGACATGATGGACTGTAAACCTATGACCACTCTGTTGATCACAAACTTGAAGAGACTGAGGAGTTCTGAATCAAGCCCTGTGGATCCTTCCATATATAGCAACTTGTTGGCTCATTGATGTACTTGTTGAATACTCGACCAAACATATGTTTTGCAGTAAATGTACTTAGTCAATTCCAAGTGAAGTCGGAGCATGACCATTGGATAGCAGCAAAGCATATTCTGAGATATCTGCGAGGAACCAACATCTACTGTCTAAAATATGATAGAAGGAATGATGTCCAATTGATTGGGTATACAGATTCCGATTGGGGAGGCAGTGAACAGGATGGAAGAAGCACTATGGGAGGATGTTTTAGTTTAGGATCCTCCATGGTCTCATGGATGAGCAGAAAGCAAGACACCATTGCTTTGAGTAGTGCTGACGCTGAATATGTTGCAACATGTGAAGTAAGCAGGGAAGCATCATGGTTAAGGAAGCTGCTATCCGACTTGTTTGAAGGACCGATGAACCCTACAGTGATACTTTGTGATAACACCATTTGTATTCGTTTGTCTAAGGATCCAGTGTTTCATGGAAAGACAAAGCATATCAACAACAAGTATCACTATATTCGAGAGCTAGTAAAAAATGGCGTGTTGTAGCTACGATATATCACCTTTGATGAACAACTAGCTGACATATTGACAAAGTCACTTCCGAAACAAGAAGCTTGTATACTTAAGGGACAAGCTTGGTTTGGTGGATTTGTCCTCCCTAATTGAGAGGGACACTACATTCTTGTCTTCAGTTGGGAAGAAAGAATGGAGGATTGGGTAACCATTTAGCATTCGATACTCTTTGAGAATGTGGTAGGGCATTCAAGACGAGTAGTCGTGGGCCGATATTCTTTGAGGATTAGCTACCCAAGATAAGAATAGTCCAATGGGAGGTTATACTCTGTGAACACCTAGGTGGGGTATGTACCTTGGGGGACATGATGATGGTGTCTATACATCATTGGTCTTGCCAGCATTGTGTTCTGATCTTGTGGAGAGATAGAGCTATTAGTCAAGGCCTTGCTAAGTGACAATGCTAGTTAATATGATGCTAGACAGATGGGTTACCAATCTGACTTTTCTTATGAGATCTCTTCAGATTGAGAATGACCATGTACCTCTTATGAATACCACCCTAGTAAAGATGGAGTGTTGAAAAATGTGTAACTAGGTTTGGTCTTCATAAGTATGAAATGTATTCTTGTAAATATAAAATGAAAAAGAAATGATTATTATTATTGGGGCATGGGTTTCATGCTCAAGTTATTTTATTTTATAGGTCAAGCACCCATTAAGTGCTTCTAGGGTTTGTCCTAGGTATAAGAATCATTGTCATATATTGAAGATGCTATGGGCACATTGTAAATTGTAAAGAAAAAATTATTTTGTCTTAAAAGTGTCAAAATATCTCCAAGATTAAGTCGGCCTAATGAGCTGTTAAGTCGGCCTACATGAAGAGCCACATCCACCCTTGAATAAAGTTATATTAATATATAAGAGGAACTCGTCCTCCATTTGGATAACTCACTCACTCATCTCTTATGCGAAGAAGTAGAAGAAGAAGAAGTCGAAGAAGGAAGTGTGGAGAAGAGGAAGTCGAAGTGTTTCTGGACCTATTCTATTCTTCTGGGAAGATCAAAGTTAGGTTCTCTGCGCTGGGATCTCTGATGGTTTGATTTTTGAAGCAAAAGAGAAGGGAAGGTGAGTGGAGGTCTCTTAGGGCATCTTACTAGCCCTAGGACTCAAGTTAAGGCAAACGAGGTCAAGAGGAAGGCTATTAGAGGGAGGTCGAAGTCTCGTTGAGAAGCAACAACAATTGTTGGGGAGCAGAATTTCAGATCTACTAGGAGGTTGAAGAGATTGCAGCAGGAGGCCATGTGAGACTTGATCTTGGAGGGTATTTGTCTGAGTTTAGGTCATGGTATTCGTCAATTGAAAGATCTGAAAGATAAAGAAGATATTTTCGGGTTTTCCCCTCAAGAGGAGGGGTTTAGGCCCTGGCTTGCAACCTATATAATGTGTCACTATTCTTATTGTTTTCGTAGCTGTTTGATGTATGCACATTGGAATAATAAAGAACAAAGCTAATAAGTAAAAAGGTAACACAAGCAGTTATCAAGTTAAGAGAATTAACATATTCATTGCCCTATTGAATTCTCAAAATGACCACAGGTTGACTGTGGAAATTTGGCCGAATTGCAGGAAGGGTTTTTGTATTTGTTTTTGTCCAAGTTTGACTGAGGAAGGAAGGCCAACTTTGATGTTGGGTTGACCAAACTTTTTTTGGCAGTTTGACTATTGACTTTGACTGATTATTGCATATCGTTCGCTGTACCTCTACAGACTGAAAATTGCAGACTAATATTTTGACCAAATTTGACTTTCTCTCTCATCATTGAGTGGTTTTGGATTGATTGAACATTGATTGACTTTCTCTCTCATGCTGAATCATTGTCATATATTGACTTGTTCAACGTTGAATAACGTCCTTGGCGTTACCATTCTGTTTCGCTGTGCAAACCCTATGTCTGTCACCGATTGCCAGAAGAACCTCGCGTGGAACCAGAATTGATGTTAAACCCTCGTGGCTGCAAGATTTGAACTCCACGTGGCTTAGATTGTTTGTTTTGACCTTGTGGTAAGACGTTTGTAGGTTGTAGTCAATGACTGAGATCACAAAAGCTCTAAAAATTGTGACAAAATGCTAGATTACACTGAGCTTTTGTTTTAAATGTGGCCAATGGTCGAGATTAGAAGTTGGCTTCGATACCAAATGTGATCACCAAACCTACCTCACGAGTTAGATAATTGTAGTGTGCTAGGTTCATTTTGCGTTAGGGTTTCTTACCAAATTTTTTCTTTCAACAACAATCACTTTAATATTTCAACAACAACAACCCTCATGGCTGCAAGATCTGAACTCCACGTGGCTTAGATTAGAACTACCAGAATCTACAAGTATATTGACATTTCTGCCTCTTATGATCCCCTTAAGCTTTAGGGTTTTAGGTTGTAGCCTTCTTGTCATGTTTGTTGGTGGTGTTGTAAGCTTAGTGTTCTTTCTTTTTGGAGACTAGTTTCTCTACTTTTGAAGGTGTAGTGGAGTGTATTTTGCAGTTTCGTGTTGTTTTTGATCTTTTGAAAAATTGCTTCCTTCATCCTGATTTTGTTGGACACATGAGATTGCAGCTAATGATGGTTCCTCAGGATCTGAATCTTCATTGTGTGTGATACTTATTTCTTCATCAGGTTCTTGTACTTCAACTTGCCTTCCATCTACTATTTTATAGTAGCATAAGGACGTGTCTTCACATTTATGTCCTGGCATCCAATTTTCTCCACACTTGCGACAATTATTTTTCTTTTTATCCTTTTCTTTGACTCATTACTTGAAGTGTCTGACTCTTTCTCAACTTCATAAGCATACAATTTCTTGTTAAGGCATCTATGTCCTGAAGTCCATTTGTCTCCACAATACCTACATTTGTTTGATTCTTTTTTACCTGAGTATTGTTGTTGGTCTTCGTCTTCCTTGAATGATGACATTTTGAACTTATGTTTTTGTTCAATAAGCTTTGCTACATGTCTAGCTTCTTCGATAGTTTGAGGTTTGTACAATTTCAATTATGCATGAATATAATCCTTAAGTCCACATCTATACATTTTAAGTAGTTCATCATTAAACCCTCTTTGACTTGTAGCTAATACTTTCCATTCGTGTGTATATTCGCTTACAGACCCGTTTTGCTTGAGATGAACAATTTTTTCGTAGATATCATCTTCTTCTTCGTTGAAGAATCTTTTAAGTAAAGCATCCACGAATGTCTTCCACTGGAAGGATTGGGTGCCACATTTGCCAGACCACCATAGAAACCAATCATATGCCTTTGCTTCTAAATTGTTGGAAGTTGTCGTGATTTTCTCACGTTCACCTAATGGTGTGTTTGATTCAAAAATGGATTCCATTTTATTATCCCAAACAATAGCGCCTTTACGATCTTTACCATAGTACTTGGGTAACTCTTCCTTAATTTGATATAAGTCTTTTTTCTGGAAATTTTGTATAGTACTGGCTACCTGAGAAGTGTATTTGCGACATTTGTGGAATTTCATGATTTGGAGGATCTTCGCTATTTGGAGTTTTGGGGCTTTGTGTTGGTTCTTGCGTGTTTAAGGGGTTAACAAAAAATGAATTCACCCTCTCTATTAACTAATCCATTCTCTCTTCTTGTTCTTTCATCCCTCAATTTTAAGAAGGCTTGCCACTCGTAATCAAAATCCCTTTTTTGTTGGTTTTGCATTCCTTGCAACATTTTCTCAATGTTATCTATCTTTTTATATCGCTTACTAATTCTTCTTGAGTTTCGATTATCTTATTTTGTCCTTCTCCTAACTCGACTTGCTTCTTTTCAACAATGTCAAGATGACATCGTACCTTATCGAGTTCTTGTTGATATTTTTTTGTATCGGCTTCATCATTATTATTCCTCATTTTGTTCCTTTTTTTCTTGGCAGACCAATTTGTTTTTTTAGTATATAATTAAATTTATTATTTATAAAATTATTTAATAAAATTATTTAATTATAAAGCTTTAAAATTAATTATCCTTATAATAACTATTATATACTTTTAATGAGTATTTATGTTTTTTTAAAAGTCCCAATGTAATGGCCGACAGGACGACTCCACAATACGTCACCTTGACCAACGACAACAATTCAATTTAATGGAATTAACCTCGGTAGATGGGATTGGTCGCTCGGAATAAAAGGTGACGACAACAGTTGACCAGTGGCAATGTGGGATGGCCATGGTCAGAAAGGGAGAACGGGGATAGGGTATTGGTGGTCGGGGGTCAACAAGTGATACAACGGTGGCAAAGTCAACTGGACAGTGGATGGTGGAGACGAAAGTTGACTTTTGATGGGTAATGTCGGGTGACAGGTTAACAATAGTAGGTTAGATGGAGGCACATAAAGTGGTTGAGTAGTGACGTGCTTAGGTATGGACTTAGCAGAATGGTGAACAAGACGTCAATAGAACACAATAGAAACGACAGTGGAGACAGGGATGTCAGAAGAGTGTGGGGACAGATGCATAGTGAATGACGACGACAAAATGCAGACAACTGGAAAAGTGGTACACATCGGACTTGATAGAGTTTGCACCGGGTGTAAAACAAAGCGTGTAACAATTTGGTCTGAGGACCGAAAAGCTTTGATACCATTGTAGGAAGAAAACCAGTACATAGGAATGTAATTGAATGTAGACTTGTGTAAGAGAGTAAGTAATTGTATTATTGATAAAATTTGAATGGTGAGTTACAATGATGGTGTGCTTTAATAGGCACTGACTGGTCACGAGTGTAATTGAATGTAGACTTGTGTAAGAGAGTAAGTAATTGTATTATTGATAAAACCTGAATGGTGAGTTACATTCCTTCGGACAGTGTGGCTAAATAAGCACTGACTGGTCACGAGGGTTTGGTTGGTCATGCCTTTTGACCTTTCATTACATAATTAATTTTTATTAATGTTAATTAATTAATTATTATATTATTATTTTTTATGAATTATTTATTCATAACAGTGGAAACTATGATAAATCATGCAACAAGAAGTCAAGGTAAGAGCAACACAAGGGGTATTGTAAAGTTTTTTGTACTTCTGCACTATTATGTTTCCAAGTAGGCACTATTAGTGACACCTTGAACCTTATTTTCTTCCCTAATTTCAAGAATATCTTGTTCTAAAATCTTAAAAATATATAGGGAAGTCTTCTTGTGGTCTACTATGTCAACTACCTTAAAATATGATACCTCTTTAGGGCAATAAACGAACACATTAATTAGTAGTCTATTACACATCTCTAACCAACCATTTATTAAAATTGCACAACTTCTCTGTTTCCAAGACTTTGTAACAAAAATAAATATATAAATATATAAAAATAATAAAAGATATTAATAGTTAAATAATGAAAAGACGTGTTTAATTAAAAGGACATGTCTCTTACTGAAAAAACACCCCCGCTTATGTATTTATATGGGCCCTCATTTGTATCCTATCATCTTGTTATATTTCTATAATCTCTCACACAGTTTATTCAATATAGTATTTTATTCTAGATATAATTCCTTATATTATTTCAAATATTTTGGATATTTGTGATTAGAATTGGATTGGTTCATCACTTTTGATTTCATAGCTTTGTTTATGATCTAACTATTGGCCACACTTTTCGATACGATTTTAATTTTTAGCCCTACATGTTCAAAATTTTCTGAGTTTCTTTTATTTGCAGGTCTTTGATTAAAAATTAGGCCTTGGCCCATTTGAAGTTCAAAACTTTTGCCAAGCAAAGTTTTACTCAATTGCACTTTGAATAAATCCTTTTCACTGCAAGTAGATTGAATTGCCGAAAGCACCAAATTCCATTGAACAAATAATAAATGAGGAAACTAAAACAATCACGTTTGTTGAGTTGTCATTGTTACAAAAGTTTGTTGTTTCAAGAAGCCACCTAAATAGAATCCCACCTAAATAAGTTAAACGTAATCATTGCTCATAATTGCCACCAAAAAAATTGTGTGGACCCTTACCATTCACAATCTTCCGAAGGAATACTAGGAACCATGTCATGAAGTAAATAACATAGATTTGTAGAAGAATAAGGTGAGTTGGATGCTGCCATTTGGATCGTGCAAGTCGAACCCCACAATTTCTAGGAGGAGTCCTAATAGTTCAAAGTTAAACCAATGGTGAATTGGAAAAATACGTTGTCTCACCCATAAAATCGTGACTTTATATTGTTTCAAAAAAAGTTATATATGTATATATATTATTCCTTTTTTCATGTAACAAAGCATCCCTCCCTCCAACCCTACACATAGGAAAGGGTGAGATATTGTTAATGGTTGAAAGGTGTACAACAACAAGGCTCGAAGCCATTACAACGATATACTCAATATGAGCTCAACATGTCAACTGCAAGAATTGACCTTGGGTAGGGAGGATAATAAGCATTCCTCTTGAGTCTTGACCACGCAAGATAAACTCAATTGACTGTGTGTGTGTATATCTATATATATATATATATATATATATATATATATATACACACATGAGAGTAATTATGAGAGGTGAAGAAAGAAAAGGAAGAAAAAAATTCAATTCACAGATCAATTAGAAAGGAGACCCTAAGTTCCAATTTAAATTATAAGGAAGGGGTTTTTTAAGCTATAAGAAAAAATAGTAAAGAAATATATTATTATAAAGAAAAGACTTATCATATCATCAAGTTGGGCTATAAAAGTCAATTTGACAAGTAAAAGGTGATTTTTTTAAAACCTGAACTGAAAATATTTTTATATTTCATCTAGTCTTTGCTAGGAGGCAGAGCTATACAACCATTACAAATTTGTGTTCATGCCCAGACTGGCTGGTAGCACTATGCTAGACAACTATAACATGTAAACCAAAATTGTTCCCTGGAATGAGCGTAGGGACAATACGCAAAGCTACTACTACTAATTTGTAAATTCTCTAGAAGATATCGGCAATAAACATACTTTTCCTAACATAGACAAATTATTTAGCCCCTTCATCAAGGGGGGGAGGCCCTGAAATCGGGTGAACAACATTATCCACTTGATGTTTAAGACACTCAAAGCAATGGACATATTTACCACTAGAGCTGGCCGCTTCCATATTGACCTTGAGGTTAAGATCCTCCAACATCGCTCGTAGTAGAGAGAACTTGTCTTCCATGCGAATTACCCTCACTTGTAACTTGATGATGGCTTCCAAAGCTATGGTGGAGGAAGTGGCAGTGAGCTGTTGGTTTTTCACAATTTGTTTTATGATCTGATGCATGGAGGTGACGTTCTCCTCGAGATCCTGACAGATGGTGCCACTAAACATCTTGCATACAATTGAGAATGAGCCCACACAACCTACGGCCTGAACAAGACCCCTGAGTGGCTAGATTAGGGCACCGTGCCTATTGATTGGAGGCTCTATCAAATCAAACAAAAGCCAAACTAGAAAAGTCTGCCAGGAAAACCAAGCGGGATAGGGAGTCCCCCCAATAACCCTCCTAGTTATCGTTGGAGGCTACTTACCTAGACTCATCAATAAACAAAATAGGCCAGAGGCTAAAAGTCAAAAGAAAGGTGCCCCGACATTGAACATTAGTAGAATGACATAAACAATACTTGAATGCACCCCAGTTTGAAGATGGCTTGTAATAGGAGGACTCAAACCTCTTGGGAAAAAACTCAAACCGGATGGAAATTGCACCAAGGGGAACGATTGGCAGATTTCTTAGGATCCCAATGCTTTGACTTGTCCTCTACAGCTAAAAGAATCACACCATTGCCCAAGTTCGCGGGGAGCCAAGTCGAGATGTGTTCCTAACTTGCCATGCAAACACCGTAAATTCAAGACTGCTGAAGAATTGTATCCTAGACCAAGAGACAACTAGTTTAGCGATCACCCTCGGCTTTTTAACTCCTTTTTCCATCAATTCAACATTGAAGGCCACGTAATTGCGAGCCTCTATTTCTCCCTACTCACCGTCACTTCGAGTTAGTAACACCTACGCCGAACTGAACTTCCACCCCCTCCCTCACTCATCATCATTCAAGTTACACAGGGGATGATGTGGGGAATGTTTCTCATGCATGTCCTCCCTACGTGTTCACCTCCTACCTTGTCGCTCACCTTGCAAACTTGTTGCTTATTTCCAAGCTAGGCTTGGGCCTTGCGCTTTAGATTTTTCATTTGGCGATTAGGGAATTGGGGGACCCCCTCATTCACAAGGCGACCTGGCTTCTGGTTGTTGTGTTGATGGGCATGAAGGAATGCTTTGGTTTTGAATCTTTCAAGGGTATGATAGATTCTTTTGACGATGGCTTGAAGATTGATATCCATTGGGAGGGAATTCTTGATTAGGAGGCTTAAAACAATTTTCGATGTCTTAGATACCTCGTTCTACTGCCAAATAGAGACTCTGCAGAAGCGCATATGCTTTTGCTTGGTTGTTGGTGGGGATTCTTAGGCCCCAAACATAGGGATATTCCCATTGATCCACAGGGTGATAAATCACCCCCTCCCCCCTCCCCCCAAAGTAAAATATGATTTTGAAGAAAGAAAAATATCATTAGTGAAATGTGGTTCACTATTTAAAGCATCAAAATTTAAATAAAATAATACAATATCAAAGAGGCTAATGAAAAAACATGAATAACTAAAGTAGATCATTTATGTGAGACCTTGGCACTAGTGTACCAACTAATTATCAAATAAAGAAAACAAAATCATAAATTCCACATATAATTTTATCATTGTGACAAGATGTCTCTATCATGGAAGGGACACAAAAAGTGCAATAATCATTAAAGTTCAAAGAGGCTTTTGTGACTCTTGTCAAATAATTTTTTTGTTTCCTATAAAGGAACATCAACTAGAGATGCAATTGCAACAATTTGCATTACAGATAAACAGGGTAGAAGACAAATTAACGAAACAAGGAGGAAAATATAAAGATCTGGAGAATATATGTGGTGATGAATTATTAGAAAAAGATGATAAATTATTAACAAAAATGAAAAAAAATTCTCAATTGAAAGACCGTAGTCAAAACATACTTGCATAGATCAAGAAGTTAAATGATACAAGACAATGTGTTCAGAGGTTGAAACAAGATAATTAAGGTTTCGGGAAGAAATTATTAGAAAAAGATGAAGAAAATTCTCACTTAGAGAACTTAATCAAAGGTTGTTGGAACAAATCAAAAAGTTTAAAGATGAAAAACTTGAGAGTCAAGGCATTAAAAATAATGTTGACAAATCACGTAATGAAGAACTTGCCTAAAGCATCATAAGGACAACTTACTTATGCAAATTAAGAAGCTTAAGAATGATAAGAAGCCATTGGAAAACAAGTTATATGATATTTTGGTCTCTACATCACCCTCTATTTAAGCTTGTGCGATGATCTGCATCTTCATCTGGTCCTGATGATGAACCACACTAGCTGGTTTGAAACGCCTTGGCAAAA
Source organism: Pinus tabuliformis (assembly GCA_031772625.1). NCBI lineage: Eukaryota > Viridiplantae > Streptophyta > Pinopsida > Pinales > Pinaceae > Pinus > Pinus tabuliformis. The sequence goes on along the minus strand of CM062819.1, from coordinate 841,817,752 downwards.
TTTTCTCATATGTGATTTTACTGAAAAGACTCTTCTCAAAGTTAGAACAACTTTTCAAAAAGGAACCATCGAAGCCTACAGATGTAAAACATCGAGTTGAGGAGAAAGGAACAAATATAGATTCAGTTGATATGAAGTATAAGGAAAGGGGTTTTCAAGCTATAAGAAGATGCCAATCCAGTTGAAGTAAAGACGCACTGGGATGTTGTAGTACAAATGATGGAAATTCCAAGTGTACATACTAATAGAAATTCAATGATCAACAATGCAACGACAATGCATGAAGAAGATAAAATACCAAACCGAATCAAGAAAATACTTCAAATACAATAAGGGAAAGTCATGCTACAAAGACATGTTATTGACATCTTAATCACAGAAGCAAGTACCTTGGTCCTTAACCAATCAATGTATCAACATTGTTCATAACGACAACAATTGACCAATCTTCTGAAGAATATTGATGACAATGTAACTAAATTTCATAATCACCATTCATATTGGGAAATCAATAATTGTAATATTCCACAAAGGATCAAATTGGGATGGTCAGATCCTTTTACATTTCGACAACTTTGCTTCACAATTAGATGTCCACACTGTCTTGTATCATTAACCATGACAACGTCAAGAACAATGAATCATGCAAAGACATTACAAGCTAGAGCAAAATATGTAAAGCCTTTCCATAAATATGCTTTGAGGAAAAAGCGTTTCTAAATGGGAAGGCAATGTAACAATCATAAATATATAAAAGTAAATATAAATAAATAACAATTAAATAATAAAACGACGTGTCTTATCAAAAGGACATGTCTCTTAGTGAAAGGGAACCCCCACTTAGGTATTTATATAGGGCCTTCATTTGTATTCTATCGTCATGCTATTTTTCTATCATCTATCATGCATTTTATTCAATATAATATTTATTCCAAATGGAATTCTTTATAGTATTTAAAATATTTTGGATATTTGTGATCTAAACTAGATTGGTTTGACACAATCTCTTTGATCTTACCCAATCAACTTTCCACTGTTCATTTTAACCACTTTTACTAGAGTGGAACTTTATGGTCTCAAAGTTGGGAGGTAGATATCCCTTTCCGAGATCTACAATCTTCTTGCATGCATTGAATGATTAAGGTATTTTGGCCACATTAAATGGGGAAGTTACTAGGATCTAGATATGGTTGGGAAAGAATATATATTTTTTTCCATTTAAAGAAAATATTTAGAGTGAAGAATCAAATCCGTTCATGAATTAGATACACCTTTTGTTGTGGATGTTAGTTGATAAAGGCCCATCCGGTAGATAGCCATGTAATTTCTCCCACGAAACAAGTGAGAATATCTGTAGAAATATGGAAAACCTATTAACACTAGAATACATGTAAGGGTGGAAATGCAAGTGGGGTAGGCCACAAATTACAAGAAGAATGGATCCACAGCAGGGTTACTATGATGTCATCATATGAGCATGCCAAATTTTTGTGGCTCTAGTTCCATCAAAACAAAGCCCTTCTTCGGGACAACTACATTGTAGTTTGCTACTTTCCCCTAGCTTCATCACATTATGCACCACATAGGGAGTTCCAGGGAGACCCTTTCCTTGATCTTTGTGCAAACATTTCAACTACTCCATTCTTGGGTAGGTCATTCTTCTTGGGTACTTCAATAGATGCATTAGAGACTTACAGGTACCCCATCATGATAGAGCCAAAGTTTGAGGGTCTTCATAGGAATTCATAGGACAAGAATGTTCCTCTCACAAGTTGTGGTTGACACTTCTTGCAGTTGGGTGAATCCCATGGCTTACTGATCTTGAGTGGGCTCCCTTGTTTACCAAACTCAGGAACTTTTACTTGCTTCTCACACAGCAGTGGGTGATTGACTATGTCTTGGCCAACCAAGACCTTCTCCTAAATATCCAACACATTTCTGTTTCCCACCTTCACTTGGTAGACATACCCTCCTCACATTCTCCTTCTCTACTTCTCATCCCCCCTCGCTCACCCCCCATCCACCTACCCCTCCCACTACCTCACACCACCTTCCTTTTTGATAGAGATTACTTTGCATCTTACACCACTCACCTTAAGGAGTTGTGCCCCCTAGTTTCCCACTTCAGGTCATTGGACATAATCATAGCCAAATATGCGATGCTTTCCTTGATCCTCATATAAGCAACCCTTGACTCCTACCCCCATTGTACTTGTCATCATATCCATATACCTACCACCCCTGTCTCCTATCCCATGAATTAGTGGTTTGATGATGAATGCAAATTCCTCCATAAACAACTTTGTCTCACCCTTATGAATGACCCTTCTTCCTCCCCTCACCTCTACAAAACATGCTGTAACCTCTTTCGTCATTAAAAACGAGCATCTCTCTCATAGGACACGGGAATTTTGTAATAATCTCCATCACTCCTCAAAATCCTTTTGGCATGCCCCTTTTGCTTGATCCCATACCATTTCCCTTGATCTTGACCTGTTAATTTTAGGTATGTTCTATGCTTAGAGCAATTTATTTCAATTTTCACAGTTAGATCAATATCGTTTCCAGATTAGCGATCACATCAGCATTTAAGTAAATTGCAGATAGAACATAAACATAAATTGCAGAAGACAAGCCAAGACAAGAGGACACAAGATGTGGCACTAGCCAGGGAAAAACCCCAATGTGGGGAACCCTTGATAAATTCTTCTTCTATGTTCTTCAATAGTTTAGCAGAGAGAGAGAGAGAGAGAGAGAGAGAGAGAGTACATTTACAACAGAAATCAACACTTTGACTTTCTATATCTATATGAGATCAGTTGAAGACATGTTGCTTCAACTGATTCTCCAAGGTGACTCCTTCAGGTATCATAGTGCTACATCTTGTCCACTTGCTGCACCTCTCCGTGCTGCACTTATCATCACAGTGCTGAACCTTAATGACCATGCTATGCACTTCATGTTGCTGCTCCTGTCACTGAGCTGCTCCAATCATTGAGCTGCTCTTTATCACGGATCTGCACCCAATGTTGTACTCATTGCTGATCTGCACTCAATGACTTCTATGCTGCACTCATCATACAACATCCATCATCACTTTGCTGCCCCCATCATGCTGCAACCATCACCATGCTGCATCCTTGTTATCTGACTAACCCTCAACATAGTAGCTCTGTCCATCTGATAGGCAATCCTGAGAATAGCCTTGTTGTTGGCTATGGCCTGTGGCCTAGCCTAGCAACAAGAAAGGCCTCCAATACTTTATCTTGCTAGCATCCAAGCATCATAAGAACTTGACTGTGCTGTCAGCCCTTTCAAACACCCAGTTGTTTACATAAGCTGATCTAGAGCAGATGCATTCCTTCACTATGTAACAATGACTTATCACCATGCTGTCACCTACAGCAATCCGAGTTTATATGATGTCCTTTCAGACCTCCTCATACTGTGAATAAGTGCCATCTTATGCTGCGGATGAGTATTCTCTTTCCTTGCTGTGTATAAGGTTTCTTGGCTGCTAAATGAGGGCTGCACTAACAGTGGCAGGGCATCATTCTTAACTGTGTCAAAGGCCTTTCCTTGACAGCATTAAGAAGGAGCTTCTTCAGGCAGCGAATTGGTCCTCCATGAATGTGATTTAGTCTCCTACAGGATTGCGGATTAGGGCACTTCAACAGCGTATAGATCAGGTCTCCTTTACCAACGTTTAGACCTCTTTTATGCAGCGCATAGGAGCCTCCTTCAGCTGTGGGATAGAGCTGCATCTGGACCTTCTTTTGCTGAGGAGTAAGGCCAGTAGTTAGGGCACAAGGTACTGCGTATTAGGGTCTTTCTTTCAGCTGTGAAGAGACCTCATTTACTGTGGCTAGATCTCCTTCTTAGGACAGCATATAGGGGCTTATTTAAGCTGCATATAAGTCTCCTCTTTTCTGCATGTAGATCTCCTCATAAGCCTGCGGCTAGGGCATATTATGACAGCAGATTTAGGGCCTCATAGATCTGCATCATAGGGTCTCTTCTAGACCAACGTTTAGCCTCTCCTTGCTGCAATTCCAAGACTGCATTAAAGCCTTTATAACAGCATAAAGGATTCTTCATCATGACGGTGATTAGGGCTTATTTCATTGACTGTAAATTAGGGCAGCGTAGGATCTTCAAGAAGAACCTTTTTCTTCCATATCTAGGGCACTTCATGACAGCGTTAGGGCATCATTAGGTTCTTCCCTTTACTGCGGATTAGGGCATCATTAGGCCAGCGTATATCCTAGGGCACTCCCTCTAGATCTCTTCTTCATCAAACCCAAAACAGAATGAAGAGAGATCATAAGAGTGTGTGTGTAACAAATGACTTGAAGACCTTGTCCTTTTATAGTAAAACGTTGAGGTTGAATAGACATGACTGTTGGGCTTCTGAGCCTACATAATTTTGTTGGCCGACTTTGACAATTTGTCCATAATCAAAATAAATTCATATCTTCATAAATACTTATCGGAATCGGATGATCTTTAGATCAATCCTACACCTCTCGACGAGAGGAATCTAGGAAAAATATCAACAGCCATAAATAAGGTGACCCACATGGAGTTTGGCCCTAGTTGCCAATTTTAACATGACCCTAAACCATGTTCTCCTACACCACCTCCTCGTACTATATTCTTGGGCAATCTCCCACTTGCATGTCCTTGTGAAAATTCCTAGGTTTAACAATCTCAGGAATCCTAATGCAACCAGCTGAATCTACTTCACCTAGATTGTAAATTATGTTACAAACTTATTTCAGATTTCTTCTTGAAATATTGAAGTAAATAACTGAAGCAACCTACACCAAATTAAATATGATTTTGAAACATAGAAACTGAGCAAGGAAGTACAAACACATAGGACACAATTGTTTTTGGACAAATGTCCATGGGAAAACCCAATGCGGGAAAACCGGTGCAACGACTCTGAGGGTTTTATTATTATGCAAGAGAAAATCTGAGTACAATTCTAGGATGCTCAACTAGCAATCTGATATAGAGAGAATACTGAACAAAAGACTGGTGAAATCATCTCACCCTATCACTAGAGAATCGGTGACTGATCTTGCTGCTCTGTAGGCTTTGCATCACCCTTTGTGTGGCCTTTGCGCAGAACTGCGTCACTTTGGGCAATTTCTGCGTCACCCCTGGGTATTACACTGTCTTTCCTCTGGATCCTCTGCGAGCTGAGAAATCGACCTTCTGCCTCCCAGACTCACACCTTGGCCTCCGACAACTGAATTTCGACTTCCCTCAGCAAGGAACTACACCATCCCGCTACTACTGATCATGGGCTCTCGTAGCAAGGTGATGATTCAAGGGGTGGGATCCTCCCAAATGCTGCATCTGCTATGCTGCTAGCGTTGCCACTTCTAGCACTGCATCCGTACTGCAACTCAGTTGTTGAGAGAAGCAATTGAAAACACCCAAAACTGGACAAGTACCCAGTGGATACTCCTTGGTGTTGAAATCCTAACTGCTGCTAGTCCCATGCTCTCTTCTGAAGCCATTGCGCTGTTGAATCTGTGCACTGTGCCTCCTCACATTGCTTCCTCTCTGCTCTGTGCTGCTCATATTTTGGTGCTACTAACCACTGCATCTGTCGAATCAACACTCCATGGCACCAACTGAAAGCTCCACCATCCCGCTACTACTGATCATGGGCTCTCGTAGCAAGGTGATGATCCAAGGGATGGGCTCCTCAAGGATCATGCCCATCTGTAGCTCTTTCGCACTATAGTTCTATAGCAGCCCACCTCCCTCCTGGAGGTATGTTGGCTGTCATGGCGAACTCCTATTCACTCTTTGCGACTGCAACCTTAGGATCATGCTTCTCATCCTTGCCCTTTTTCTTCAAAGGACAGTAGGATGCATAGTGGTCCATCTCCCCACATCTGAAGCACTTCACCTTGGAGATGTCCTTCTTTCGTCTCTGTTGCCCCTGATGTCCCTTCGATGCAAGGGCTTCGTTATTCTCCTCCTCTACTTTGGGCTTCGACTCACTATTGCTGCTGCTCCCATCAAGTTTGACCTTGAGTAGGTCTCTCCTCAACTCTTCTTGTTTCAGAGCTGCCCGCATCTCATCCCAATTTGGTAATGCTGCTCTGCCCAAGATACTATGGGCAAAGATTTGCCATTCATCCGAGACGAAATTTAGAGCCAGTCTCACTAACTCCGAATCCTGAGTTGTGTGTCGTGTAGCCGAAAACTCATCATAGGTCTCCTTCAATTTTGTGAGGAATGGATTCACACGTTCCTTCAGCATTTGCGTAGACCTCAACTTTTGTTCTAAGTACATCTTCCGCTGCTCGGAATATCCCTAATACAAGGTGGCCAAGGCATCCCATGTCTCCTTAGCAGTTTCTTTGCTAGCAACGTGGCACATCACGTGATCCTTGACTCCATCCAGGATCATCCTCTTCGCTTTTGACATCTCGATTCTGTACTTCTTCAGCAGATCTGCATCTGCAGGGACAACTACCACATTATCAACATACGTTTTGAGGGCATGCTCATCTAGAAGTAAGGACATTCTAGCCTTCCAGATGGCATAGTTGGAAGCCCCGTCCAACTTGTCTTGATCCCTCTAGCCACTTGTTGCCATATCCTCCGAAAAATGTCGAACAACTCCCTCTTTCTCTCTACTGCGTAGCTCCTAGGTTGCCTTTTGCACTCCTTGATGGAGCTACTAAGTCTGCTACTCCTCTGTTGCTCAGTAACTGAGAAATATTGATTTCCTTGACAAGAAATCACTGAGGAAGTATTTCCTCACTATGTGATTTGCTTCCTCGTTTGACGGCTTTTCTGCCCAACACTTAGCTTGCAGAAAACAACATCTGTCTAGCTTTGCGTGGCTCTGCGTAGCTCCTTTTGCCTTGGCAAGTTTTCGATCTGGCAGTCTTACCTCTCTTTCGGCTCACTGAGAGAGAGACACCCACGAAAATACAACCCTCCTGGCTAGAACTGCGCAATCCCTCAGGGAATTCGAATTGTTGCTTGCTGGAGCAAGTTGGCCCTTACTTCAGTGCTAGACCTGCTCTTCTCTATTTCACATTGTTGATTTGGGGTAGCATCGGATGTGCTCAAGCCTCAAATTTGTAGGGAGGCTTGGGCACATGTATTCCAAAGAACCTAGAAAGCGTTTTGGGAAATTCCACCCAGAAGTGGTTTTATTAAAATAATTAATATTTTTAATGGGGTTCCTAAGTCTACACTTAGGAAAATAAAAATATTAATGGGTATTAATCTAATCAAGGGTGAAACTTGTAGAAAAAGCCACGGATCAAGCCAAAACAATCTGAGCCTTTGAATAAGATGTAATATACGCTGCTAGGTTGCACGAAACGGGGAAATAGGTACAAGTTTCCGAAACGGGAAGCGATACGAAATGCGACCTCCCCAAATTTTGGAAACGGGGAAACGCATATATATATATATATATATATATATATATATATATATATTAGGACATTTAAGAAATATGTGCAATCATAAAGCATATATGATACATTCTAATTTATTACATTATGATAAAATTGTCAATTGTCAATGCATAAACTATAAGTCTCTAAATTTACATCACATTTACTCATGAATGATCACATAATGAAAATAGAAATATCCAAAATCAGCCACGAGAAATTTCTAATTTCTTGTCTCGTGCTTGATTGGGAGTCTCCTCCTACATAGTCGAACGACCTTAGTGCTCTTGATTAAATACAAGTTTCATACCCTAGTACCCTACATGCTCTTCATTATTGGGAGTCTCCCCTGCATAGAGGGCTTGGTTCTCTTGATTAAATACAAGTTCCATACCCTAGTACATGATAAAATCCAATGGAAACATTGCAATCCCCCCAATCCTGAAATCCTGAAAAACAGATGAGTTTGCTGGATTTTGAGTGAGATCTAAAATTCTACTTTCTCCATATGAAATCCAATGAGGGCAAAACCACTCTCAAACATCCTGAGTCATTTCATGGTAATGTTAAAAATTTAAGTAAAAGTGAATGAAAATGAAAAATAAAGGAGAATATCACTTTTACTTTAAGAATTTAACATTACCATGAACTGCATATCAACACTAGGGCAAAAGTTCACTTTTATAACTTTAGAAAGGCATCTAGAAGCAACTAGAAGTCACTAGGATAACCTAAAAATAAATTAGAAAACAAACTAAAAAAAAAACACAAGTAAAAAGCTGAAACGTGAGTCGTACGGCCCTGAAACGCGTTTCAGGCTGTACTGGCCACGTTTTAGTTTCGTGAAACACATTTCAGGGCCGTAGCACATGCGTTTCAACATTTCGTACCCATTTTCGTACGGAAACGCCCCCTTGCCCTACGTTTCCTGCAACATAGCTAAGTTGTTGGTTGTCCAACAGGAAGATATAAGAAGGGGCTTGAGGGTCATTTGGAAAACACACAGTGAGATAGAGAGAAATCGATTTTATGAATTGAGAAGTTCTTAGGAGGAAAATCGATTGAAGGAATCTCTTGCAGTGGAGGGGCAGGGATAGCAGCTTCCAGAGAGAGATTCTCAACCGAAGATACATCAGTAGAGAAAGGCAGTAAGTGATCCAGAGGCCTTGACACAGAGGCTAACGCAGGGCCAAAAGGGCCACGCAGAAGTGACGCAGAGGCAGAGAGATAAAGTTGAAAATCAGAGCAAAGGGTCAGTTTCAGCAGCCGGAAGCCGGGGTGTGAGACCGGGAGGCTGAGAGCGGTGATTTTGGGTTTCTGATCGAATTCCTAGCTGGATGACGCAGTGCCTGAAAGGGTTGATGCTGGGACAATGTAGAGGTAGCGCGAAGCTAGTGCAGTGCCTACTAGGGGCATCTCATCTAGTTGCCGGAACAGTGGAAACTTTCCTCAGTGATTGTGTGAGGTAAACTCACAAAGCTTCTGCCAGTAATTCTCTCTGTAACTGAATAACCTTGTGGGATATTCAGTGATGTATTCAGATTTTGCTACTACCTAATAATAAAACCCTCAGAGCTATTGCACCAATTTTCCTGCATTGGGTTTTTTCGGGGACTATTTGTCCAAAAATAACTGTGTCCTATGTGTTGTATTTTTCTTTCTTGCTCAGTCTCTTGTTTCCGCGAATCCGCATAATATTTAATTAAGTGAAGGTTGTAGTGTATGTATTTTGATATTTGCTGTAGGGAACTGCAAGTAATTTGTTTGAAGGAATTTAACAAATAGGAGAAATATCATCAGTTGCTGCAGTAGGGATTCCGGTTGAGGAATTTTCACACACATCAACAACTCTGATACCATGTGAAAATTCCTAGATCTAACAATCTCAGGAATCCTACTGTAACTAGCTGAATCTACTTCACCTAGATTGTAAATTATGTTACAAACTTATTTCAGATTTCTTCTTGAAATATTGAAGTAAATTACTGAAGCAACCTACACCAAATTAAATATGATTTTGAAACATAGAAACTGAACGAGGAAGTACAAACACATAGGACACAGTTATTTTTGGACAAATGTCCCTGGAAAAACCCAATGCAGGAAAATTGATGCAACAACTTTGATGGTTTTATTATTATGCAGGAGAAAATCTGAGTACAATTCTAGGATGCTCAACTAGCAATCCAATATAGAGAGAATACTAAACAAAAGACTGGTGAAATGATCTCACCCTGTCACTAGAGAATTAGTGACTGATCCTGCTGCTCTGGAGGCTCTGCGTCACCCTCTTCGTGGCCTCTGCGTAGAACTGCGTTACTCTGGGCAGTTTCTACATCACCCCTCCTGGGTATTATGTTGCCTCTCCTCTGGATCCTTTGCTGGCTGAGAAATCGACCTTTTGGCTCCTGAACTCACACCCCGGCTTCCGGCAACTGAATTTTGACTTCCCTCAGCAGGAAACACGACTTCCCCTCACGGACCGCGCTGCCTCTGCGTAGGCACTGTGTGGGCCAGCATCAACCTTCCTCTGGACGTGTTTCTAATCTCTCTTTGCCTCGTACTCTCTGGAAATCCCTTCTTCCGGATTCTCACTGCCCCTTAGCTGCAAGAAATCTCCTCAATCGATTTCCCTCCTAAGAACTTCTCACTTCAGAAAATCGATTTTCTCAATCTCTCTGTGTGTCTTCCAAATGACCCTCAAGCCCCTTCTTATATCTTCCTGTTGGACAACCAACAACCTAGATTAAATCTTAATCAAGGGCTCAGATCATTTTGGCTTGATCCGTGGTTTTTTCTAGAATTTTCACCCCTTATTAGATAATACCCATTAATATTTTAATTTTCGTAAGTTTTGACTTAGGAACCCCATTAAATATATTAATTATTTTAATAAAATCACTTTTGAGTGGAATTCCCAAAACGCTTTCTGGGTTCTTTGGAATACATGTGCCCAAGCCTCCGTGCAAAATTTGAGGCCTAGAGCACATCTGATGCTACCCCAAATCAACAGTCCTCCCTCCTGATTGCCACCTTTTCTGTAAGCGGGACATTAGGAGAGCAGTCAAAGCTATGTGTACCAACACAGTAGCTGATGAGAAATGGCTCCAAGCTGAATTCCTAAGGCATGGCATCTAGTCCCTTGACTACCATATTGCTGATTTATTTATTCATGTGGTATGCTCCTCTCACTCTCTCTCTTGGCAGGTTCTTGAGTTGTCCAAGCTCACTTCATATTTTGTAACATGATACCCTTGCCACAGTTTTATTCATTGATACAGATGATATGATGTTATACCTATGTAGGTTTCTTTCTTTATATTATTTTGACATTTCTAGAAGTCGCACTTGCACTCACACATTGTATTCATACCTGGTTGTACTCTTCAGTCCCATTGACCTAATTTTGTAGTCATTCGTTGGACATTAATATAATTATCTTATCTTATCTGAGGCCAGGCAGTTTCTGCCTATGCTTCCATCCCTTTGATGATGATTTTGGAGGTGCCATGGTAAAGCTATGTTACCGGATCCGTGGGGCTAGGTAGTTGGATCCGCGGATCCCCGGATCAGATACGGATCCGGATCCGGATCCACTGGGATCCGCACTGTGCACTTTAAGAGTCACTTTCAAAAATAATGAACCTTTCGTAGTAAATAAATCCAAACCTACAAAATCATGTGTTCTATGGCGGCGGCTTGATCGATTCTGCAAATGAAGGTGCGTTGGTTGGACCAGTTGGGTAACAAAAGTCTGTCAGAACATATGTGCGTCAAACGATTATTGAAATGGGCATTTAACATATTATTTAACATTGATAAATGTCTGTCGGAACATATGTGTGTCACGGGATTGTTAGCCTCCAGTTTCCACGTAAAATTATTTTGCCCACATAGCACTTAACGTGGATTTTAACTTCCCATCTCCCAAGTGTTTGGTCTCTGATACTTTATCTTATTAAATTTCTAATCCAATTCATTTTATAAATGAATCTAAATAGTTTTGTTCTTTAATTTAATTTATAATAATTAAATATTTTAAATTCCCAGCTCCCAAGAGTTTGGTCTCCGATACTTTATCTTGATAATTTATAATTCAATTCACTTTAATTTAATTTATAATAATTAAATATTTTAAATTCCCAGCTCCCAAGAGTTTGGTCTCCGATACTTTATCTTGATAATTTATAATTCAATTCACTTTATAAATGAATCTCAATAGTTTTGTTCTTTAATTTAATTTATAATAATTTTTTTTAATAGGTAATTTATAAACTATAATAATAATAATTTTTATAATAGTTATTATTATGTTTTACGTTAATTATAAACTATTTAATTTGTATGAATACTTATTATTTAATAATAAATAATATATTAATTCTAAGCTTATTAATGGAATATATTAATTATTTTATATAAGTATTACATTTTACAAATATATATAAACTATATATTATAAAATTTATAATTCTTATTTTTAAAATTATAAAAAAAATATTTATATTATTTGTACTTGCTGTTTCCTTCGCGTATCCGGATCCTGACTTTTCAAAACATTGGCGGATCCGGATCCGGATCCGAATCCGTATCCGTATCCGTATCCGAATCCTGGTAACTTAGTGGTAAAGGTTTCTGGGTGGTTTGTTTTCATGAATCAAGTTTTAGATTGTTTCAGAATCTTGCATGGTTTGTTTTTACTGTTCATGATCCATAGTCTATTTGGAACTCTGAACTAGTAGTATTGAATAATCAATATAACTACTTGGAATTTGGAAGTTAAAGGTTTCAACAAACAATGGGGAGTCTTGAACAATGGATTCTGAGACTTTATAGGCAGAGAGAATTCCACTGCAAATGTTCTAGATCAAACAGATAGTATCAGACGGAGTGACATTGCAGGTTGCATCAAAGACAGCAAAGTTCAGAGAGTTGAAAATATACAGTGGTCGATGCAAATAAAAATAAAACAGCCTTGAATCTGATTTTGAGTTATAAAAGAGAGATGATGTGAAATTTGAATACCTAGGTCCTTAGAAACAAGTTGGTTATCAATGTTGATGATTGTAGCCTGGGCAGGGACTTCTGCACAGGTTTTGTGTCAAACGTGTATGAAGTTGTCTGAAGGTCATTTTATTTTTTAATTCACTTTATTAAAGTGAAGAGCCTTTTAATTTTGAGTTATGAAAAGTCCAATAAAGTGTAATTTAATTATGCTAGTGATTTAGATAAATCTCCACCGTTGATCACTAGTGAGTTGGGATATAATCTCAACTGTTGTTCCCAATGAGTGGTTAGGGTTGTTAAGACTTAGTCGTTCACTCAAAATTATAAAGGAAGGCAAGGTAGAAGGGAAATGAAACAGTGAAAGACACAGTGACTTAGTTGCACAGAGTGGTAGAGATTTTGCTCAGTGATGCAAACCAGCAGAGAAGGAAAACAGGAGTGCAGGAAGGAAATTGATCTCATCAAATTCATGGACGGTGGAATCCATACAATCAGGCAGAGAGTGAGGTTGTATGGTTTGGGCGCAAGAGGGTGTAGGAGGAGATGTCATCTCTATGATTCAGCCAAAAACTTGGTTGTACAATTTCCCGCAGGGGCTGAAGCTATATGGATAGCAGGTCGCAAGTAGGGACTGCCATACAGGGCTGTGGGTCCATGCTGTACAGCCAGCAGATTGCTGTGGAGTTTATCTTTCTCAGTGGGCAAATTTTCCCAGTGTGGGAAGCCCTTGTAAGTTCGGAATTATTTTAATGAAAAAGTGATCTGACTGGCAGAAAAAATTAGCTGTGTATTTGGATTTTTTTTTTTTTTTTGCTTCTGTTGATCTATATTTCCAGCAATTGTGTGACAATTCTATTGTCTGAAATTTTTTGTTTAAGTATTAAATTTCAGCAAGTAATGTTATTTGAGATCATAAGGACGTTATTCACCTAGGGTTTGGAGAAAATTTTAACAATGCACTGGCTGAGCATTGAACAATGACACGCTGTATGGAGAAAGTCAACTCTGAATGGTAGATCCTTTGGATCTATATCTTCCTCAATCTAAGATAGGATCATGACCCATCTCTGAAACCTCCTTGGTTCATCAAAGTCCAAGTTAAACTAATTTTGAAACACCCTTCAGCTGTTTGAATCTGAACAAAGGAGGCAACTGAATACTCATGGGGGTGAACTTGGATGCTCTGGGGGTCTGGACTGTTGGCTACCTTCTCTCGTTTGTGCTTGCAACTATTTTCTCCATTGCCGATGTTGAAGACAAATCACAGCTTGTAGAAACAAATTGCAGGCGAAAATAATCACAGATAGCAATGTGTGAGGTGACTTTTTTGTGGAATCAACAAATCACAGGAACAATCTCCATGGGTGAATGAATGCAGGGGTGACATTTGAGGTTCAAGGATGAAAATATGCGGTGGAAATGAAGAAAATCATGGGGAGTAGTAAAGAGTCTAAAACAAGTCAAAAGGGAATTAGGTTAGACTTAGGTTAGGATTATTTTGTTTTTTAATTTATAAATGACAACAAAATGAATTTAAAACGATTTTAAATAGAGTTTGGATTATGCAGTTCAGTTAATTTCACCTTGGAATTCAATTTGTTTTGGCATGATTGAATTCACCTAGAGCTCCAGTTTTATATGCTGACTGGTCACTGAACCTCTCTAGATTTTAATTATTTCTTGGAATTTGCAGATTTTCAAACTTGAAGGATAATGTTCAATGAACCCTCTGACTTAGGCCTCAAGATCCCACCTGACCAGCTGTGGGTTTGCTCCCACTATTTACAGATTGAGAATGACATTGATATCCATGGTCTAAGAGGATTTTGTTAGCTATATCATCTCTAAGAGATTGAGTCTGAGGAGCACTTTGTTTTCGCATATCCCATATACTCTGATATTTGCGGGAGGTTCCACTACCTGTTCTGCGACTTGGGGGCTTTCATTGTGATTTTCTTTCACTACCCTGACTAGAGGTGCCTAGCCTTATACATCTGAGAGCTGTTGGTCTTCAAACTAGAGAATTTGCATGCCCTCTCCAGGCCTAGTGCCATCAAGCTCATTACTTCTTTGTTTCAGTCTATATTGACTGCTAGAGGTGGTAAGTGCCAAACAGGGTCCACAGTTTTAGAGCCTATTGATGGCATATTAGTTAGATTATAAACCTCTTACTGTCTCACTGATAAACACCCCACCTGTAGGACAGCTTTGAGCAGGACTGTTCCTTACAGAGTTCTGTTCACTGGGTTTGGGCAAAAGCAGTGAGACATCCCTCTGTTGATAGGAGGAATTGGGCCTCATCCCTCTTAGGGTTTTTACTTCTGTTTTGTGCAGCCCATGCTCCTTCATCATTCATATCTCTTGTATTTTGATTACGTTTTAGCATCTGGGAGTGTTCTAGACACTCCAAAGTCCATTGCAAAGTTACTTGGGAGCGGAAGTGGGGAGGACATTTTTAAAAGCTCCCGGGTTGGGAGTGCATCGGGAGCAAATTTTTATATAATATATATTTTTATATATTTTGATGCATATATGTTAACAAAGGCATGTAGAATGATGAATTAGATAATAAAAAACATAAAAACATGGTTTAAACCATATAACATCAACCACATCAACCACATCAACCACATCCACAAGTTACAAGTTACAAGTTATAATCTTCATCAACCACATCCACAAGTTACAAGTTCTCATTTATATAGCATGTAAGGGTTCACATAACCAAAATAGCATTGAGTGCCATCCATCTTTGAACCGAAAATACATCAACAAATAGGCTCTAGATGGCCTCTAGCGTCCAAAAAAATTATGCTACAACAAATAGCTACATATCATCATAATCATTGCCTATCTTGGGATCTTTGTCATTAATATCACCCTCTAAGCAATTAACATAAAATAGAAAAAATGTAGTATGTCAAGTCAATATTTTGTTTGAGTGATGGGTACTTTTTTAGTAGGGTCATGATAGAGGAGTTTGGCAACCAATGTCACTAACATCAAGGTACATAGAGGGCTTGGTGATCTTGATTAAATACCAGTCCCATACCCTTGTACATGACAAAATGCAATGGAAACATTGCAATCCCCCCAATCCTGAAATCCTGAAAAACTGATAAGTCTGCTGGATTGAGTGAGACCTCAAATTCTACGTTCTTGATATGAAATCCAATGAGGTTGGAACCACTCTCAAACATCGTGAGTCATTTCATGGTAATGTTAAAAATTTAAGTAAAAGCTCACTTTTATTTCAAGAATTTAACATTACCATGAATTGCATATCAATACTAGGGCCATAAGCTTGAATATTAGGGTGCCGTACTCCAAAACTCTTGTTTCTTTGAAAAAAAACTGTGTCTGGAACATCTTTGTGACAATTTTTTTGTGAAAAAACCAAGGAGCGATTTTTTTGCGGGAGCGCGCTCCCATGTTGTTCCCAATTTGCTCCCGCTCAGAGCGCGCTCCCATGTTGTTCCCAATTTGCTCCTGCTTGGAGCGCGCTCTAGGAGCGATTTAAAGGGGGAGGGCGGGGTGGGGGGCGGGTGGGGACGGGGGTAAGCCGTTCCTCGGAAACCCTGGTCCAGTGAACACTGATTGTATTCTCGAGCCCCAATTGGCCTATTTCTTGGACACTCATGGACAATAATAAAATTATCTTATCTTGTTGAACATCTATGCTAAGTATATTACAATATGTTATGGCCAGCCCAGATTCACACACGATCTGTATAGGATGAGGTATAAGATCAGGGGTGAAGAAGCAGACTGGTCATGGGACCTGGGTAGAAGCAGAACAGCCATTGGTTGTGAGTGAGAGAAAATGGTGCTATGGATTGTTTAACTTTCTCAGGTGTATCTTTAATTTCTTAAATGTTAACTTTTCTCTCATAAGGCCCTCTAATGTATGCTCATAAATTAGTTCTCTGGCAATTTTATGTTTGGCCTATTGTTTGCAATTTGACCTAGTAACTCATATCAGAGTTTCAAACTGATGTTGGCATTCAATTCGTGATTATGCAACTGCAATTTGGCACTAAATATATTGATAGCACAACTGTCAGTTGCACTCAACTTGAAGACTTGTGCATACTGCTTGAGAAAGTTTTGGACCCAAAGATTGCTTGGAATCCATTATAATTGTTTTCATATTAAAACTTAAAGCCTGAATTTACACCAGCCACAGTCAATACATTTTCTGTAGCAACTGAAATTCCTTGCTTGAATTAATTGCATGATAATTGTGGCAACCTATGGAGTACAATCTATGCAAGCTTTTTTTTTGAAATCTACTGCATTTTCAGGGGCTTTCTATTTTGATTAGGGCTCTCTTTTTGAAGTATGGTTTAAATTTTTCGCCAAGAAGCTACCAGAGAAGTTTTATGCCTTGCCATGATTTTTTTTACATGATGCAATTTTAGAAAGTCGTGAGAAATGAACTCACTTTTATTATAAATGCCTGATATTTGTTTTCAGTATCGGTGGATTACTACGGGTTCAAGTGCTTCAGCAAACTCAAAGTTATCGTTTGAGGAAAAGTATCTTTCACATCAACCTCAAACTTCAGGTGGTATTATGCCCCTCGTCTATATCTTCACCTGGTTATTATTGACATCTTTTGAAATTTAATAGAACCATAAGTAAAGATACTAAAATTTAAATGTCAATTGAGGTACTTGGAAAGGAGAGCATACTTAGCTCACACTCAAACCATATCATTGTGCTTCCACAAGAAGCCCCAGTACCAATGGCAGATAGATATCTGGTGTCAATGCCCTCAACTGTGCTGTGTTTTGCTAGCTATTTTCCATTTTATAACAACTGCTAATTTTAGTGTAGAGTCAGGAGCTTTCCAGGTGTGGGATCTATATGTTCATCATTCTAACTTTTCCTCCTTTCTTACACATAGGTGTCTTAGCAAATCTAATGGATTTATTTAACCTGTCAAATTGTAGTTTATTGTTTACTCAAATGGAAATTAACTTTTGCTCTTTATCAAGACATGATTCTTGCATCTTGTACAATTGCTCCTGCTTGCCTATCAAATGATGTTAGTCCCATGGTTACCAGATTTGGCTTGGCAGAAATCTCACCCAGGCAAAAGATTCAAGAATTTGACTTGGCTAGGGAAAAGCCTGGCTAGTACAAAAATGTGAAAAAATATACTTTTTTTGGTAAAACAAAATGGGCCAGGTTTCTATTACACGTGAAAACTTCCATTTCAAGTACCTGATACTAGTACATTCTTGAATTCCGAGAGATTGTGCTATGTTGCCTATATTGGATTTCTTGCCATGGTTTGCCCTTTGTTTTTTTCTCCCTATAGTCCAATCTCATACATTTAGAATCTTTTACCTATGTCCTATGACAAAACTTGGCTTCTTCGGAGTTTGTTTTTGGTCTTCTAGCAGGTTGAAATGGATTAATGGGAATTTGTTGTTATCCTACCACCTGCATTATAGCTGATGCCTTTGTTGGTTCAGTTGGTAATCTCATAGATTTTCTTCTTAGGCTCTCTTTGAGGTTATGTGCCAAAAAAATTTCATCCACTGCCTTATGATATTTGGCATTTGGTACTTGTCAAGTTAATATGTCATCATTGAATATTTCTCACAAAAATTCCGAAGGATCTCTCTCTCTGTTTATATATATGTACCGGTCTCTTTCTAGTACAAACAAATTTGTCTATGTTCATGTACTGTATTGTTTTTAGTATATTGAGGATTCAAAGTTATTTTAACCCTTGGTTTTAACTTTTGGACTGGTTTGTTTCTCAGTGGCTTGTTGATTCTCCTGGAACTATAACTGTCATGCCTTATATTACATCCTGGTCACTATACTTTCGGCTTATGTTGTGCATATATCTCTAGATTATTCTATCTGGTGTTTTAGCTTTTAGGTCTTCGTAAGCTAGACAGCCCTTGAGCAATCTGTATGTAGACAGTTGCATCAATGCATTGATTAGTTTTGGACATTTTTAGAATTGAATATGATTTTTATCTTTCTAGTTGGGATTTTTTGGGACATCATGAAAATGGGGAATATATCCAAATTTGGTTAAATTCAGTGATGAAATTCAGTTGACTTTGAAACTTGGGAATTAAATTGTTTTATTACACTATTTGGCATGGAGGAAAATTTTCTGAACTTCATAGTTGTTCAACACAAACATGAAGCAGGGGGCTTAGCATGAAAATAATGACCATTACATGATGGTAAATTATTGAAGTTGAAATGATGATGTGGATAATATTTAATCTACATTCTCCTTGATAAAGAAGGAAATATGAGAGGTGGATAAACCACAAAGTTGTAATCAGCAGAAAACAAGTCCAGAAAAGGGAATTAAACAGATAATTTATCGCATTTCTAAAACATGGATACAAAAGGTGAGGGAATGGGGAAATCAGTTGATACATGCTTATCCAGCCTATAGGGAGACATGGTATATCAAGAAGCCCCACTAATAGGAAGTGCATATACTTCTGACATGGGAACTGGGAACCAAAATATTTGTGCATAACTGGATGGAGGATTCTTTTTCCAATATTTTATTAGAGAAGGACACTGTTGCTCATGAATTTCCAAAGAACATCGAAACACACTATTCGAATTAACTGAGGTCATCCAAAAAAATAAGAAAATAAAGGCATAATCATTATTAGGACAAGGGATTAATAGGTAAAGCGTTGTAGGAGAACATAAAAGAAGTGAGAGAAGTATTGGAATCTTGTGTGGAAAGGGAAAAAAGAATAATGTTGACAAGGAAAAAAACCATGGATGAAGAATTTTAGTGTTAGAATTTTCAATTAGTTTATACCAAGTTTGTTGAAAGCTGAAAATCTATGCAGACAACATGATTAATACTGTTGGTGTGGTGATCATCAAGAGTGTTAAAATTGGCAACAAGGGCCAAACTCCATGTGGGTCATCTTATTTATGGCAGCCGATATTTTTCTTGGTTCCCTCTCATCGAGAGGTGTAGGATTGATCTAAAGATCATCTGATTCCGATAGGTATTCATGGAATTATGAATTTATTTGTGTTATAAGACAATTCGTCAAGGTTGGCCAACAACCAAATAAACCCAACATGTGCTCAATGTTTTAGTATAAAAAGAGGTGACTTGATGGTCATTTGTACACACTTCACTCTTGATTTCTCTTCACTTGTTTTGGGTTTTAGTGGAAGAGAAGTCTAAGAGGAGGAAGCCCTAAACGCAGGTCTAGAAGGAGACCCTATTTGCTGTAAAAGAAGGATTCCCTAGCTGCAGGTCTTGTGAAGGTTTGGCTGCAGTTCAAAGGGAGATCTAGCACGGTGGAGGAGGCCTAACAGCTGACCCTAAACAGAGTCTTATCATACCCTAGATGCCCTAATCTATACACTGTTTGAGACAGCCCTTAGACACTGGAAAAGAGTCAGTAAACTCGCTGCCCTAACCAGAAAAGAAGGTAGGGACAGCATGGGTGGTTTAAGGCTGTTAGAACCTCTTGGTGACTGCATGAAGGGTTGTTCCATGCTACAAAGAGGTCGCGTTAGGTAAGGAGAATTGCGGACTGTTTGTGGGCAGCTTTAAGGTAAGGGTGACACTGTTTGGCTGGCTAATAGGTGACAGCAATCCCTGTGGTAGGCTGCAGGCCTTGCCTAACTAAAATAGGGATCATGTGGAGGCTTCTTGGGCTGAAAAGTACCCAGAACAGTGACACAAATGGAGGAGACCCTCCCTTGATAAGGCTGCAGTATTTGAGGGATGTTTTAGGTGACTGTTTGAGGGTTGTTGTAGCACATGGCAGCATATGTGTATCAGGGTGTGCAGCACAAGTGTATCAAGGTGTGCAGCACAAGTGTATCAAGGTGCAGCATAAGACAAGGTGCATCGTAAGTGTATCAAGATGCAACACAAGGGGATGCAGCATGATGGGCACAGTAAGGTACAGTTTGAAGATGCAGCACAAGGAGGTGCAGCATGATGATACGGTGCAACAACATGATGTGTGCAGCATGATGATGAAGAGCAGCAAGATGGGTACAACATGATGAGGTACAGCTCAACAGTGATGCAACATGGTGCAACTCTGTGATGATGGACATGGTATGATGGTGCAACATGGTGCAACACTATGATAGGGTGATGGAATCACATGAGTCCATATCAGTTACCTCACGAGACATCTTCTTAGAGAAGATCTATGTTCTTATTTTGTCAAGTCAAAGTTTTGACTTCTGTTGTAAAGATAGTATCTCTCTCTCTCTCTCTCTCTCTGTGTTGAATTATTGAAGAACATATAAGAAGAATTGATCAAGGGTTTCCCTGCATTGGGGTTTGTCCTTGGCTAGCGCCACATGTTGTGTCCTCTTGTCTTGGCTTGTCTTTTGCGATTTATGTTATGTTCTATCTGCAGTTTACTTTAATGCTGATGTGATTGCTAATTTGGAAAAGATATTGAGCTAACTGTGAAAATTGATATAAATTGCTCTAAGCATAGAACATACCAACTTAACAAAGAGACTGCATACTGTGTTACACCTCATATTGTATGAGTTTCCCCATTGTGCTTTTCATCGCGTTGATGGAGTTTGCTGTTGGTGCCTTGGAGTTTTTGATGGACTTGGAGGACATAAGCCTTCATGGAGTCTCTTCTCTTCTTGGCATTTGATGGAGGATATCTTGGGAGAGGACTTACTCTTCTTTGGGGTATGCTCATGGGTGATGGTCTTCTCATAGTTTTGGATGTTTCTTTCATGCCTTTGGATCATTCTCTTGACATGTGGATGCTTGCTATTTCATGTGTTTTCTTCTTGGAGCATCCTAGTACGATGGTGTTATTATGATGTTATGCCACTAGGAGGAGGGGGTGTTCTACATGGCCCCCATGTTTTGAATGTGTGATGGGGGGATACTTGATGATTGGATGGGGTTAGTAGTTTGTTGTCCGTTCTCTCATGATCTTGATGTGGTGGGGTTATGTATGTTGCCTTGGTGTGAACTTCCTAGGTGATCTAACGTTGAGATACAAGACATCATTGAGGGGGAATATGTTTGGTGATGGCTAGTACCCTTGTTGAAGTATTTTTTTCTTTCTAAATTTGAGTTAGATGGTTGGATGATTTATATGATATGTTACTCCATTGAAGGTGGTGCATCCTAGGTTTAGGCCTAGATGGAGTTTTTATTTTGTTGTTATCATGGTGGGATTTTGTGAGGGAGTACATTTTTTTATTTACATGGTACAACACTTTGATCGTGTGCACCCACTCATTGGCACAAATGTATATGGTGATTTAATCATCTAGTGACTCTTCAGAGATGGACTATGGTTATATTAGAGCATTAGCCTTTGCGTAGACGTTGAGGATGATCAATCATTCTAGTGGCTACATGCCACTATTGGTGTAGCATCCTATTTCATTTTTCATCATTTCACACATGGAGGGGCTTATATGGAGGAGGGTTAGGGTTCAAGATGTAGCATTTTGTTCTTTAGCATAGATTCAGAGGCATGCATGCCTTATGCTCCTATTTTGGGAAAGGATGGTGGTACACTTCTCTAGGGCACATTTTTCTTGTGCACATGGTTTTGGTAAATTAGGTGACGGTTTTGCAAAACCTTTGGTCTTTCACATTCTTTGGTGAGTTCTAATCAACTTGAAGTATTTTATTGGGGAGTTGATTTGGTCAAACTTAATATGGTTGAGGTGGTTGCAGATTGGAGAGAATTCATTGGGTTCTTATCTTGGCCACTTGCACAATTTTTGAGTTGTAACCACGTTGGAGCATATTTTATGATCATTTTGAAGGAGTTGACTTTGTTAAATTTAATGGGATGAGATGATTGCACATTGGAGGTAGTACTTTTTATTTTTTGTTAGTTTTGTAGCTTGGGAGGCACTTTTTCTACATGGGTTGTCCCTAGGATGTGGAAGTGACCCTTCATATTCCCTCCCTAGTCACTTAACCTTATTAAGTGAGATTATAAAGTTAGAAAGTGTACTTTTTCTATTTAATTACTAAAAGTGACTTTATAAAGTTTGAGTGGCTGAAGTGATTTTAGATAATGGCTTTTTCTAAAATTGACTTAAGTCATCTCAATGAGAGATTAAGTCACCACTGTTGATCTTGAGATGGCAAAATTCAATGGTTTTAGTAATTAACGAGTTTATAAAAAGAAAAAAAGGGAGAGAAAGAGGCACACTTTTCAAGAGAGAAAGGAAAAGAGGGTTCAAGCAAAAAAGAGCAGCAAGGAAGGGCACAAATTCCAAGGCAGTTATCAGCAAGAGAAGGGCACGTTTCTCAAGGCATTATAGCAGGGAAAGGTGACTCTCTTCTAGGAGATTTTCAGCCTTTAATGCAGGCTGTACAACAGTAAATCTGGGCATGAAATTTCAGCTGAATGGGCACAAATTTCAATGAGAAATACTGCTGCTTTGTGCAGCAAAAATTGGCACAAAAATTGAGACAGCAAGGGCGCTCTTTTATAGACTTTTCTGGTGCATTTACTGCATATCGTACAGTCCGACTCCATACAATAGAGGCACGAAATTTTAGACAGCGTGTGGCATGGTTTTCAGGTGAATATTGGGCACAATTTTTGAGACAAGTACAACTTGTTTTTGCTGGAAATTAATTGTTGTGAACTCAGAAATTTCTCTGTGAGCATTTAATTAAAAAATTTAGTCTTCTCTACTGATTTTCCCTTTGGGTTTTTTCTAAGGGCTTTGCCCAAAAAATCTGAAGTGTCAATTTTTGTGGGTTTTTACTGTTCTTTAGCTTTTAAATTTCAGAAGTCAAATTGCATGTGTTTGGGTTAAAATACATTATTGCTGAAGTTTTTATGGGAGCTAGAAATCTAAATGTTCACTAAGTGTTTGATGAAATTCCTACATGTGATAATCACATTGTAGCTCAAATTTCAACAAGGTATTAGAGCGAGGTTGCTGAAGTACAATGGATAGGTGTTGACACAGGTTTATTGCAGCCTTGCAGGGATTACAAAAGGATATTGTGAAGGAAAAAGTGAATGTTATTTAGTTGGGGAAGATGGCTTCTGGCATCAGATATGAGGACAAGTTGGAAAGGGTCTCTAACTAGTTGCAGTGGAAAGTGAGAATGATGTTGATTTGGGGTAGCATCGGATGTGCTCTAGCCACAAAATTTGGTGGAAAGGTTGGGGCACATGAGATTTCCAATATCCAGAAAGGGTTTGGGCAGATTCTAAACAGATCAGGAGATATTAAAATGATTAATATTTTTAATGAGGTTAAACTTAGGGAAAATAAAATATTAATGTGTATTAATATGAATCTGTGTTAGAGTGGTCCAAAAGACATGGATCAAGCCAGATTTAATCTTAGTCATTGATTAGGGACTCAATCTTGGCCGTTGATATGTCAATAAGAAAAGTATAAGAGGAGGTTTGAGGGTCACTTGGAGAATACACCAGAGTGATTAGTCATTCTATTATCTAGAGTGGGGTTTGCTAAGAGAGATAGAATCAGTGATTGGGAGAGCAGTTGAGGGTAATTGAGTACAAAGAAACAGAGAAGGCAGAGATTGTGTCGGGAGAGCAACGCAACAACCAAGGAGAGTGACGCAGAGCTAGCAAGGGCTCACGCAGGGCCACAGAGAGGCAACCAAGTGTTGCACAGAGCACCAAAGAGGCTAGCATGTCTAACGCAGAGGCCCAGGAAGGTGACACAAGTCCTCCTGGGGCTGACGCAGGCCAAGAAAGGCTGACACAGGGCCAGC
Source organism: Pinus tabuliformis (assembly GCA_031772625.1). Taxonomy (NCBI): domain Eukaryota; kingdom Viridiplantae; phylum Streptophyta; class Pinopsida; order Pinales; family Pinaceae; genus Pinus; species Pinus tabuliformis. Next base: position 841,793,557 of record CM062819.1, on the reverse strand, counting down.
GTGAGATAGAGAGGGGCTGACGCAGTCCAGATTGGGCAAACGCTGGGGTTGCAGAACAGTTTTGCGCTGAGGAGCTATCAGAAGGATTTTCTAGGGTTTTAGCCAGGAGATTTCTCTCAAACCGTGAGGTATAGTTGCGAGGGAAATTCTCTGTTGGGTAGGCCAGTGTCAGCACCCAGATTGTACTCTGATATTGCTTAATAAGAAAACCCTCAGATAGCTGCACTGGTTTTCCTGCATTGGGTTTTTCCGGGGACATTGGTCCAAAATAATGGTGTCATGTGGTGTGTTTTTTCTTGTTTCTTCTAATCGTTGATCTGTAATACGCTGAGCATGCAATGGTGTTTATTTTCAGTATTTATCTTGTAATTAACTTGTTAAAGAAAAATAACAAGTAGGGGAATAAATCAGAAAAAGTGCATGAAGGGTTTCTAAACTAAGTAAACTTAGAAACTTCAACATGGTATCAGAGCGTGATTGTAGATCACAAGAGGACTAAGAGACATCGGTTGAGCGAAGAAATAGCAGCAGAAAACAGCTGTCCCGAGGTGACAAAAGCTGTTTCTAGTAGCGCAGAAGCCAAGTGTGACGTAGAGCCAACCAGAGCCACACAGAAGATGCACAGAGCCTCAAAGAGGCCAGCGTTGCTGTCGCGGAGGGCCAGAGGGTTGACGCAGGGCATCCCAGGGCTGACGCAGCCTGTCTGGGTTGATGCAGAGCCAGCGTGAGGTAGAGAGGGGCTAACACAGTTCATAGAGAGGCAGTTGCTGGAGTCTAGAAGGTTGTGGGAATATTGCAGAGTGGAGCTAGTGAGGTGCTGTAGTCAGAACAGTACCTGACAGAGCAGGGCGAGTGGAGTTGTTATCGAGGGTTTCTAGCCGAGGAACCTAGATCAGCAGTGCAGTTGCACAAGATGATCAGAGTAGGGGGCATCTCGACAAGCGACAAAAGGATTTCCAGGAGGGAAATCAAGACTCAGAGGTAGTCCAGAAGAGAACTTCCAGATGAGAAGTAGAGACTCAGAGGAGTCGAACAGAGAACTTCTAGGAGGGAAGTAGAGGAGCGCCATGGCACTACATGGGGTAAGAGACCAGGATAGACTGGACGGAGCATCGAACTTCGCAATCTGGAAGGCCATAATCTTATTAGTGCTTGACAGGAATCGTGTCAAGAACTTCGCCTTGAAGGTTATAGCTATCCTAGTCGACCCCAATGATAACGACAAGTACGAAGAGGCGATGGTGAGGGCCAAGTGCATTATCCTTGACGGGGTCAAGGATCATGTGGTACCACATATAGCCGAGAAGGAAACGACAGTTGAGATGTGGGAGACTCTCAAGAACCTGTACCAGCATACTACTGTGCAAAGAAGAATGCTGCTCGAGAACCAGATGAGGTCTTATCAGATGAAGAAGGGTCAATCGATTGACACCTTCCTCGGAGGACTAAATGAGATCCGAGACCAGTTGATTGCTATAGGAGCAACATTGGATCAAGAACTTATGGCGAGGAAAACCCTGAATGCTGTCTCAGAAGATTGGGAAGTGTTTATCCAGAGTATCCTGGGCAGAGGGACTCTCCCACCTTAGGACGAGATGTGGGCAGCTCTTCGCCAGGAAGAGATCAGACGACAGTTGAAGACAGGTAGCAACAACAAAGGGATCAAGGTCAAGCAGGAGGAGGAGGATGTGGCCCTAGCATCTGAGGGAAAGCAGGAGAAGCGGAAGAAGAAAGATCTCTCCAAGATCAAGTGCTTCCATTGTGGGGAGCTGGGTCACTATGCGACCTAGTGTCCAAGGAAGAAGAGTAAGATAGAGTCTTTCGAGACTAAGGCAGTGCCAACACGACAGAGAAGGAAGTTTTGACAGATGATGATTGTGCCATGAGTGCACACACACCACTTGAGTGGAAGTGGGGAGACATCGAGCTGTAGTCAGGTGGACTACAGGCGATGAGGGGTAGGATCCTCGAGGTACCTAGCCTCTTGGATTAGACCTTGTTAGAGGAGCCCCGATGAGAAGTAGCAGGACTGACTGAGTGGGTGAGACGGATGCGGATGGAGCGGCAAAGAGAGCTACAAGGTAGGAGTCCCGAGACAGCATAGAGCTAGCAGGCTGCAACAGTGCGAGAGGCACAAGAGTGTTGCACCAGTGCAAGAAGGCATAGAGAGGTGTGCAACGATGCGAGATGCAGGGAGGTGTTGCAGCAGCGCAGAGGTCAGAGAGAGGGAGCACTTGTTAGTGACAGAGGGAGCTTGAGCGTCAGTGGGTGTTTCTAGCCCAACCGGGAGGTCAGTTGGGAGATCAGTTATTTACTTCTCAGTAACTGAGTTGTAGTGCAACAGTGGGCATCACGATGCAGCATGATGAGAGGAGGTGCAGTGCTGGGAGAAAGGACCAGCAACAACACGAATGCCGAGGGAGCTGTCGTACAGATGCAGCAGTGGCAATGGCAGAACCATGGGCAGCAGTACAGGAGGCAACAATGCAGAGGATGGTGGGTAGAAAGGCCTAGCATCAGCACAGGTATCGATGCCAGATGATTAGAGTAATACTCAGTGAGGGGTATTGCTAGAGCACAGTCCTCGCTAAGAGGGAGTGTTGATTTGGGGTAGCATCGAATGTGCTCTAGCCACGAAATTTGGTGGAGAGGTTGGGGCACATGACATCTCTAATACCTAGAAAGGGTTTGGGCAGATTCTAAACAGATCAGGAGATATTAAAATAATTAATATTTTTAATGGAGTCCCTAAGTCTAAACTTAGGGAAAATAAAATATTAATGTGTATTAATATGAATCTGTGTTAGAGTGGTCCAAAAGACATGGATCAAGCCAGATCTAATCTTACTCGTTGATTAGGGAATTAATCTCAGCCGTTGATATGTTAACAGGAAAAGTATAAGAGGAGGCTTGAGGTTCACTTGGAGAATACACCGGAGTGATCAGTCATTCTATTCTCTAGAGCGGGGTTTGCTAAGAGAGATAGAATCAATGATCAGGAGAGCAGCTGAGGGGCATTGAATACATAGAAACAGAGAAGGCAGAGATTGTGCCGAGAGAGCAGCGCAACAACTAAGGAGAGTGACGTAGAGCCAGCAAGGGCTCACGCAGAGGCAACCAAGTGCTGCACAGAGCACCAGAGAGGCCAACGTGTCTGACACAAAGGCCCAGGAAGGTGACGCAGGTCCTCCTGGGGCTGACACATGCCAAGAAAGGTTGACGCAGGGCCAACATGAGACAGAGAGGGGCTAATGCAGTCTAGATTGGGCAGACGCTGGGGTTGCAGCATAGTTTTGTGCTGAGGAGCTATTGGAAGGATTTTCTGGGGTTTCAGCCAGGAGATTTCTCTCAAACTGTGAGGTATAGTTGCTAAGGAAATTCTTTGTTGAGTAGGCCAATGTCGGCACCCAGATTGTACTATGATATTGCTTAATAAGAAAACCCTCAGATAGCTGCATCTTTTTTTCTGCATTGGGTTTTTCTAGGGACATTGGTCCAAAAATAATGGTGTCATGTGGCGTGTTTGTTCTTGTTTCTTTTAATTGCTGATTTGTAATATGTTGAGCATGCACTGGTGTTTATTTTCAGTATTTACCTTGTAAATAACTTGTTAAAGAAAAATAATAAGTAGGTAGGAATAAATCAAAAAAACTGCATGAAGGGTTTCTAAACTAAGTAAACTTAGCAACTTCAACAAATGACAATTGTTCTCAAGGAGAACAAGCTGTGGAACTTCGTTAGCATTGTTGTGCTTGTACCCACATCAGATCCTATTGCTCTAGATGTTCATGAGGTGAAGGAAGCAAGGGCACAAAGGATTATCTTGGATGGTGTGAGAGACCACCTCATTCCACATTTGGTTGAGAAACAAACAACCAAGGAAATGTGGGATGCACTTAAAAATTTGTATGAGGCAAAGAACGAGAATAGGAAAATGGCCCTTAAGGACAAGCTCCATAATACTAGGATGGTCAAAGGAGAGAGTGTGGCCTCCTATCTCACCAGAGTTGCTTAGGTGAAAGATGAGTTGGCAGTAGTTGGAGAGGTCATTTCAAACTCAGAGTTGGTGCATATAGCTTTGAAGGGCTTCACCAAGGAGTGGGATGTTTTTGTGAAGTGTGTGGTGGGTAGAGAGCATCTTCCAGATTGGAGCAGGTTGTGGGATGACTTTACTCAAGAAGAGATCCAAGAGTGTTCTATGAGTAGAGATCAAGTGAAGACAGATGGTGGTGATGAAGAGAATGTGGCCCTTGTAGCAAAGGGTAAAGGAAAAGGTAAAGGTAAGGGGAGTGGGGGATCCACTTCTGGAAAGGACATGAGCAAATTCAAGTGCTTTGCATGTCACAAGTTTGGTCACTATGCAGGCCAATGTCCAAACAAGAAGAAAGATAAGAAGGAGAATGAGGAACATGTAGTTGGTTCATTTGAAGTTATTGAGTTTGCAAAGAGGTTCGAGAAGGAGTTTTCCTTGGTATCTTATCTTTCAAGGAGTAGTGTTGCCGAGTGTGAGAACAATGGAGTTTAGTTTGTGGACAGTGGGGCATTGCGCCACATGACAAGGACTAGATCTATGTTCTTGAGTATGACACGTATTGACTCAAACATACGTGTTGACAATGGGGTGCACACCATGTTGATTTTTGGATGCGCTCTAGCCTCGAAATTTTGCAGAGAGGCTAAGACACATGCATTCTCCAATACCCAAAAATCATTTGATAAAATTCCACCCAGAGATGGTTTAATTAAAATAATTAATCATATTTAATGTATTCCTAAGTCTAAACTTAGGAAATGTGATTAATTAAAGGGTATTAATTAAGTCTGGTGTGAATCTTCTAGAAGAAGACGATGATCAACTCCCAATTAATCTCAGCCTTTGATTATGTTTTAATCTTGGCCGTTGGTTCTCCAACGAGAGATTATAAGAAGGAGCTTGATGGGCACTTGGAGAACACACTGGACACACCGAGATAGTGAGATCTAGAGATCGAATTTCTCAAGAGTAGCAGCGTTGAGTTACCGGAGAGAGATTGAGTGATATTCTTGCAGTGAGGGGCGGGGATAGTAGACCAGAGGAGCATTTTCCTATTATGGAGAGTGCAAGGCAGAGAAGGCAACGAGAGTTTCAGAGAGGCAGTGCAGTGCCACGCAGAGGCATCGCAAAGCTTTAGGGGGAGTCCGCATTTTTGCTGGGAGCAATCAAGATCTAGAGCCAGAAGCTGGGGTGTGAGATTGGAGGGCCAGAGGGTCGAAGTTACAGTCAGTAGAATATTAGAGGAGGAGGTGATGCAGTTCCTAGAGGTTGTGACACAAATCTTCGTAGGCTGATGCAAAGACTTCGTAGGCTGATGCAAAGACTTCGTAGAGGCAACATGGGGCTAGCGATCTAGAGATTGGATTAGATTCAGATTGCTAGAGACAATGTGAGATTTTTCTCACTACCTCTTTGCCAGTTTATTCTCTGTATCAGATTGCGAGTTTGGGCATCTAATGATTTGTACTCAGATTACTAAAAATAGTAATAAAACCCCCAGCTGCTGCATCGGTTTTTCCAAGTTGGGTTTTTTCTGGGGACATTGGTCCAAAAACAACGATGTAATTGTGTGTGTTTATTTATCTCCTGTGTAGTATTTTGTTTTCGCAATATTTTATGTTGTGAAGGCTGTAGTAGATTTTATTTCGATGTTTATTGTGTAACACTGTAAATAACTTGATTCAAAAATTAACAAGTAGGAGAAATTTAATCAATTGTTGCAGTAGGAATTCAGGTCACCAAATTTTCACACACCACACATGTTGTGAGGGGGATTGGATATGTGATATTCCAGTTGGAGTTAGGAGGATACCAGGAGGGTGACCCTGTGCTTTGGGTACTAGAGATGCAAGCAAATCTCCTCTTTGTGGTAGCTCTGGAGGATGACAGATATGCTATTTTATTTTCTAATGGATAGGTGGTGATTTATCTAATGGGAGAGTGTGGATGTAGCACAAGTTTTTGGCATCTGTGTTGGGTGCAAGCTGACAGGTCATCTTGTGGATGGTGAGGCCGGATGCATCTCATGTTCAATGGTAGTGTCAGAGGTCACTGGAGGAGAGGATTCTTCTAGCTCGGTCAAGAGACCGTCATGGTTTGAGATGGTATAAGAGGATGCTTGGGGTGGGAGACAAGTGTCTCCTATGAGCATGGGTTATTGGCACATGTCTTCAGTTCATGGACAAGTAGTAGGATAGGTTGTTGAGTAAGAGGAAGCTGCTACAGTAAATAGTGTGATGCACTTGGAGTCAGATCCAGGTGGTAGAGGTGCCAAAAGTACATCACTCGCTAAGAGGGAATGCTAGTTTTGTAGTTCGGGAGGTGCTTCCACATGGGTTGTGCCTAGCATGTGGAAGTGGCCCTTCATATTGCCTCCCTAGTCACTTAACCTTATAAAGTGAGTTTGTAAAGTTTGAAAGTGTACTTTTTCTATTTAATTACTAAAAGCGACTTTATAAAGTTTGAGTGGCTTAGCCGCTTAAGTGATTTTAGAAAGTGAATTTTTCTAAAAGTGACTTAAGTCATCTCAATCAGAGATTAAGTCACTAGTGTTGATCTTGAGATGGCAAGATCTAATGGTTTTACTAATGAGTTTCTAAAAGGAGAAAAGGAGATGAAGAGACAAACTTTTCAAGAGAGAAAGAGAGGAAAAGAGGGCCAAATTCCACAGCAGCTAGCAGCAAGAGAAGAGCATGTTTCTCAAGGCAGCTTACAACTGGGAAAGGGCACAATTTTCTAGGATATTTTTCAGCCATTAATGCAGGCTGTACAACACTAAATCTGGGCACAAAATTTTAGCTGAGAGGGCACGAATTTCAAGGAGAAATACTGTTGTTTTGTACAAGAAAAATTGGGACAAAAATCGAGACAACAAGGTGCTGTTTTCTAGATTGTTTTCTGGTGCATTTAGTGTAGTCTGTAGTATGTATGACCATACAGTTTGTACAATAGAGGCATGGAATTCTAGACAGCCTGGCACAGTTTTCGAGAGAATCTTGGGCACAATTTTTGAGATAAGTACAGCTGGTTTTTGCTGGAAATTAATTGTTGTAAACTCAGAAGTTTCTCTGTGAGCGTTTAATTAAAAAAATTCCTCCTCTACAGGTTTTACCTTCAGGGTTTTTCCAAGGGTGTTGCCCAAAAAAATCTTAGCAGACATTTTTGTGGGTTTTTACTGTTATCTTCAGCATTTAAAGTTTGGATTTAGTCTTCAGTGTTTTTTCTCATACAAATCAGATTGCATGTGTTTGGGTTAAAATACATTATTGCTGAAGTTTTTATTGGAGTTGGAAATTTGAGTGTTGACTAAGTTTTTGATGAAATTCCTACATGAGATAATCCAATGTTACCAGACTCGGAATCGAAAATAAATCGGCGAGGCAAAAGAACGAAGAGTTTTAATTGGATCGGGGAAAAATAAAAAACAGTGAATTCAATAAATCAAGATATACACATATATTGAATTAAGAAAAAACATTTTTCATTGATATTAAATAAATCCATTTCCAAACAATGCATAATAACAATAAATGTCCAAAATATCATGAATGAATAAGTATCTCATATATGTTATCAGTCCAAACATGATCCAAAGTACTGGGTCCTCACTCCTAACCTGTGACTACATAGAACCATAAGCATCTACTTCTAAAAGTTTATAAAATACTGCGTACCAATCAGTAAAAAAGCAGTGACTGAAATCTCTTGATTGCTGCTAAAATGATTTGATAATGGTTTGCTACTGAAATCTTTGACAGAGCACACGCTGAAGCTACACTGGAGCACACTGCACACTACGCCTCTATTACACTACGACTCTATTACGTTGAGTAAATTGAAACTGAAACCATGACTCTATTACCTTCTCGACTTATGAGTTGTAGCCCTGAACAGTGACAAGTCAATTATGGACCAACTTTTAATTTTTAACCTAACTAAACTATGAAGCGAAAAATGCGGGAACCCTAAAAGTTAAACCCTGTGCTCGCCGAGTTGAGGGTTGAAATAGCCGTAGTCCCCTAAATCGCAATTAATCAGTGAGTCACTAGTCAAACTCGCGTTGACCATGAGTCAAACTCAGTCAGCAAGAGTTTGACTCGCCCAGAGTTGAATCAGATCATTTGAGGGAAGAGCAGAGTTTGACTCATGATTAATCATGAATGATCGAAGATTCATGTTTTACTGAGATAATCACATTGTAGGTAAAATTTAAACATTTTTGCAAAGTTTTTGAAGGCCCCAACACCTTTGACCTATCATGCATGTGAAGTGCTCCACCTATTCAGAGCTTTGCACACTTTTCTTACTGAGCTAGTTAGAATATTCTACTTTTGGACCAGACTCCACATGTGGGAAGGAGTTCCTTGTTGACTTGGTTCTTGCACACCTTCCCACACCTTGTTCACTTGTGATGATGGGCTGTGCTACTCATGAGACTCACATGTGCTTCATGAGAGGATATTCATTGCACACATGTTCATTCACCTCGTGATCACAATAGTATTTTTGGAGGATGCTATGGCGCATTCTCTTAGGGAGGTTGCTTTATGACTCATTCATCCTTCTTGGAGGGTGCACATACGAAGGAGGATCTATTTTTATTTAATGGAGCTTTGCATATTGGAGGTTGTAACCACTTCAAAATTTTATCATTTGTTCATGAAGTGGTTACATGAAGAATATTATTTGCATGCATGCATCTTGTGCACTGCTTGCTACTATTTTATTGTTTTCTCACTCTTGCATCTTGGATGGCACACTTATTAAGATCTTCTAGGTGGACTTGGGAGCACATCTTCCCTTGTTAAGGATTATTTTTGTGGGTATTGTTGAGCTAGCACCTTGGAGAGCACATTGCATGAGGGAAGTTTTAGCATTTTCACATGGTAAAACCTATTTTAGTAGTGCACCCTCTCTTCTTTTGAGGAAAAAATGCATACTACTTGCTATTTTTGGATGGAGCAAACTCTCTTAGAGAGGCTAGTGTCCACACACCATTTTGATTTGGTCAACCATTGATTGATCATGGATCAAACTATTCCATTATTATATTATTTTTTGGCTTGTTATGGAATTAGTTGGATAATAATAATATTTTATTTTAAGAGAGAGAAACTAAGCCTATAAAGAGAAGCTCTCTCCATTTGTAAGGGTTGAGAATTTGGGGATTGAGGGTCTCTCCCCTTGGGTTACATTGTACATCATTTTCTCAAACTTAATGGAAGATTGGATGCATTTGAACTATGTTATGTGAGGTTTTATGTTCACAATTTGTTCACATGTTGTCTATTGTTGTAAGAAACCTTTGTAAGTAGTCATGAAGGCCTTGTAATGGAGTATGTACCATTTGGATAATGTGATGGTGAAGATTTCAACTCTTTGATGTTCATTGTTGTTATATTAAGATTGCATCTTACAAACTAGCTTGTTGCTTGAATTACCATAACGCCTCCTACAGGACTTGATTAGAGTATCACCCATAGCTCTCCAAGGTTATTTTTTTGCGTTCAATTTCAGCAAGTTAAGACTGATTTGTGACATGCATGGAAACTGATGTTTGCCTTACATATTCATGCATTTGCACTTTTAGATCCATGCCTCTTTAACTTCATTTTGCCCAAGATTTGATAGTCAGTAGTCTTGGGGTCTTCCATCACCTTTTTGTTCTCACACCTTTCATTTTTCCATCTATACTACGACCTTTGTTTTGTTACAGGTTAGTCTTCAAACATCATGTAAAGTCTCCACTCCATAGCCTTTGCAATCATAATTAGGGATATATGCCTTATGTTGGAGAAGAGCCAATGTAAAGAGAGAGGAAGAACTATTGAGGTGATAGTGGGTAACCTTCCTCAGTTAGACAAAACTAACACCTTGTTCTTAGGACTCTACACTTTGGGGGTGCTCAATTTTGTTGTAATAAACAATGTCTGAAAAGCTTTGCTTGGAAACCCTCATTTATTTCTTTGTTGATATTAATTAATCTACCTATCTCTTGGATATCCTTATAAAGAAATAAGTAGGAAGAGGTTGGTGGAGAGGTAACCTAAATCAGGGGTTTCCTAGGGCCATCATAGAGAGAAGAAGTATGAGAAAGCATATGTTGATGAGGTCAAGGTTAGGAGAGAGAGGGGATTGATGGGGACTAGTGCACACCAGTGTTTTAAAAAACGATCGAACCGATTCAGAATCAGGCGAGTCAATTGAATTGAACCCTTGCTCGTGTCGACTCGGTACAAAAACCGGGCCAAAGGCTGCTCTGTTACAAAACCAACCAAGCCGATCACCGTCTCGGCCGGTTCGGTAATAGACTGGCCGGCTCGGCCAAGTCCAACATAAACCTGGCAAGCTAGTCAAACCCCATCCGCAGCAGAAAAGGGAGGGAAAGGAGACTCCAAATTAGGTTTGTTTTTGGTTTTAGGTTTTTTGCATGTCCATCTAACCTCTCCCAAGCCTATAAAAGTTACCCAACCCCCTCACATTTCCTCACAGCGATCTCATTGCATTTGTGTGAGCATTTGTGAGGAGTTTGTGAAGAGTTGGTTTTTTCGGAGTCGCGTGAGCAATCATTGGAGCAACATTGAGGAGCTTCTTGAGTAGTCATTGGATCAGCATTGAGGAGTTGGTTTGTTGGAGCAACATTGAGGAGGCTAAAGCCTAGAGGTATTTTTTTTCACTTCTCAAATCTTCCTTTGCTGGTGTTTTATTTTTGCAAATTTGGAAATTGAAAAGAGTAACTTTTGTAAAAGAAATGACCATTGAAGAGTTGTTTTTTTTCTCTTTTCATTTTCAGATTTGTTTCCTTTCGTTTCCAAGTCCAAATATCAGAAAATGGCTCCTAGAGCGAAAGATGCTGCTTGGGCATATGCTGAGATGATTGATAATCAAATGCATTTCAAATTTTGTCATATAAAAGTTAAGGGAGGTGGAGGGGGCATTCATAGGCTGAAACAACACTTGGTATTAGAGGCCAATTTACTCCATGTGCAACACCAACAGAATAAATTGGGGATATTAGGAAAGAGTTGCTAGAAAAATTTGAGAAGTTTGAGGAAGAAAAAGCTAGGCAAAAAGAAATAGACGCTGAAATTGGGAGGAAGAGGAGTATAAAACACATGATGGCTGCCAACCCCTATTTTGATTATGAGGGCTCTTCATCTATCCCTTGCACTAATGTATGTAACCCCTTTTGCTATGTTCCTCCCTCTTTGGAGTCTGTCTATTCAAGAAAAGGGTAAGGGTAAAATAAAAAAGAAGGGTGCCCAAGGGTTAACAATTCCATAAGAGGGAATTGGAGGCCTTGATGAAGATGATCCCAACCTTGTGGATTGTTTGAATTGAGAGACGAGATTTTCCTCATTTGCTTTAGCATCTGCCTCATCTTGTTCCTTCCGATATTTTACAAGTTTTTCCTTGCTTAAACCTTTTCCCTCTGTCCCATTCTCTTTAGGTGGGTCAGTGCATATTCAAATCCCGTTGCCTCTTCACTCAAGTAAATGTGCTTTAACCCGGGTGGATGATCCCTTAAACTCCTTTTGACACTCATTGCAAACCCATGACAATAATCCCCCTCTTGGGATCTTCACTACAACAGTTACATATTTCCAAAGTGGTGACTTTGGATCAACTTTAGAGACAAATTCAGTGTCATGTTCCTCTGCCTCATGAATGGCTGAACTTGAATTTGCCGTGATGATGATGTAAATGAAACTGCAAAATAAAATTGACAATTACAAATTCAAACTCAAATAATTTTAACAAAGATTTGGTGATATTCTAGTGAAATAATAAATATTTGTTTATACATTCTGGCATCTTAGAGAATTAGAGAAGTACAGTTTCTCCTCTATCACATGGCACAAACAAGTTCGCTTGATCAAGTACTACCTATAAGGCTATATGCATTTAAGAAAACAAAACCGTGGAATACTGGAAGCTCTCTTTTCTCTGCATTGGGATTTTAATGGTCCTCTAGTGGCTGGTGCATTGTATACAAAACACAGATATTCTGATTGACATATTTAAATTTTAAATGGACAACTAGTGATCACTGATAATGTGTAACCACATTCCACAATTAAAACATCATATAATTGTTGAATCTTCCTTTGTTATTAGTTTTGATTTTGGTTCAAAACTTAATTCTATGGTTGTGCTTGCATTGTATGTAAGTTGCCCCATTTTGGAGGTGCAACATTATAGTATCCAAGTCAAGGGTGCAGTCTTGGTGGTTGAGGCTATGCCACTATGGTAGCATGGTGAATTGAGGGATGTGATGCATGGATGACATGATATTGATAGTTGGGGGCAGTGTTTTGTGTAAGAACACATTTACTAGGGCTAGGTGGGGTGAGTGGTCAACGAGAAGCCATTTTGAGTGACTTGTTCCATCTCCATTTTAGCTTGGATGTGGTCCTTTTTTCCTTTTATGTCTATAATGTTCCTTGAGAGCTAGTTTAGTTGCTTTAAGATTTTGCTCCCAAATGTGGACAAGGGAGTCCTCCACCCAGAAGCTCCAAGTTTTTGAAATGAGATCATAAATTGTGTTGTCCCACATCCATAAAGGGTTAAAATTTTAGCTTTGAAAGGGGCTGGGCTGAAAATTGGTCATTAGAGGGATGAAAAGATTACTGTGGAGTTTCATTTAGTGATGAGTTTTTATGTATCGTGGCTACTGCATAAATAGCTATGTGGATTATGCCTGCAAGTGTTGTGAATAAAATTGAGATTCTTAGGATCAGAACCTTGGTTATCAGAGCACGAAGATTCAAATTTTGTTGCTGACCTTATTTAGGCAAGTGTTTTGGCATGCAAGATGTATAAATTTTAAAATGGCATCTGTGGCTTTTGGATGGTGCATCAGCTAACTTCTTGTTGTTAACTTGAAGTTGTTGCTCAATGTTGGAGGATGGTTTAGGGCTTTAGGTGTGGGCATAATCATTTCCAATGTGGCATCACATTAAGCAATCAATTGCAAAGTATTTCCCCATTTCTAACTATTCACTTTGGAGTCTGAGATGTAATAGCATCAGACAACGAAAACCTTGTGGCTCTTGCCTCGTCTGCTTGCCTGGAAGTTGGAATGGTGGACACTGGAACCGCTTGCAGTTGCGGCATAATTGCAGCTTTGGAAGCTTGGCTCCAACTCAAGGTTTTGAAGTTGACCATGGCGGCTCCAACATAGGCAAAGATGATTGTTGCGGCTCCAATAGGTGGTTGTCACGGCTCCAACAGACGGCTCTTACCGTGTCACGATTCCAACAGGCACGCGACGACTCTTTCACTGTCACAATGGCTTGAGAGTTGAATGAGTCAACCAATGAATGAGGCAGCCTGACGGGTTAGGTTTAGAGTGTTCATCGTTTCCCGACAATTGCTGATTTGATCCATTCTCAGTTTGATGTGTTTTCGTTATCAGATCTGTTTGCGAAAATCCATGATCTATATCACAATTTCTAGATCTGTATCATGATTTTAGTGATATGGATCCAGAATTTCGGAAACGGATCGAAAAAGCCTTAAAACGTGGCGGATTCGTTTCTGCTCAGCAATTGTGCATTTCCAAAAAATTGAAATGGGAGTGATACGTATCTAGGACATTTCCAAGTCGGATTGTACACGTTTCTGTACCCGAAATGGCGATTGGTGTTTCAGAGGGTTAGGGACGTGTTTCTGGCAACCTAGGTTTTAACTTTTAATGGTCTACTTTGTATTATATGGTGTATGCTTAAAAATTTGATACTTTCTACCTTGTACTGTTTGTTGGTAATTGCTAGAATCTAGATTGATGCTGCTTGAATAATTAATCATAATGTGCTATGGATGCTATTTCTATCTTGATTTATGTACAAATATGCTTGTTTTCATATCCTCTGCAATTATTTTGGCATTATGAATGTTCCTTTTTGTAATATAAATGCAATATATATATATATATATATATATATATATATATATATATATATATATATAATCCTCACTGCCGAAGATTTTTGGAAAATGGCACTTCTGACACTTCACTTCAAAAAACACACTGGCTTCATCCCTGCTTTGTGCGACACTGGTTTTAATTGAAGTGTTGTAGGAGATTGACCAAAGGTGATGCTTATACATGCCTGTGTGATAATCCCATATATTATATCCTTTTTAAGGTAATGTAAGAGAATTCTTATCAGCTGCAGGAAAAATTTTAGAGACACATTTTGTATAAGTTTATCATAGTTAGGTTGTATTTTTTTTGAAAGCAATTCCTTTAAACTTAAGGAGAAGCATTAAAACTGGTCTGAAGAGGTTGGCCATGATAAGCAGGTTACTTGCATGGCAAAATGCTTCTTGGGATCTGAAGCACTGGATATAAGCAGTTATGTTCAGTTGTACTCATTGTCAGAATTACCCAGCACTTGCACTTGGGCCCAACAACTTAATCTTGCCTTTTGGGAATCGTACTTGGTAGGTGGTGTGAAATGCCTCCATTTTCCTACTGGACCATGACCCAATTTCCAGTTGGACAGTCCTTTGAGTGCATATGAAAGTGTAATATCATACTTAAATATTCTGGGAAAAGACATAATTCACTTCTAATCATTACAATTTTTGGCGAATATAGTCAATTTAGGAATATTTTATTTACAAAATTGGTTAATCTTTTAGAGAACTTTTGCCAATTGGGGAAATTTACTGTCAGATAATAAAAAAGTCACTTGGACAAAAGTAGCTAATAAAGTTTTCCCTTTTCCATTGCCAAATATTTTTGGTACTTGTCAGTTTAATTTACGGTGATTGAGCATCCAATATGACAGTTTAATTTACAAACAGAAAAATGTGTTTTAGATGTATATGACATCTTTCTATTTGTTGGTATTTGTATATAGCATATCTATTTGGCGTTGATTATTTGCTACTAGTTTTGTTAGTAAATGCAGGGGTCAAACTTGAGAGATCTCAACATGGTGTGCTGAGCAGTTGTGTTAAGTTCTTCTGGTTATATATGTTTATTTAGTGTTACTATGGTTTCTTGTTTTATTTATAATTCAGCCATTTTTGTATAACTTGGTTTGCTTTTTGTTGTTCCTGCAGCACGCTGGCCAAATTTTCTGTGTGTTTGTACGGTTTTTTCTTCGGGTTCAGTTCAGCTTCGTTGGTCTCAGTGGCCTGCAAGCCAATCCAACACAGCTCCAAAATGGTTTGCAACAAACAAAGGATTGCTGGGAGCTGGGCCAAGTGGCATTATGACTGCTGATGCTATTATAACGGATACAGGGACAATGCTTGTAGCTGGTGTTCCAATTGTGAATCCATCGACAGTTGTAGTTTGGGAGGTTACTCCTGGCCTTGGAAGCAACCCTCAGGCAACAGTTAAGATGAGCACAGGAATTGGTGTTCCGCCCTCTTTGAACCCTCCATCATGGGCAGGCTTTGCACCCTTGGCTGCATATTTGTTTAGTTGGCAAGAATATCTTTGTACAGAAGGGAAAAATATACAATCACAGCTTGATAAAGAGACAATAGAAGCTATTTTGCTTCAATGTTCTCCAGTGTCCAATTTTTCTGCATATGTGAGTCCAGAGGCAGCAGCTCAATCAGCTGCGACTACTACATGGGCCTCAGGAGTTTCTGCAGTTGCATTTGATCCATCTCGTGGAGGATCAGTACTAGCTGTTGCAATAGTTGAAGGTGAAAGATACTGTTGCTTCTATCTTATTGAGGCCATGACACTTGATAGCTAGACAATTTGGCACATAGAATCTTGATTTTTAGATATCTTAATTTCTTTTTAGTTTGATATCTTAAATTGAATAGTTGAAGGTGAAATTGATTCTAAGAGTAACTATGAAGGATGAAAAAAGATAATCAAGGGTGAGAAGCAGCAACAGTAGGAGATCTGAAATGGAAGAAAATTGTTCGTATGGAATAAAAGGCTTCTACTTTTAGTGATTATCATCTCTATGCCTGACAATTGATTTCTGATTTACGAAATATTAAATCATTTATTTTTTCCTTCTTTTCAAGGTCTCTGAAAAGAGTTTGTTTTATTTGTTGTGCCCTTTAAGTGCTGAATCGGGTCCTAAATCTAAGGATCATAGAGGAACTGGCAAAACTGGAACTTTGAACCGGGTTATTTTGCCTCTTGTTTTCTGAGAGAAAGGAATAGATGTTTGTTGGAATGCTAGGCAGCTGTTTAGCTGCATTGTCACTAGTAATATCCTGTCTGCAATAGAATTTGACATTGCTGCTTTTATTTAGTCTATTTTTATTTCAATCCACTAGACTTGGATTTGTAGGCAAACAGACTGATCAAAAACATGGCTGAATTAACAGTTATTTTTACTATACTAATGGCATCCAAATTACATTCCATCAGGCCAATATATGTCTCCACACAATCCTGATGAGGGGCCATCTCTAACTGGTTGGAGGGTGCAGCGGTGGGAAAGTTCACGTCAGCAGGTTGCACTGCATCCCCTTTTTGAAAATTCTAATACAAATTTTGGTGGACAAGCACCAATGACGACAATCTGGACCACCAAGGTAAATAAGAGCATATCTCCAATAAAAGACTTCAAAGGTTCTCGATCCCTTGCTACACCTGGAAATTTGTTAGCATCCCAGGCATCAGTGGATTCAAATGGTGACAAATTCAACTCTGACCTAGCTAATCAGCACAGTGACGTAAGGATGCTAGCAAAAATTGTCTTTTCGAGTCATGGAGGGGAGGTTGCTTTTGCTTTTCGGTATGGCGATGTTCATCTATTCTCTGGCAGTAGCTTTAATCTCATAGATTACTACTGTGCCACGGTTGGGGTTTCTGTTGCCCTACCAGCTTTCTCTTCTACTAGCTGTTGCCTGGCCTCTGTTTGGCATGATAACAGCAAGGATTGCACTGTACTGAAGATTCTGCGTATTCTACCTCCTGCTAGTCAAAGTAGTCAAGGGAAAGGTAATGCAGCTGCCTGGGAACGAGCTATAGCAGACAGGTATGAAGTTGATTTTGTTTGTCATCTTGTTGCATCTCTGTATTTATATTGTGGTTTATTTCACTAGCCTACAGTTTGATTATTCTAATCCATTACCAGATTTTGGTGGAGCCTCTCAGTTGGAGTTGATTGGTGGGATGCTGTTGGTTGTGCACAAAGCGCAGCGGAAGATGACATAGGTAAAAATAATGTACATTATCAAAAGGAAATCAGTTATGTGTTGGCTAAAGATAATTTATAGTTTTGTAAATAGAACTTTGAAATGGTTTCTAAGTGTTAAAAATCTTGTATCTAGTCAACTGTTAGAAAGTTTAATCTATACCTTGTAGTTGGTATTTTCCAAATCCGGATGCAAAAAATTTTGGAAAGTAGTGAGTTGGTTGGTATGTATTGAGTCTGCTGTCATGTAGGTTCTGGTGTCTACTAACTTCATCTTGTTTCACTAGATTATGTATCAAGTAACCAAACATTACAATAGGCATCTACATGTTGAATCCATCTGATCATCTGAAACCATATAGTGTTTGGTAGACACATGATAAAGACTCAAAAACAGATAATCGATACCAAACAAACTGATTAATAGTTTTCTCTCTTATCTCTAAAATCCTAAAATGCTTTTTATTGATCACATTAGCAGGTGAAAGTCATAAATAGCTGTTGATTTGTAGATAGCAATTGTTTTTTACAATAAAATAGGCGGAGAAATATGGCATGGTAGAGGCCAGCTAGCCCTGAACATCTTCATTATCGAACTGGGCTGGATATGCACATTTTAAGGCATTACAATCATCATGATAATCAAAACCCAGGTGATCAAAATAACTGATTACAGATGTAATATCCATCAAGGCCTGCCAAAGTACAAAACTTTAATGCCATAAAGGTGAAGGAAACAGACAACGACAGCTTGGGTTCAATAAGCTACCTACTGCTTCCCAATGGATCTTAAATCAATTTTATTATGAAAAGCCCTGTCTTTTAATTGGTCGCTGAGTGCTTGAGGAATTTCAAGAATCTACAGTTCTATCCTTCTCAGGACACTCTGTCTCTGAGACGGCCAGTGCTATAGTGGGAAAATTTTCATTCTGTATTGGCAGTCTCTGCCATGCTTCTTTTGAACTAGCATGACCATAGGTCTGGGTAGGTCTAGCAGAGTGATAACCTGCTTTTCCCTTGACATGATGTCCTAGTCCAGTGGATAACAAAAGAAGGATTTCCTATCTCATGGTGTAGACTTAAATTAAGGCCAACAAATTTATCAACTTGGAAAAAGAGAAACAAATAAACTAAATAGGATTGAAACCTAAGACATCCAGTGGTAGTAAACTCTACTAACTGAAGATTTATTGACTATGCTAAATACTGACCATAGTCAAATTTTATCATAGGTGCATTATTGGGTCAAAGCGCCAACATAAAACATGAAATTGATTCATCAACCACTTCATCATTATCATATCCTAACAAAGACAAAATAATAGCAATGATTTGTCTTGAAATATCTGGGGGGATTGTAGTCCTGCAAAGAAGTAGATATGTTAGATTTCCTTTAAAACCCAGTAACTGATTTGCAATTTCTAAGTGTACTACCAAAAATACAAACAACTGCTGTTCTAGAAACTTAAATTACAAATGCACTGAGTTTTCTAACTTGGCATGCATAGCAGAAATAAATAAATCAGAAAACAAACACATTCAACACATACAACACAAGATATGCCCAGGAAACTGCAACTGTGGGGAAGACCCGCAAACTCTGTGTGTCTTTTATTATCTTCTGCAAAAGAGTAATCTTCAGAAAATTTACAGCAAGGGAAACTTCCCTTTCACCACAGGAAAACCACTGATCAACTCCCAAGATAATCAAACTGCCTTCCACGCACTCGCTCTGCCAAATGGCTGCACAATTGGGTTTATCTGCACCCTGTACGGACGCGCAACTCACTCTCTCTACACACGCGTGCGAGCTGAACCACTGCTGAAGCTGATTGAGAAAGCATAATTTAGCCCTCTCTTACTCTCTTTTCCCTGGCCGCTGAAACTCTATGATCTGCTGAAACCCGAGTCTCTCCCTTTGTTGATCTGACACACCCTCTTTGTGCCCTTTGAACTGGCCACCTCTTTGCTCTATCTCCTCTTATAATTTTGACCTTAACCCTAACATCACTCTCAACGGCTGAGATTAGATCTTGATGAAAGGCTAAGATTAAATCATAAATAGACTTCAAGATTTAAAATTTTTCCTAACTTTAGGAATTAGTTATATAAATTAATATTCTGCTAAGTGGCTGTCTTTCAGGTCCCTCTGCTAGCCTTAGCATTTAGGCAAGCAAAACCCTTACTTCTCTACTCCAATCAACACTCTCTCTTAGAGAGGAAGGTGTTTTGTACTACGCCCAACTTCTCTTTGAGGTAAACAAATTTGCTCCCTGGCAAAGGCTTGGTTAGAATGTCTGCTGTCTTCTCCTCTATTGGTACATGTTGGAGTGTAACTATACCTCTTTGAACAATGTCCTTGATGTGGTGATAACATATGTTGATGTGCTTTGAGCGATTGTGAAACACTAGATTCACAGAGAGTTTGATGCAACTTTTATTGTCACAATGTATCACAGTGGGCTCTAGCTCTTGTCCAAACAAGGCCACGAGCAACTTCCTCAACTAGATAGCTTCGCACCTTGCCATTGCCAGACTAGCAGTCATATACTCGGCCTCAGTTGAGCTCAATGCAACAAATCTCTGCTTCACGCTGAACCAAGAAACAATTGATGATCCAACACTAAACGTGCAACTTGATGTGCTCTTCTTGTCTGTGGAACTCCTTGCTCAATCTGCATCGGTGAAGCCCTCAAGCTTCGACCTATCAACCTGTCTAGAATCCATACCACAATTCGTATTCTACTGCCCCCCCAAGATATCTCAATACATGCTTGACAACAACCCAGTGTGCTCTGGTAGGCTCGACCATAAACTGGCTCAAAGTGTTAATTGCAAAACATATGTCTGACCGCGTGTTTACCAAATACATAAGCGTCTGTACCGCCGATAAAGTGTGGGGTCTACTTGCTTTGTCTTGGATGTGTTAACCTTCCTCCAGTTTGTGACTAAAGGCGTGGTCATGGGCCTGCAATCCTGCATGTGAAATCTCCTCAAAACCTCCAAGGCATACTTTCCTTGCCCCAAGAAGATCTCTCCATCTCCCGCCAAACCTTCAATCCAAGGAAATAGTGCATCAGCCCCATATCCTTTATCTCAAACTCACCTGCAAGATCTCTCTTGGACTTCTGGATCAGTTTATTTGCACGTGTCAAATTAGATCATCCACATATAACGCTAAGAATAAGTGACTCACCTCCAACAATGTAGTAGAGGTTGGGGACCGCTTCACTCTTGGTGAAGCCCAATCCTTGAAGGTAACTGTCTATCCAGGCATACCATGCCCGTGGAGTCTGTTTGAGCCCATACAAGGCTCTCTTGAGTCTGCGTATGTGTGTCTCTTCGCTACATGTCTCAAGCCCCTTCAGTTGCACACTGTAAATCTCTTCCCTAACAACCCCATTCAGGAATGTTGTTTTAAGTTTTAACGTCCATCTAGTGGATCTTCCACCCAATTTGAGCTACAATCGTTATGATAGTCTTGACAGATGAATATCTGGCCACTGAGGCAAAGGTCTTGTCATAGTTGATCCCTTCTATGAGAATCCTTTTGCCACAAATATTGCCTTATATTTCTCGATGTTGCCGTCAACACTATGCTTGATATTGTACACCCAGCAAGAGCCCACCATAGATTTTCCATCTAGCCTCGGTACCACTTCCCAAACATCATTCTTCATGATGGAGGCATACTCCACCATGGTATCTCTCTACACTTGCTGAGTGGCTACATCTTGGTAAATGGAAGGCTTGAAATCCAACAACTTTGTCATAAGTGCGATATACCCTATGTACCTCGGTGGTTGTTTGCTTTGGCAAACTAATGTACTGGTAGCATCAACTCGCTCTTGCACCTCTTGGATTAATTGCTTTGCCCATCTTGTCATTGTCGATCCCTTCTACCTATGAGAATCCTTTTTCCATAAATATTGCCTTATATATCTTGATGTTGCCATCAACCCCATGCTTGATGTTGTACACCCAACGAGAGCCCTCCACAGATTTTCCATCTGGCCTAAACACCACTTCCCAAACTGATGGAGGCATACTCCTCCACCATGGCATCTCTCTACACCTATTGAGTGGCTGCATCTTGTTAACTGGAAGGCTCGACATCCAACAACTTCGTCATAAGTGTGATATATCCTGTGTACCTCTGTGGCTATTTTCTTTGGCGAACTAATGTACTGGGAGCATCAACTCGCTCTTACTCCTCTTGGATTAATTGCTCTGACCATCTTGTTCTTCCTCCTTGCATTGGGAGTCACAGCCAGAGTGGGTTCCACTCTCCTCCAATTGCGTGTCCCCCTCGTCGTTATGCTACTTGGCCTTCCCATCAACATGTTCAATTGTAGTCTGAGGTATTGGTTGAGGCTCCTGCTTGGGAGCCTGCTTCTCCTCCTATATATTAGTCAGCTCACTCTCTAAAGACTTCCTCAAACTTCACATCTCTCCTAATTACTGTTTTCTTGAGTGCTGATAAATACACCTTGTACGCCTTGGATGCCTTGTTGTTGTTGAATTTGCTACAAGATGAACAATAGAAACCAATTTTTTAATCTGATAATTACTACCTAATGATCTTCAAATAGATTATACACAAAATTTCAATAGTAAATGCAACAGAAACAATAAAGATTATAAAGAGATAGCCATGCACAATAGAGAAAACACATTTTCCTTAGGAAACCCAAACTTGGGAGAAAACCCAACAACTTTTTTTTTCTAGGAGAAATTATACTTTAGCAAGGTTTACAAATCCATTTTTTTTTCTAGAAATCTGTGCCAAAATCCAAGTCCAAATACTTGTCAAAACTAGTCAATTTCTAGCAAGTCAATGCTAGTCAAACCAATGTTGCATTAATCGTTATTGGGATAATATCGACGCGAGGAAAAAATTGGGAAAATTTTTAATTATCGAGGAAGAATCGGAAATAATCGGGAAAAAATCGTTTGGTACAAAAATATTATTTTTTTTTCAATTTTTTTAATATCTAAACCATCTACAACATAAAATAAATATGATAAAAGAACTAATATATAAGATGTTTAATATCATTTCTAGTGCTAAAATCACACATAACATTGAATCATGTCCTGAATAGTAAGCCCTGACTCCTGAGTCCCAACTCAGCGTCAAAATATCAACAAAAAATATTATAATGTATCTCATCATGTCATAATGTCATATACAACAAAATGAAGAAAATAACTAAAGTCTAATCCTATTGATTTCCTCTGCCCCTCTTGCGAGAAAATGCCACAGCTTTCCCTTTCTTTCTAGATGTAGATGCTGGTGCTGTTGGAGTTGGCAGTGGAGTCTGCTGTGCTCTAGAAGCTGAAGAACTAGAAGTAGGAGCTATAGGAGGTAGACCACGTCCTCTACTGGTGGCAGGGGTAGCCTGGGCAGGTCGTGTCACCTCCTCCTCCTGTTCCTCCTCCTCCTCCTCCTCCTGCTCCTCCTCCCCCTCCACTACATCCTGCACTAACCAATCATCAACAGACTCCATGAGAGGCCTCTCAGCCTCAACCCTCCATGCAGTAGTGGTGTCAATGCCATCCAATGAGATGGCCTCCACATCAGGTGTCCTCTCAAGTTGCCTCACCACAATCGAAGATTGTAGTAGATGTAGACCATGTCATTAAGTCGCTGGGACTCCAACCTGTACAAAGATCATGAAATAATAATTAATAATTATAAAAAAAAAATTGTTTAATGAATTCAAAAATTATTTGGAAATTTGCAATATTTTAAATGTTTAAGTGTTAACCTGTTACACTTCTTGTTGTGTATTTTTTTGAAATACACTCCAGTTGTGCTCACATCCTGAGGAACTACATGTTTGGCTGAGGATGTGAATGGCAAGCTTTTGCAAAACAGGTACCCTGCCACCATACATTCTCCACCATGCATCTAAAACAAAATTGCAAATAAAATTTTAAATAAACATAAGAAAAAAATGGAATTTGAAGAGACAATGAAATTTGAAACAAAGTTACAAACTAAAAAATACTTGGCATTTTAATTGTCCTATCAGTGACAACCATCTCAAAGCCAAACGTGCCACCTGCCATCCTATATGTCTCAATTTCTTTAGAGATCTCTATATGTTCTGTTGGAGATCGCACCATCTTCTGGACACAGGATAAGAATCCATCCATGATCTCAGCATCAAATACAAGCCGACATGCATAATAAAATGTGGGGTTCAGGAAAATCCCAGCAGCATGAATGGGACGATGGAGTGTGTTGTTCCATCGCTCATCAATCACTCCCCATAGGAGGAGTTGTCTCTGAAACCCATCATCTCCCTTATCATCATAGTAGGCCCGAATGACTTCTTTGGCCCTGTCCATGGCCTCATACAAATAGCCCATTGCGGGCTTCTCACCATCAGCCAACCGAAGAACCTTTACCAAATGTTCAGTGACGACACACACCACCTGCATTCCCATCCAGAAGTCTTCCTGGTATGAAACTACTCTGCATACGACCTCTCCCTCTAGTTTGCGGCTTATTGGAAAAGCACGCCACTCTTTTGAAAGAAACATTCTCTTCACATCCCACATAGAATTCAAGAGGGGTTGAAGAGATATGAAACTGGTGGCAAACCATGTAATGGTGGGGCGCACCAACTCTTTGTTGTTGGTGAATCTTCTCATCAAGCTAAGCACAAATGTATGGTTATATATAAATTTTGTAATGCTTTTGGATGAATCAACAATATTTTTGACAAAGGGAATTTTCCCTATGCCCTCCAACATCAAATCAATACAGTGTGCAGCACAAGGTGTCCAAAATAAAGTAGGATGCCTGTCCATAAGCATCCTGCCAGCAACAACATAATTTGCAGCATTGTCCGTTATGACTTGGACACCATTTTCTACACCCACCTCCAAAATAAACACATCTAACAAATTGCATAAAGTTCTTGCATCTTTGATTTGTGCAGATGCATCAACAGATTTGATAAACATAGTCCTGTTGGGACAACTAACCAAGAAGTTTATAAGGGTTCTCCCCTTTTGGTCAATCCAATCATCTGACATAACAGTGCATCCTATTTGTGCCCATGATGCCATAAAATCCTCTAATCTTTGGGTGCAGTCAAGCTTTTCATTTTGAAGAATCTGGCTTCTGAAATCATGATAAGAAGGGATTTTGTACCCTGGGCCAACACTTGCAATAACATCAATAGCAGGTTGGAAAAATGGATTATTCCTTACAATGATGAAAGGAATATCACTCCAGAGGAGAAATTTTGCCAGCGACTTGTCAGCTTGTTCTTTCTCAGTTCTTTTTAGCATTGAACTGATAGATGGCTGTGAACCAGGTGTGGTTCGAGGAACAAAAAATGATGTGGTAGCTACCGGATTGGTTGATGTTGCAGTAGAACCAGTGGCACTTGCTTCAGCTGACTTTTTTAGTTGCCTCTTCATTTCTTCTTTGGCCTCTCTATTCTGATCTAAAATTTCCAATGCTTTCATGGCTCTTCGGATGAGTTTAGGATTTGTATTTGTGCAAGGCCTTACATCAAATCCAGGGATTTGTGCAAGGTGATACTTCAATCTGTACACCCCCCCGGACATTTGGAACCCACACAACTTGCAATTCAAGTTTAGTCTATCATTCGGAGCTTTAGGTTCACCAAATTCCTAGAAAGGGTCCAATTTCCTTGGCATGTTTGTTTTTGAACTTTGAAGTCGAAAATTTGAATGGTGTTTCGGTGAAGTTGTGAACTATGGGAAAATAAGGATTACAATTTAGTATTTACAAGTTACAAACTTACAATTTAGTATTTTAATTTTTACATTGTACAAAAACTAAAAAAAATAACATACATTTTAAGAAACCCCATTCCAAACCCAACCAAAAAAACTAAAAAACAATATATCAAAAACCCCATTCCAAACCCAACCAAAAAAACTAAAAAAAATTACATTGGGCAAATTTCATAAACCCCATTCCAAACCCAAGTTACCCAACCAAAAACAACGAAAAAAACATAAACAAAGTTTCAAAACAATGAAAACAAAAAAAAATTTGTGCCCATACCGTTTCTATGGAGATAATCAGTCTCCTCCTCTTGATTTTCTCCTCCACGCACTTGAAATAGCTCCAATCCTCTCCAAGCAAAATCTCCAAGCCCTCTCCAACACTCCACTGCCCTCTGCGCGCCTAACTGTGCAAATGAAATGAAAAAAAATCGACTTTTGCCTTATAAAACCGCGCTGCCCCGCCCACGGCGATAAATTGGGAAAAAATCGCGTATAAAAAATATACATGAGTATTACTCGCGATAATATCGGCTTCAGGAAAAAATCGCGATAAAGCGATAATGTCGCGATATTATCGCGATTTTAACAACATTGAGTCAAACCAACCCAAAATACACAAGTCAACATTGGTCAAAATTTCAAATTGTAAAAAATTCGGTCCTGTGGCCCTTGAGGTCCACTGTGGTCAATTGCAGTCATAAATCTGTGGTCAAAGTTTTGCTGCTTGAAAAAATCTAGTCAAACTCGGTCATAAGAAAACTCAATTAACTTAATCAAAGCTTGGTTGACTAGTCGAGAAATCAGCGCAGTCAAACCTCCAAATCAATTCGGTCAAATCTTCAATTTGTCCTCTTTGGCTTCACATGTGTGACTGCTATAGGAGAGAGAAGTTGTGATGATGAATTTGTCAAAATGAAGTGTCACATTATGTATTTATACAAGTCGAATGGGTGAATTTTGACCAAGGGACACACCCTTTTATGGTGGGATCGACTTGTTCTTTTTGAGCCTACATGATGCCAAAAAGAATAAAATTTAAATTTAAATTTTGTAATTCTTCTAGGCCAACATAGGTGACCTCTTGGAATGTGGGAATACCTCCCGATGTTACACAAAAATCAACGCTCCCTCTTAGCGAGGGAGGTATTCTCCTTTGCTGCAACAAATTTCCTCTTAGTTGAAATTTCTCCTTCACAAGAAATGTTCATGAGCTTGCTATGTTGATGCATGTGTGAAAATTCCTTGAATGCAGTTACTGGAGATTTATCTTCTAACTGTTAGTGGTTTATTTGTCTTTTGAAATATTATTCGACAAATAACTAAAAGTTCACTGTTGCATTATTCAAAATAAAAGTGCTGCAGAAATATAAAAACTGGAATTGATAAAATATATATGCACACACAAAAATATAACACTGTTGTTTTTGGACAAATGTCCTTGGAAAAACCTCGAATGGAAAAGTAGTGCAACAGATGAGGGTTTTATTATTCTTCTTCAGCAATTTAAGAGTACAATGATCTGCTTTGCCAATCTGACAAAGCTTCAACAATCTACTACTGGCAAAATACTTTGGAAGACAATTGTGTCTCCCTTTGCAGTTGATTAGCATCTCCAAGTCACTCGCACCTCCCCCTGGAATTCACACTTCTTGTTGGAATGTGCAGATCTGGTCGTGGAGAAATCGTACTGCCTTGGAATCACTTCTAGGCAACTCATCTAGCTTCCCTCTGCCTCCAAAATCCACTCGCTCTACCTCCAAGACCCTGATCCGACAATTGGCAAATGAAATGTGGCTCTTACGGTAACTCGCACTGGGTAAACTGGCTAACTTGCATTGCTATATTCAACCTCATCTGCATATGAATTCAACCTCCTCTTTCCTGTCTCCTGGACACTGGGAAATGCTGAGGAAAATTCCTCTGGACTCCTACTCTTAAATCTATGCCAAATCCATTGCTTTGATGCTTTCCCTAGCTTCAACTACACCCTTGCTGAATACCTGCAACTGGGTAGTTGAATTGCTCAGCTCATTAACTGTGTCTTCTTCGATCCCTTCATCCTGCTCTTATAATGTCTCATTGGAATCTCAACGACCATGATTTCAT
Source organism: Pinus tabuliformis (assembly GCA_031772625.1). Taxonomy (NCBI): domain Eukaryota; kingdom Viridiplantae; phylum Streptophyta; class Pinopsida; order Pinales; family Pinaceae; genus Pinus; species Pinus tabuliformis. The sequence goes on along the minus strand of CM062819.1, from coordinate 841,766,506 downwards.
CTCAATCGATGGCTAAGATCAATTTCACTTCATCAATAGAAGTCTCTAGAGAAAAATCGAACTTCTTTAATTAATTCCCTTTAATTAACCATTTTTTCTAAGTTAGGAAATATTTTAATTATGGCTAATTAAGTTAATTAAGGTGTCTCCAAGCATTTTCTCACGAAAAATTTTCTAGGTTTTGGAGATCTTATGTTCCTTAGTCTCTTAAACACAAAATGAGACTGGAACACCTGACCAATGCTACCATATCCAAAAACTAACACTTCCTCTTATTGAGGAAGGTCTTCTCCACTATACACATATGTTCTCGGAAGTAGACGAACTTTTCCCTCCCTAGGGCCTTCGTGAGTATATCAACCACGTGTTGCTTTGTGGGAACATGCTGTAGTTGGATCTAGGCTGCTGGTATTTGACATTTGTGATGCCTCCTTCCTTCACATCTTCAAGCTAAAATGACTCCTTGTCACTGGAAATCATTGTGAAGAAACTACTCCGATTGTCACTGTCTACTATGCTACTACACATACTCTAATCTCACATTGCTGATGCTTCTATGCTAAATTTATCACTGCACCTGTGTGTACTGATCTATCTGAATCTGAAGATCAACCTTCCATAGGGGTGCTCCCTTTGAAGCTATCCCTTTGAGTCTCAAACTCTCATTGATTTATTGTGCTACTGCAACTGGCTCTGCAACTGTCCCTTGAGTCTTTGATTATGCCTCCCTGGCTCTACATTGTCTCTCAAGTATTTGATTGCACCTTGTTGACACCTCGATCCTCATGCTACTATGGGCTCCCGTAGCAAAGGTAATGATCCATCTAAGAAATAAAACAACTGGATCTGATCTACTGATCAACCCTCCTTGGCTAGATGTAGACCTCCTGTTGCTCCTACCTTGGACCTTGCCCAATATGGCATACTGGAGTGTCATACTCTTCCTCCATATGAGGATAATGCTGCAAGCATAACAAACTCATCCTCTAACCTAGCAGACAAGTCATCAATCTCTGTCGAAGCTATTGTCTGCTTCCCCTTCATGCCCTTCTTCCTCTTTAGACATTGGTTGACATAGTGACCGAGCTCACCACATCCGAAGCACTTAACTGTCGATAGGTCCTTCTTCTTCTCTCCTTTAGAGTCTTGTCCCTAGATGGGAGCCCATTTTGCTTTTCCTTTCCTTGCAAGAGTGATGTTTTCTTCTTTCTTCTCTACCTTCGGTCCCTTGCCACTGGTGGTGGTGGTATGATCTACGAGACTAAGCCTTAGTTCCTCTTGGGTGAAGTCACTCCATAGGCGCTACCAAATAGGAAGTGTGTCTCACCCAGAAATCACTTGGACGAATGTATGCAACTCCTTGGTAAACCCGTTGAGTCTTGTGTGCACTAGCTCACTATTTGATGGTTTCTCTCCAACAATTGCAAGTTCATCTTGGATAGCCTGAATCCTAGTGAGATAGGATGTAATGTTCTCACCCTTTTGCATCTTGACCGTCCAAAGTGTCTCCTTGAGAATCATTTTCCGATTCTCAGATGGATCTTGGTACAACTTCGTGACAACATCCCACATGTCCTTTGCTGTTTGCTTCTCTGCAATATGTGGGATGATATGATCCTGTACTCTGTCGAGGAGCATCCTCTTGGCTTTGGCCATATCCTTCTTTCACTCACGATACTGGATAGGATCTGATGGCTCAACAACAACTGCTGTCACAAACTCCTTCAGACTGTGCTCATCCAATAGGAATTGCATCCTGGTCTTCCAGATACCAAAGTGGAGCTCTGCCCAACCTATCCTAATCTCTGAGCCCTGCTGTGGCCATCTCTGTGAAACTCAAAAACTGGAGAAATAAATTGGGAAATCTCCTTCTCCTTATGACTAATTAACTGCCCTTTTCCTAGCAACTCGCACTCCTCTCTTGGACTGTGTAGATCTGCTCTTGCAGTTGCCTCCAAAGTCTCTTTTCGGAACTCATACTGCCTACTAAAGGTTAGGGTTTTATTGTGAACCCTAAAGGTAGGGTTTCAGCAAAATGAGAAAACAACAAGAGATAAAGTGATAAGGGTAGATTTAATCTAAATATTAATCACCCTAACAAGAATCTTTATGATTCAAAACCGTAGACATAAGAGAGTTAGCAATATAAAACAAACTTCAAATGAGAATGATCATACGTTTTTGTATAAAGAAAATCTTGCAACAAATCTTGTAGTCTAAGACATACCTTGAGTTGTTCTTTAAAAAACCTTGTAGGACATCGTTTTCTTTGAAGCCTTTCCTTCGAAATTTTCCTACATAAGCTTTCCTATCAAGGAAAATACAAAGAAAGGATTGAGTATGCAATACAAACAAACCTTGATATGAGAAAGAAATCAAACATAAAAGAGTAAATAAGGAACAATATACTTACCTTTTGGTAAAAATGTGAAGATGTAATGTTCCTAAACAAGAATGTAAGTGATATACAAAGCATGCAAACAATCCAACAGTTAGAAAAACGGAATATACATTAAGCACCCATGGAAACAGTAGAAATAGAGGACTGCTGAGCCATTTTATTACATCTTCAGGAGAAAACACAATAGTAAAATAGAATGGTGCACTTGGGCTTGTCGCAATGGACAAGCATGACAAAGCCTAGGTGAGAAAATGCTGAACTGAAGGTTGCTACAACTGCTGCACCAAAATGAACTGCCCTGCCCCAGAAAATTGCTATGTCTGCTGATTTTGAAGGGCTGGAATCACTGCTTCCCGTGCTCAAAAAATTATGAGATTTCAGCTACTTGCTCCTTGGCCTAAATCCCAAAAACCCATGAAGGAATTGGCCAAATGTTAACCTCAAAATTCTGGCCCAAATTCCCCTTATCTTCTCTAGTTGCTGACTGAGTTGGGACCCCTATTTGACACCTTAGATCTATAAATTTAGGAGTGTGTTCCTTGCCCAAAACCCAAAAAACTCTATAAATTTAGGACTGTGATCCTTGCAAAAAACCTAGAAAAACCTAGAAAGGGTTTCCCTTGGTTCCAACCTTCAAAAATTGACTCTTCATAGCTTGGCCCTCCTCCAATTTTGAATTTTGTTGCTATGATTGATCCTGCCAATCTCTGCTCTCCCAACTCTAGCAATCCTCCTCAAATGGCCCTCTAAGTGATCTCCTACTTTTCCTGGCTAGCTCCAACTCTACAATTCCTTCCTCCAACTCTCACGTGAGCCTAGTGATGGCTCTCTGCGCAGGCCTAGGTAACTGTAAATCAGATTGATGGGATGCTGTCTCTGTTGGCTCCAAACTCGCAAGAAAGGCCGACCCTTTGTTTCTCTCCCAATCCTTTAACTCTCCCGACAAATGCTTGATCATTGATAGCTCCAAACTCCCCTTGCATATTCTCGAGCTAGCTAGAAATACGCACTCGCTGTTGTGACTGAATGGTAGTGCATTAACACACTCCCAAAACTCTTGAAATACTTATGGAACTGCCTCTTTAGGGCGGGCATGGATGGTCCCTCGAAGTAGAGGTTGAATCTCTTGCTTGAGAGATTCGTGGCTAAATAGCTGGTTGACTCTGCTAAACAACAAAGCGAACAATCAAGTAATTTTGTTTGCAAGGTGTAAGAATGAATCCAAAATTAGAGTTGCTCTGTCCTTATAACTCCTTGGGCCTCCCTAGCCTCATGTGGGCCCCTCCATCCACCTATTTGACTTTCCCTCCAAGCTATTCGAATGGGCTAATTCGAACTCCCATGTGGGTGGCCCCCACATTCCACTAGCAACTAAATAAAGTCAAATTGCCTCCTAAGTCCCTAAGTCGAAAATTATGGGTTCTCTTCCTTAGCCAAAATTGTGCAAAATTGTGTAGCAGCACCCTGTTACAAATGTGTTTGAGAAGGGACATGACATAAGACTCCCTCTTAATCTAATCTTTCTGAGGGATACCTACAACTTATCAAAAAGCAATTCAAGAATTTCTAACAAGACATGTTAGATTTATGAACTCAAGAGATCAAAACATAAAAGAAAACTAAAAAAAATTAAAATAGTAATCTAGAAGGATATGCAAAGAAATACTAATAGTATAAGTCTTTGACTTCGGATTCTTTAGTCTTGTTCTTCCTAAGTGGAGCTTCTTTAACAACTGTTGCATGTTCCCTTCCTTTTCTTGTTCTTGTTCCTAGGATTTTTAGGACGTTGATTCTTATAATGCCCCATCCTATGACAATGATAACATTCTACTTTAGATAGGCCAATCTTCTTCTTTGGCCCTTTAAACTTATTATTTCCTCCCTTTTTCTTGTAGTGAACATAATATGTATTTGAAGTGTTGTCCTCATCTTTTTCCTTCTTATTATTTGCTAATGAGATGTAGGCTTCTTCTTGATTGCATGCATTCCACATTTCTTCAAATGATGGTGTCCCTTTTCAAATACTAATGCGTGATGCAAAAGAGCTCCATGATTTTGGTAGACCTTGTAGGGCAACAATCACCAGTTCTTTGTTTGGAATGATCACATCAATGGCTTGGAGCTCATCTCTTATTGAGGAGATCCTCACAAAATATGAAGATACAATGTCATCTTTTGTCATCTCCATTGTTCTTACTCCATTCTTGAGACTAGCAACTTGTCTAATGTTCTTGATAGTGAATAATTTGGAGAGAGCTTCATACATCCCTTTTGTAGTTTCTATATTGGATATATAGGGATGTATGAAGCTCTTCTTTTTCTTCTCCAGCATTTGCAGATCAAGCTTCTTGTCTTATGCTCCAAATGAGGTTGAGTTGTCTTTATATAGTGGTTTTTGGCTCCCAAATAGGCCGACTTTTCTTCCTCGATGCCCACTTGGTGGAGGAGGCCTAAATGACACAATTTACATCAAAACAAATTTCTTTCTTGATAGATAAAGCGCAAGAAGGGTCTATTACATGATGACATGGACAAGGACTCTTGACATAAACCCTAGAAACCTACAATGTAGGCTTTGACCTAGAAATAAAATAATAAAGCATGAAACCCATGCTAATAAATAAATTTTCTTTTCTTTCTTTTGAAAAATATATTTCATTATGACTCAAATACAATAATGAAGATCGACACTAGTTACATTCTTCAATACCTTGGTTTAAAGAATTGGGTATGGTCATGTTAAACATATTTTTTTTTTTTTTTTTAGTTTTTTTTGATGTTTCCTTATAAGAAGAAGATGTTCACATTCCAAGACATGACAATGGAGTTAGAATCGATAATGCCTTCATTAGAAGACTTGAAGGATATTTCGAAACTATTGCTTCAAGAGAATCAAGAAACAATATCAATGAAGCAGTAGGATCTTGAAGAAGTCATATCTAATAAAAATGAAGAAAATTCTCGTTTGAAGGATCATAATCCGAAGCTGCTCGCACAAGTCAAAAAGTGTAAAACTATGAAGCACAAATTAGAGCAAGAAAATAAAAGTTTTGAGAAGAAACTTATGAAAGTTTATAAGAGAAAAAATAAAATTTGCACTTAAAAAATTTAATCAAAAGTTATTAGAACAAATTAGAGATTTAAAACATTAAAAGATTGAGCATAAAAAAGAAGTTGAATTAGAAGATGAAGAACTTTCCTGCTTAAAAATCATAACCAAAATCTGCTTACTCAGATTTAAGAAACTTAGGGATGATAATAAATCATTGAAAACAAATTAAAAGAACTTATAACAAAAAAAGTATTGAAATCTAAAGATATAACTGTCAAAGTTGAAGAAAAAGGTACGAATACCGATCCAATCAATATCACAAGTCAAGAAGATGACAAATTAGTTGAAGTAAAAACATATTCAGATGTTGCTGTTCAAATGATGAAAAATTCAAGTGAAGATTTTGTAACCAACACAACAACATCAGTACTTGAAGTAAATAATGAAATTGCCAGACTCATGATAAGGGAAAATCAAATTACAAGAACTCCTTATCAACATCCAACTCACAAGAGCAGACATCTCAATTACTCTGCATATTTGTATCACTCATAATAGAAACAAAAGACTCATTCCCAAAGAATATTGATGTTAGCACCATCAAGTTTTATGATAACAAATTATCCTAGCTATGAAGTAATCACAAAGTTTCATAGAAGATTGATTTAGGATGGTCAAATCCCTTATTCATTTGACAATTTTGTTTATCACTTGGAGGGTCCTATCATCTTGTATCATTGAAGGTGACAACTTGAAGAAATCCGAAGGATGCGAACAAGACAAAGAAACAAATGAGACATCTTATCAACAATAAGCTTTGAGGACAACACTTTTTGAAGAGGAAGGCAATGTTATGAATATAATATAAATAATAATAATCATAATAATGATTAATTAAATAGTAATTAGTTAATGAAGATGCATGTCTTAAAGGGACATAACCGTTTATGAAGGGGCACCTGCTTAGGTATATAAGTGGGCCCTCATTTGTAATCAATATCTCATATCATATCTCTTATACAATCAACATTCTTATATGTAAACATTACTTGTTCTATCATGGATATTTATATATTTCAGATATTCCGAATACTTCTTCTGTGTATACAAACCTTGTTTGTTACAAAGACATTACAAGCCATAGAAAAATATGTCATGCCCTTCCATAAACATGCTATGAGGAAAAATCATTTCTAAAGGGGAAGGAAATGTAATAATATAAATCAATGTGGAAAAAGTCGAAGTCGGGATTAATTCGGCAAGGGTCCAAAAGTTGAAAAACTCGTTAAAGTCTGGAGTTTTTTGAAAAGGTCGGCAAAAAGTTGGCAAAATTAAAAAAACACAAAATTATTCATTTTTTATTTTTTATTTTTTAACATCTAGAGTTGAAGTCATAGTATAGAGGTGCTTTTAGTGTTTTACTACAATGTCATTCTTTACATGTGAATTCGATCACTAAAAGCATGTTACACTCTTGCAGTCTGCATTCTAAGTGCATTTTATCACCAATGTTTTTCAACATTATCCACAAAAATATGATGATAACAGTGTTGATTCTTGGGAATGTTCTTTAGCAATTTACATTTCTTTGCTTGCTAGTCTGGATACTCCTTGTCCTCTTGCTCTTATGTCTCACAATCATGCTCGTCGAGGTAGGTATGCACTTCTTTTTCATAGTCTTCTCAGTTTCTTATAGCAGCCTTTTCACAGCTTAGCCTCTGGCTAATGTCTCCTCTGTATTTTTTTGCACATCTCATATAGATCCCTATTGTTTTGCAGACATAACATCCAGCAATAGCAAACCAATAATAACCGTATATGTTTCAACATTCAACAGAATATAGCAACTAAGAAATGAATTTTCTCAGTAACACCAACCAACTATAATGCTCGAAATTAAGATTCAACAACAAAACAAATTGCATAGCACAACGTTATCATCAAATTTCTAGGGCTATGTTCGAAAGATTCCACTCTCTGCCTTAAGATTAAACAACAGAAAATTATATCATTTTCGCCTTTGCAGCCTCTTTATCCGTGGCCTGGGTGGGAGGCCGACTTCCGATTAAATCGGGAGTATAATGATTAAATCACGATTTTTTCCTTTCTGAAAAAATCACCAAAAAGTTGGGGGATTAAATTGTTTAGTTTGGAAAATCGCATTTTTAGGATTAAATCGCGATTTTTTGCAGACTTTTTCCAAATGTATATATATAAATGCTAATAGTGAAGAGATTCATCCTAATGAAAGGACATGTCTCTACTAAAGGACATGACTCTCAATGAAAGGGTACCCCTGCTCAGGTATATATACAGACCGTCATTTGTAATTTGATTGTATCATTTTTCTCATGCATTTTTATTCCACATATATATGTGTGTGTGTATGTATGTATATATGTAATATGTATGTATGTTAATTATCCTAAATGGGATTCTTTTTATTCCAAATGTTTCGGGTATTTAATTGCTGAGCCAGATTGGTGGTTACAGGATTGTGTGTTGTTACTGTTCTTGTATATTTGTATGTCAGACATTCACACATTGTTTGACTACCTAAAGACAATCCTCCTTTTGGAGGAAGTGTTTTGTCCCCACACCTATCTATGGAAGCTTCATGGTCATATCTTATTTTCTTTAATATTAAATCCTTCATTAGGTATACAAAGATATCTATTCAATTCTTCATTTGATATATATAGATATCTATGCAATAATCCTTCGCTAGATTTTCTTTAATATTAAGGCCTTGGCATGCATGTAACTTATGATATATTATGCAGCAGCACACTAATGCATACATTGATTTTTTAAGCATCTCTTTGCTTTTTACAGGATCTATGTAGATATTTCATAGGCTTTAATTGACGTCATTTCCTTGCATACTTTTATTGTTGCATACTGCGCTGCTTCATTTCCTTCCACCTCTCTATGAGGAACTCTTTCTGTCCTTTGTTTTCCTGAATCCCCAATTTTTTTTTAAATTGTTGGTATTTTACTTCCTTGAGGTCTAGCTATTTCAATTTTCCAACAATCAGATGCTAGGTGTGCAGCAAAGAGCTTATCACAAATGATCTTTGCAAGCCACTCGAAATGATGTTCTTTATACTGGGCATATCTTTCAACTAGGCCGTGTTATCTGATATGAATATGTAAAGCTTCTCCACCTCTTGGTTCTGCTTTTAGAAGCTTTTCTAGGCATAGCGTATAGTTATATTTATGGAGCATGAACATTAGAGTTTGTGTTCTAGTAGAAGTGTTTCTAGTTAGGATCATAATTCTCTATTTCCTTAGTTTATCATTATGCTTTCATAAACTGCTCTCAGATTCCTTGTTTGGGACACTCTCCTGCTGGTCACATTATTCAATTCAACTTTTCAGTTTTCTCTACTATGCTTTCAAATTTAGAGGGAGCTATGTATTTATCTAACATTCTAATAAAGTATAATACACATTATCTGATCATTTGAAATTTGTTTTATACTTTGTTTCAGTGGCAATTAACAGGGTAATTGCAGTGCTGGATTCGGACTTCCATTCACTAGCTACGATCCAACATCGTCAACAATATGGGCCTGTATGTTCTGGACTCGTTGCACCTTGCCTTGACTTTTCTGTGTTACGACTTCACAATCATTTTGATGTAATTTGATCCTAGAGATTCAATAGTAGGTATTTTATGAAGGTTTTATTTGTTACTAAGATGTGGTTTGACTGTTAGGTTATATTTGCAGTACGTTTTTCTTGCTGCCGCTTGTTACATGTCCCACTGCCACCTTTTTCTTTGCTTTGTTTATTTTTAATATTTCTGTGGGCGGGGGTGTTGTATGGTGTGCTTATTTTTTTGGATTGACCCCGTTTTTGGTTAGGTATACATTACTCTTTGCTGGGAGATGCATTAGCATTCCCTTGGTCCTTGTAGATGTTAGTGTATGTTATACTCTAGAGTCCCATTTACCTGTTTCGATCATTCACTATGTTGCACAAAACGTCCAGGAACCCAACATTTCAGGCTGTACTAGTACCTGAAACATCGAAACACAGCTGAAACATCGAGTGCCATACCGTATGACGTCCTACGATTTGGGGACATTGTATGGTATGGCACCTGGTGTTTTGGTTGCATTTCGGCCCTTTTCTGCGGCGTTTGGGCCCTTTTTAGGTGTTTCATGGGCCCACACCAGTGTTCTTGGAACCAGATTTCTATGTAATCATGGCAATGTTAAATTTTTAAAGTTAATGATGATGAAAGATAAAAGATATATCTTTCACTTTCATCCTTTTACTTAAATTTTTAACATTACCATGAAATGACTCCTGATGTTTGAGAGTGATTGCGACCTCATTGGAGTTCATATGGAGAATTTAGAATTTAGTTCTCACTAAAAATCTAGCAGACTTAATTTTTCAAGATTTCAAGATTGGGGTGATTGCAATGTTTCCATTGGATTTTGTCATGTACGAGGGTATGGAACTAGTATTTAGTTAAGAGCACCAAGCTCTCTGTTCACCTTGATGTTAGTGACATTGGTTGTCAAACTCCTCTCTCATGACCCTACTAAAAATGTGCCCATCCCTCAAGCAAAATCTTAACTTGACATGCTACGTTTTTTCTATCTTATTTTTAAAGCTTAGAGAGTGATATTAATGACAAAGATCCCATATGGGCAATGATATTGATGATATGTAGGGGGATTGCAACATTTCCATTGGTTTTTGTCATGTACAAGGGTATGGAACTAGTATTTAATTAAGAGCACCAAGCCCTCTATGCACCTTGATGTCAGTGACAATCGTTGTCAAACTCCTCTATCATTACCCTACTAAAAATGTGCCCATCCCTCAAACCAAATCTTAACTTGACATGCTATGTTTTTCTATCTTATTTTTAATGCTTAGAGAGATATTAATGACGAAGATCCCGATATGGGCAATGATATTGATGATACGTAGGGGTATTTGTTGTAGCATGATTTTTTTGGATGCTAGAGGCCATCTAGAGCCTGTTTGTTGATGTATTTTCAGTTCAGAGATTGATTGCACCCAATGCTGTTTTGGTTATGTGCACCCTCACGTGCTATATAAATGTGAACTTTTTCTTGTTTGTGCATAAATGGTTTGGATTCATATAGATGCACATGAATATATATGTTCTTCTTTAAAATTTAAATGTTTTATGTGTCTTTGGTGGACCAATTTTTTGGTTTGGTTTTTTTTTTTTTAATCGATTTTGACCGATTCTCGGTCAGAGGGTTTTCCGGTTCGATCACTGGTTCAGCTTCAATAACATTGCCCCACAGGTGTCCATCTTGTTTGTGGGGCCCAATTGCAAGATAATGTGTTAATATATATATATATATATATATATATATATATATATATATATATATATATATATATATATATATGATGATTCAATCGATCGTTCCATGTTTGGGAGGTGACGTTTTAAATGTACTTGTTTCAGAAACTCTGAATCTTTTCGGTGTTTCATGCAACATAGGTCATTCATGAACATTAAGAAAATTTTGATTTCAGTTTGATGATTAGGGCTTTGTGCATTTTGTATACTTTTTATATTTCGATTTTATTGTTGCAATTATCAGTATTGGCATAATATTGGTGAGTGTTGTAAGTTTGTGATATTGGAAAATTCAGGGAAATATGTTCCTAGACCTAGTGACAAGTCGATTGTCACATCTAAGTGGATCTATAAGATCAAACATGTTGTTGATGGAAGTATAGACAAGTACAGAGCAAGACTCGTTGCGAGGGGTTTCTCTCAAAAGGAAGGCATTGATTATGAATAAACCTTTGCACCTACAACAAGGTACACTACCATTAGATCGTTGGTTTCGTTGGTTGCTACAATGGGGTGGAATATCCATCAAATGAATGTTAAGACCGCATTTCTGAATGGGACCATTGATGAGGAAGTGTAAATCGAACATCCCGAGGGCTTTGAAGTGAATAGCAGGGACTCTCATGTTTGTAGACTTAAGAAGGCCCTATATGGTTTGAAGCAAGCACCTAGGGCATGGTATGCAGGATGGATGCATATATACTTAGAATTAGGTTTGTGAAGAGTTCTGCTGATTCAAATCTTTACATCAAGGTGCGAATAATGAGCCTGTCATTATTCTTTTATGTGTGGATGATCTATTTGTTGAAGAATCTAGGGCATTTAGAAATTACAATGATTCTTCTTGTTGACCACTACCTGTCAACTGCCCATAGCAGTAAACCCCCTTTTCTTTGCAAAAAGGGATAGCGCTTGATCGACATGACCGTGCCATCCTTCAGTCATCAACAGCTTGATCGATTTATGTTGTAAACCCAGTCTGCATGTATAAATTGTAAATAATCATAGCAGATATGAGTCATGTCTGTAAATTGCCTAGGTGGACCTAATTTTCTAAGTGATAATCTACGTCCCAGAAGGTTTTTTGTCTCACCGATCCATGATCGGCAGAGTTTTCCTTCAGCCTAACCCCAAAGCCGTGATGGATTTTGTCACTAGAATCTTAGGAGAATCCTAGTGTGTAAATCTGCTAGATTATAGTGGTGTCGCAGAACTGGGTGGTTTATGAGGGTCTATGCTAAATGGGTTTTTCCCCTTAAGATGTAAAATTGTAAAAGTCATGATGTAAAGTGTCTTGAGGGTTGGAAAATGTTTTAAATCCCCTCACGAGTCCTAAGTCCTAGGTCCTAGGTGATTTTTCCAAAGGCTAAGTTCGAGGATCCATTTAAAAAATGAATTAAAAATTAAAAAAACAAAAAATAAATAAATAAATAACTGAAAAAAAAATAAAAAAAATAATAATAATAATAAAATAATAAAAATAAAAATAAAAATAAAAAATAATAAAAAATTATAAAATAAAGCAAAAACCCTAAAAAATAATAAAATAATAATATTTTGAGTAAATACATGCAAAATTTCATTGATCCTCATCGACGGTCGAGATCATTTCGACATGGATCACTCGAACTAGCCGTTGGGATCTTTTCCTTTAAATGGGGTGCTAGGAGTCATTTGAGACCATTCGATTTGTGAGTCTTGTGCTGAAGAAGCTCTCTTGTAATCTGTTTCTGGTTAATAAAAGAAGACTTTGGGGTTCAAATCTTGCTGGTGTTACTCTCTGGAAGTGCTGTGAGATGTTTCTTTTTTTTTTCCCGGTGGTTCACGTACACCCGTGGTTAGGGGGTGCAGGCTACGTCCACGAAATAACTAGGGCTGATCTCTAGGATCACACCCCTCGGCCATCACAGACCTAACCCCAAGGGCTTCGGGTAGAATCGACCCTGTGACCTCCCGTTTTGGCGAGGCACGACTTGACCAGTTGGGCTAACCCTTGGGGCTGTGCTGTGAGATGTTTCATTTTCTGCATATTTTATTTTTCAGCCGTTAATAACAGCTTATTTTAGAGTATTGTGAGCACAGGTATCTTGTTCACTTGCTAGGGTTGGAATGGTGTTATGGTTTCTGAAGTAATGGCAAGTATCTCCATTGCTTTTTGAGATCTAGCATCATTTTTTCTCTGTTTACTGATGGTTGATTTAAAGCTGTGCAGAAAACCCTTACTGAAGAAGATTGGTGGGTGCTTGGGGAAGTTCTAGGCTGAACCAGCCAACTCCCACAGGCTTTTCCTTGCAGAGCCCAGCTAATTTTTTCCCTGGGTTAATCATTTAGTTTCTTTTCTAAGTTTGCATGAGAGATTTTCTGAAGTTTTCATAACGAATTTGATATTCTGAAAATATTACTACTGTTATTGCTAAATCTGGTCGTTAAGGGGCCAAAACCTGTAAATTACTCAGCTGATCTGGGGTCTCAAATTTTGCTTTATACACAGATTTCATTAGGGTTTCGTTTTCTTGCAATTGCAGGTATAGGGTTTTTCTTCAGGGGTTTCTGAGCGAGAAAGATTGAAAGTTTTGTGATTAGTTTTTCCTCTTACCCACCAGACACTGTTGACATTCTTTTCCTTATTCATACGCTGCAAAACCTGCGCATGTGTGGTTGGAAAACGTTAAACGCATACATGGTTTCTATTCCACCAAGCTAAAGCCACGTTTCGTGAGTGCATTTTTGCATAAATCCTTCCAGCGTAAACCCTTTTGCTCTCATCGCACCTCCAAAGGCCTGCGTGTGGCTGCCGCTGAGGATCCTTACGTGGGCCTGCAAACGTTCAGGTTATTTTTCCGCCGTCAAGCACATCGCATCACGCAGACGATGCTTCATGCAGCTGATTTGTGGTGATCCCAGGTCTCGGTTTTTCATTTTGCTGAGGGCGTGACTGCGTATGATCGACAGGTAAAGGAAGCGTAGGTTGAGAACCCTTCACGAAAACTATTTCTCTCCATCAAACGCCAGCATCGTTTTGGGCAGCATGAGCATCAGGTAAGAGGAGCATCGGTTGAAAGCCGCTCACGTGCCAGGTAAAATCTGATTCGTATTAAAGTCGCAGTTTTCTTCACGCTGTAGCATCGTTTTGGTTTCAACGTAAGCTGTAAATTCAACGTGGTTTCAGTTTTTTTAATGTATTTTGGATTTCTTTCCAATAGCGTAAGTCCCTTTCATTTTTTTTTTTTCGTTTTGACTTTATTCAAATAAACATTTCGATATCCTTTAGATTTGTTAGGATTTTGATTTATATTTAATTTTCATTTTGACTTAGGTTATAGTTTCATATGTTTAGGTTTGAGATTTTTTTTAGTTAGCTTTGATAAAACTTAAATTTTTAGATTTCAATAGTTTTGTTTAATTTAGGAATTAATTTTAGTTTTAGCTTAAAAACCTTTTGCCGTATTTGAAAAGCATAAAAAATATTGTGGAAATTTTCTTTTTGCCAGATCTAGTTATTCTCGGGAAATTATCATGCTGAGATTCAAAATTATTGATGTGGAATGAATGTTTATCATTTTAGACAAGTCTGCACATGAATGATCATCTTAAAGATTAGCTGCATATGATATCTGGTTAATGATTCATAATTGCGTTGTTGTTTAAAGCATTGATCGAAATTTTCTTAATTGCTGGATATCGTTATTGAGATTTGGTCATTACAAGAACTTTGTGGTTTTAACTGACATCTTGCACTGTTCTAAAGTTATTTGATGACAAATGATTGCTGTTCACGGTTTATATTTCTAAATCATCTAGCAAGTAATCGTTTAAACATAAATCTTACAAGGCACTGGTCTTTTAACTTCACAAAATCCATTTAGTGCTTATCATATCGTGTCTCCCAAACAATTGGTCGACAGTTGGTCTTCGTCACTTCATAGGGTCTACCCCCCTTAGCCGTGGGAGACAGGCTTAAACGGAGAGATCGGGGATCAGGGTGACAGCCCCCGGTCTGAGCGTTGTCGTGACAATCTGTGCGACAACATTTTTTGGCGCCGTTGTCGGGGATAGAGTTTTTTCTGTCCTTGGTTCTTTCATCTCAAGCTTTTCCTTGCTTTACTTCTTGTTCAGGTGGCGACTCCACTTCATATATTATCTTCAAGAGTGTACACTAGAAGACATCCGAGCAGTCTGTGCGACCCCACTCCTGATCCTGAAAAGGTCCTCAGGGTACGATTACACAAACTCGCTTCTCGTACACTTCTTGTAGACCTTGGACAAGCAGCCCTCTCTGATATTCATTTGTTATTTAAAGGTCAAGCTAGGCACAACATCATGGATATGTATGCCCCTTGTGATTTTTCTAACATTCCAGGATATCCCAACGATATTCCATCTATTGGGATCGATAAATTGCCTAATTTTCAAGGAAATAATGCGATTAGTGCTAACTCTCATTTGCGAGATTTTAGCATATGGATGGCTAAGTACGCAAGATCTGCTGATTTTGATCATGAGGATGTCAGAATGACTCTTTTCATCTTAACTCTAGGAGGCGATGCTTATGATTGGTTTGCAGAAAAACCTCAGAATTCATTTAACTCCTTACAGTCGATCATTAATGCATTTAAAGAAAAATATGGAGATAAGAGAGAAGGAAGACACCTCGTAAAAGCTCTTAGCCTAATAAAAAAGAGAGAGGATGAAAATGTTGAAGAATTTAATAAAAGGTTTAACGGTATTGTTAGAGAATTACCTCAAGACTATAAACCTACAGATAAAACTCTCCAAGATTTTTACATTGATGCCTTTAGTCCTGAACCATCTTATGAATTAAGGTGTGTTAAACTTAATGACTATAGAGATTGCCAATCCTTAGCTATAGAGTTTGAAAAGGATAAAGCCGCATCTGGAAAGTCTGAGATCCCAGGTTTCGATAGGGCTGCTATGAAACTAAAAGAACCTAAGGGAAAAGCAGTCCAAGAACCTGAAAGTGAGCTTGTTCTCAAATTGCTTCAAAAAATTGAAACTATGGAAATTAATCATAATAAGGAGATAACCACTTTGCAGAATAGGTTGATTCAAATGGAAAGATCGCAAACGCAGAATTTTCAACCTCGAAACAATAATAATAGAAATAACAATTGGCAAAGGAAGGGTCAAACTAGTGAGCAGAGACCTCCTAATCCGTTGAATAATTTGGTTGATAATGCTCCTCCTTATTGTCGGGTTTGTGATGCTCCTCATGAAGAGGCCACTTGTCCCATTGTTAGAAGAATTTTAGATAATGGAATGTTTGGAACAGGTGATCAAATAAATGTAGTAGGCAACAAGTTTCCTTTGTCTATGGATGATTGGATAGAGGTCAAGGAAAGGAGTCGTGATGTTGTGAATCTTTCATCAGCTTTTAGTATAAATAACCTTGAAAACGAAGATGATATTTTGGCTAGGTTATATGGTGAAAAACCCTCTCCTGAGCAAATCTTGGAAATTGCTAGAGATAAGGGTTTGACCTATCAGAGAAGGGATAAAGATCAAAGCGGGAATCAAATGCCCCTTCTAACTTTTAACCCTGGTGTAAACTCTAGAATAGATGTCGATTTGGGAAGTTGGTATAACAATGCTAAAATCTGGGTTCCTGTCTCCGAGATTGCTAAAATCCCTTCCCAAAGAGACAAGTTACTAAAAGCGATTCAAGGTCCTCAAGTCAATACTTCTCAACAGAAGACTCGGGAAGTTGGCTATCATGATGCTCCCATATATCTGCAAAGCTTAGATGTTGATAACAAAGATCACCAGCCTTTCTTCATCACCTTATTAGTTAATGGGTATAAATTGAATAATTGCATGTTGGATTCTGGTGCATCCGCTTGTGTAATGACTAAAAGGGTCATGGAACAACTTAACTTAAGAGTTTCTAGACCCTATTATAACATATGCGCCATGGATTCTAAGAAAATCGAAGTACATGGTTTAATCAAAGATTTGCAAGTTCATCTTTCAGTTTACCTAGACATCATGGTTGTCATGGATATTGTTGTTGTGGATGTGCCTGATGCCTGGGGTATGCTGTTATCGAGAAAGTGGGCCTCTGATCTAGGAGGAAGTACTCAAATGAATTGGTCATATGCCATGATTCCTTCTCCTAGTGGTGATGGTTTTGTAAGACTAAATAGAGAGCTCGAAAGAAAATTTCATGTTGAAGATCCTAAGAGACCTCATAACAAAATAATCAAAGAGCAATTTGACATTGGGAACTATGCCATCATGTCTAATTTTATAATTCCTCCCAATGATAAGATTAGGGGTCTCAAGGATAAAGTTTGGTATATGTACTTTGATGGTGCATCATCTAGGGTTGGTAAAGGTGCGGGAATAGTGCTTAAATCTCCCCTTGGTCACATTTTCAAGTTTGCCTATCGATTAGAATTTGAGGCAACCAACAATGTTGCTGAATATGAGGCTATATTGTTGGGTCTTGAGTTGGCCAAGTCCTTGAAGGTTAGATTGCTTAGCATTAAAGGGGATTCTGATTTGGTTATCATGCAGCTTAAGAATAAATTCACATGCAGAAATCAAAGATTAAGAAACTATAGAAATGCTGTGTGGGATACTATGGAGCATTTTGATGCCCTTGACCTCGAAGCAATTCCAAGAGAGCAAAATAGTTTGGCAGATGAACTTGCCGTAGCTGCTACTACTTTCCAGTTGTCGGATGAACTAATTAATGATAAGATTAAAATGGAAGTAATATTCAGACCATCTGTTCCAGACAACTCAGAGCATTGGCAAGTTTTTAATGACGAAAAACAAGTCATTCGTTTCCTTAATAGTTTAGATGAGTTTGAGGATTTCCGGATAATATCTGAGAAGGAGGGAGTTTTAAATCATGAGCATATCATAAATCCTACTCCTAGGAATGTGGTTGCTCTAGAGAAACATTTTGATCGGCATGATGCTACGAAGCTGAAAGAAGAAAACAAGATGGACCCAAGCGAATATCTCGAGATTAATATTGGTACTTCTGAAAACCCGAAAATGGTTAAAATTGGTAAAGGTACTAGTTTGGAGGAAAGAAAGAAGTTAACTAGTTTACTTCGCGAATATCGAGATGTTTTAGCTTTTTCTTATGATGAATTAAAGGGCTATAGGGAGGATGTTATGGAACATACTATTCCCCTAAAAGATGAAAATGCTAAACCCTTTCGTCAGAAACTTAGGCAAATTAATCCTAAGTTAGCCCCCTTGGTCCAGAAAGAACTTGCAAAGATGCTTGCAGCAGGGATCATCGCTCAAACTAGGCATTCAACATGGTGTTCGAATTTGGTGATTGTTAGGAAGAAGAACGGTACAATAAGACTTTGTGTTGATTTCCGAAACCTTAATCTAGCATGCAAAAAGGAAGATCGTCAAAGAGTAACTGGGTCGGGAATGATGTCGCTGCTAGACGGTTTTTCTGGGTACAATCAAGTATGGGTTAAAAAGGAAGATCGTCACAAAACCACATTCACAACGCCATGGGGTACCTTTGAATACATCAGAATGCCGTTTGGATTAACAAACGCTGGGGCTACTTTCCAAAGGGCTATGGATTATGCCTTCAAAGGGTTAATCAGGAAGTTTATTGAAATTTACCAAGATGATCTTATTGTTTTCTCTAAAGATGGTATCAGTCATATAAATCATCTTAGGCAAGTCTTCGATAGATGTAGAGAATATGGGATTTCTTTGAATCCAGCTAAGTCTGTTTTTGGGGTAACGGAAGGGAAATTACTGGGCCATATTATTTCTAAGGAAGGAATCAAGATTGATCCTGAAAGAATTGAAGCAATCCAAAATATTCCTCTCCCTCATAATCTTAAATCCCTTCAGTCTTTCCTTGGAAAGATAAATTTTATTCGAAGATTTATTCCAAATTACACAGAAATAGCTAAGCCTATTCAAAGTCTTCTGAAGAAAGATGCAAGATTTGTTTGGCAAGAAGACGGCAAAAAGGCTTTCCAAGAAATCAAATCTGCTATCGCAAAAGCTCCTGTCTTAGTTAGTCCTGATTATTCCAAGGATTTCATGATTTTTTCTTTCGCTTTTGAAGATACCATTGCCGGTGTCCTGCTTCAAAAGAATAAATATGGTCATGAGTAGCCTATTGCTTTCATGTGTAGAGCACTTCAAAATTCCGAATTGAAGTACAATACCATGGAAAAGCAAGCCTATGCCCTGGTTAAGTCTCTTAAGCACTTTAAAACTTATGTGGGTTATTCTAAAATCATTGCTTTCGTCCCACATTCTGCTGTTAAGGATATATTAATTCCTTTTAATTCATTTTTGGAGCCGACATGAGATTTTCTTTCATTGTATTGCTTGCAGACTTTGGTGTGCTTGCTTTTGGAGGATTGTTCTTGGTCTTGAAGGGCTGTTACACACTGTTGAAGACTTGCATACATTTACATGAACTCATGAAGAGTTTCTTTACATATGACATGACTCTTTGACATATAAATAAAATCCTAAAGACATCAAGAAGAAGTCTTTTACCTAGTGACACTTCTTGCTCATGAAACCCATGTAGCAAGGCATAAAAAAATAATTTATTTCCTTTTATTACATCATTTACAAAGATCATGTCATTATGAAGACCGAACCTAGTTACACTTTCTTCAACACTATTCATCACAGGTGTAGAGCGAAGAATTCAAGAAAGTAAGATGTTGGCAGCCGAATTTGAAATGAAGGATCTAGGATTGATACACTATTACCTAGGTCTAGAAGTATGGCAGAGACCTAGGGAGATATATTTAGGGCAAGGAAAGTACATCATCAAGTTATTGCAAAAATTCGGGATGATGGATTCCAAGCCGATGACTACTCCTATGATCACCGACATCAAGAAGTTAAGGAGCTCTGACTCTAGTCTCGTGGATCCTACCTCATATTGACAGTTGGTGGGTTCTCCGATGTATCTGGTAAATACTAGGCCAGATATATGTTTTGTAGTGAACATTCTTAGTTAGTTTCAGTTGGAACCTCGTCATGACCACTAGGTAGCTACCAAACATATATTGAGGTATCTTCGTGGCACTATACATCACTGCCTAAAGTATGATAGTAAGGAAGTCAAGCTAATTGGCTTCACAGAGTTTGATTGGGGTGACAGTGAGATCGATGGAAGGAACACTACTAGAGGATGCTTTAGTCTGGGAGCTGCTTTGATCTCATGGATGAGTAGGAAGAAAGATCCAGTTGCATTGATTAGTGCCGAGGTAGAATATGTGGCTGCGTGTGAAGTAGGAAAAGAGACTATTTGGTCAAGGAAGCTTCTGACAGATTTGTTTGAGAAGTCTCTAGGTCCTATTGTGATTAATTGTGACAACCAAAGTTGTATCAAGAAGTCTGGAGATCCCGTGTTTCATTCGAGGATGAAACATATCAATAATAAGTTCCACTTAGTAGGAACTTGGTGTAGGATGGGATCGTAAAGTTGGAGCATGTGTCGACAGATGAACATGTAGCAGACATACTGACAAAGTGTTAAAATTGGAAACTAGGGCCAAACTCCATGTTGGTCATCTTATTTATGGCAGCTGATATTCCTTGATTCCTCTTGTTGAGAGGAGTAGGATTGATCTAACGATCATCCAATTCTGACAAGTATTTATGGAGATATGAATTTATTTGTATTTACTTGACAAATTGTCAAGGTCGACCAACAACTAAATGTGTGGCACACATGCCCAGCACATCATATAAGTACAAGTGAGATTGAGTCATTATTCACTCATCTCATCTCAACTCTTCTTCTCTCTCCTCATCTCATTGGGCCAGCGAAGGAGAAGCTTCTCTCACATGTGCAAGAAGGAGGATGCATTTTCTGTTTAGGGCAGCGTTGGCTGATTTTAGGGCAACGTTGACCAAGTGTTGGGTTGTTTTATGAAGCGTTGACCAAGGGTTGACCTGCGCAGGCTATTTGGTTGCTGCGTTGACCAACGTTGACCATCATTGACTTGTTAGGGTTGACTGCAGATTGCTGATCTTTGACTGCTGCTTTGACAGTTGACCAAGCGCTGTTTTGGGCTGCCGATGTTTGTTGTTGAAGACCAAGTTCTTCAAGGTTGACTAGAGGTCAATATGGGGCTGTTTGACTAAGTTTGACTTTGCTGATTTAGGGTTTGCTGCTGTAGTCATAAAATTACAGATTTTTGAATTTGTACTATTTCTCTCTGTTGAACTATTGAAGTCTAAAGAAGAATTGATGAAAGGTTTTCCCTGCATTGGGGTTTGTCCCTGGCTAGCCGCCACATCTTGTGTCTCTTGTCTTGGCTTGTTTTCTGTCGATCTGTTAATGTTTTATCAACATTTTACTTTATGTTTATATGATTGCTAAACAGTGGCTAATAAGAAGAAATCGAAGTAAACTGCACTAAGCATAGAACATACCATAAATTATCATGGTATCAGAGCTGAGGTGAAGACAAAGCCCAAGCAAAGAGCAAGAGAAAGAGCAATCACCGAAGGCTGTTGAAACAATCTCAAAGACTTCATGGGGTCCTCATCACACTTCCCTGCTGAAGACAAGCTCCGTGAGAACTCTGACTATCACGCATGGAAGATGTCTCTCGATCTAACATTAGAAGAGCAGGAAGTGTTGGACCATGTGAGAGGTAGAATCGTTGAACTTCCATCAAATGCATCTGCTGTTGCTAGGAACAAGTGGACCAGGGGAGAAGTCAAAACAAAGAAGATCATTCGAGACTCTATTGACAAGCGCCTGGTGGCCTATGTTTCTGAGCTGACCATCTCCAAGGAAATCTACGATAGACTGGTAAGTTTATTTAAATTTCATGATGCAAATCAAGTTTTGTTCCTTAAGAATAAGTTGAAGGAAATTAAGAAGGGCAAAGATGAGAGTATGCAAGCATACTTCTTAAGGATCATTGAGATCAAGAATGATCTCCTATCAATTGGGGAAGTCATTTCTGATAGGGAACTGACCATCACACCTCTTGGAGGGCTCCCATCTGAATGGTATATATTCATAACCACTCTTCTCAACAATAATGTAATTCTTGGATTTGAGGAATTGATGGCAAGATGCATTCAAGAAGAACAATGATGGAAGAGTAGGAAATGCCTGCACTTAGAGGCAATCCCGCTGCATTCTCCTCTCATGCTAAAAGGAGAAACAATTATGGGGCTAAATCTAAAGGAAAGGCTGGACTGAAGGGTGGAAGAAAAGGGAGATGTTACAATTGCAACAAAATGGGCCACAATGTAAGGGAGTGCCCTTCTAAAAAGGACTCACTTCATGACGATGATCAAAATCACTCTCGAGGCAATCAAAGGAATGGCAGGTTCAATGGCAAAGGAAAGAGAAATGCTGGAAATCAAGGAAGTGGTCAACCCCAAGAAGGCAAGAAATTCCAGGTATGAATCTAACGTTGTTAACAACAAGTAAGATGAATATTATCTACCAGAACCCTCTCTACTACTGCTCCCGGACTCGTTGGGAAATTGGCTTATTGATAGTGGTGCCTCAACGTACTTCACTGGTTACAAAGAAGCTCTCTCTAATTTGATAGAGAAGGAGACCAACCTGGAAATTGTTCTTGGGGACAACTCAAAATATCTTGTGAAAGGCATAGGGAATGTCACTCTTCAATTAAATCAGGGTAATACAATTCATTTGCAAGAAGTCTTGTATGTACCTGATCTCAAAAAGAACCTGGTGTCCATTTCGGCAATGGAAGACAAAGGCTACAAGGTGGCCTTCATCGATGGCAAGGTACGTGTATGGAAAAAAGTATTTTAAACATGCTTTCACTCTTGGGTTTCGTGTTGATTCATTATATCAAGTCGGAGGAAGTCCGCTGGGTGTCATGTCTTGTGACACATCTCTTCAGTCCGAACTATGGCATCGGAGGTTTGCTCACCTTCATTATAAAGCTCTACCCGATGTGAGACAAATGGTGACAGGGATGCCCAAGTTCAAAGTAGAGCAAGAAGGTGTATGTCCGGGATGTGCCGAAGGAAAGCTCAAAAGGGGACCATTCCCCTCAAGCCATAGCAAGACCTCCGATATATTGCAGTTGGTTCACTTAGACATATCTGGTATGATGCCTGTGAGCTCCTTGGGAGGATATTTATATTACCTCACTTTTACAAATGATTATTCTCGCAAGACTTGGATATACTTCTTGAAAAAGAAGGATGAAGTTTTCTCCTGGCTTCATCACTTCAAAGCCTTGATCGAGAATCAAACCGAAAAGAAGATCAAGATCTTAAGGACTAATAATGGGACTGAGTATGAATCCAATGAAATCCATGACTTTTGCAAAGGGGCGGGCATTAAGAGGGAGACTACAACACCATATACTCTTGAGCAGAATGGTGTGGCGAAAAGGAAGAATCATACGATTGTGGAAGCTGTCCATGCTATGCTCCATGATCAAAGGCTTTCGAAGTTTCTATGGGCCGAAGTTGCTAATACCACTGTATATGTGCAAACCGGTGCCCTCATCAAGCACTGGGTTCCAAGACTCCCAAAGAAATGTTCACTGGTAAGAAACCTGACGTATCTCATTTTAGAATTTTTGGAAGTCTTGTATATTTTCATGTGCCTAAAGAGAAAAGGAATAAATTGGGTACATTTGGAAAGAAAGGAATCTTCATGGGCTATAACGAAAATATTAAGGGGTATAGAATCTATGTGGCTGGTCAAAGGGAAGTCGAGATTAGCCGTGATGTCACCTTTGACGAATATATGGCTCTTAGCAAAGTTGACAATCTTCCTACTCTAAGGGAATCTAAAGAAGCTGAGACTAGGATACCGGAGGAAAAGGAAGATGAGACGATGCCCGATGTGGAAGAACCTATGGATCCTATTGATCCCTCTTCACAAGAGCCTTCCTGTTCTAGGAAGAGGCCTTCATGGCTCAGGGGGACACTTGATGATGCCGAAGGACACATGTCACCCAGAGGGACTTTCTGTGAAAGTAAGAAGCCGACTAGGTATCAGGGATACTTGACCATCATCAGCACGATCATTCAAAATGAGCCTTCGTCGTTCGTAGAAGCTGTCAAGCATCAAGTATGGAAGGATGCTATGACTGAGGAATATGAGTCCATCATGAAGAACAATGTCTGGGATGTGGTCCCCAGACCTTAGGACAAAGCAGTTGTCACTTCGAAATGGCTTTACAAGATAAAGCATGGAGCTGATGGAAGTGCTGAAAAGTATAAGGCTTGTTTTGTTGCTCGTGGCTTCTCTCAGAAGGAAGGTATAGACTATGATGAGATATTTGCACCTGTTGCCTAATGTACCACCATCCGCTCGATCGTAAGCCTTGCTGCTTCGCAAGGATGGAACCTGCATCAGATGGATGTCAAAATTGCATTCTTGCATGGTTTGATCAAAGAGGAAGTCTATGTGGAACAACCCGAAGGATTTGAGATTCATGATCGGGAATCTCATGTGTGCAGGTTGAAGAAATCCCTCTATGGGCTGAAGCAAGCACCTCGAGCATGGTGAGAGGATCGATAGCTACTTGATGAAGATGGGATTTACTAGGAGTGAAGCCGACCCTAACCTTTACTTTAAGGTTGAAGATGACAAACCTCTCATAGTGGTGCTGTACATTGACGACCTCTTTTTGACAGGTGCAAGCCCTTTCATTCAAAAATATAAGAGGGAGTTGGATTCTGAGTTTGAGATGAAGGACCTAGGACTGATGCACTATTTCCTAGGACTAGAAGTTGGCAGAAGCTAGGGAAGATTTTCCTATCTCAAGGAAAATATGTGGTGAAGATATTGGAGAGATTCGATATGGTGGACTGCAAGCTCGTGACTACCTTGATGGAGCTTGACTTCAAGAAGTTAAGCGGTAGTGCTGCGGGCCCTGTTTTACAAAATGCTACCAAGTACTGTCAACTCATTGGTGCATCGATGTTCTTGGTGAACTCCCGTCTGGATATATGTTTTGCAGTCAACACGTTGAGTCAACATATGGTTGAGCCTCACCACACACATTGGATTGGTGCCAAGAATCTGTTGAGATACCTTCATGGCACAATCACTCATGGGTTGAGATACACTGCCAGAGATGTGAGATTACATGGATATACTGATGCTGATTGGGCAGGCAGTGTGGTGGACCGAAAGAGCACTTCCGGGTGCTATTTCTCTTTGGGATCTGCCTCGATATCCTGGATGAGCAGGAAGCAGAAGTCGGTGGCTTTGAGCACCGCTGAGGCAGAGTACATTGCTGCGAGTATGGCCTCTTGTGAGGCGGTCTGGTTGCGGAAGCTCTTCAGTGAGCTGTTTGGATTTACATTGGATACTACCGTGATCTTGTGTGACAACCAGAGCAGGATTCGTTTATCAGAGAATCCCGTATTTCATGATCGCTCCAAGCATATCGATATCAGGTACCACTATATCCGGGATATGGTGCAGCGGGGAGCAATAAGGCTCCAACATATCGGTACAGATGAGCAGGTCGCTGACATTTTGACGAAGCCCCTGGGAAAGGTCAAATTCTTGACTTTTCGAGAACGACTTGGTGTCGTTGAGAGACCCTCTTATGAGGGTCGTGTATGATGCATACATTGAGCTCTGGGAGCTCCGGGGGGCTTGGGGTACTTCTTGGAGTGACATGTGACCACAGGGCGACTCACCCTCCCCTAGTGGTGCGCTATGTACAGGGTGAAAGGTTCAACCTTCCCCTGTGATACCCCGTGGTGACTTTGGGACATGATGATTAGTTCTCTTGTCACGACATCCTACCCATGCAGTCTGGGACTCATGGGAAGTACGTCTCATCTGATCAATGATTAGGGAAATGGGGTTAGGGACCATTAGTAGTACTATTGATGGACGCATCGTTGTATCTACCATACTCCCTATGCTAGGATGACCTCCATTGATCTGGGATCAGTGAGAGTGGTATGACACACTCTGAGACTGACTTCGGGTTAGTGGAGGATGGTATGATACATCCTTGATCATTTCTTCTTCTTCATAGTTCAACAGAGCAAAGTAGTGCATTTGATGGTAGAGATAGTACCGACGGTCAGACTGAGTAGTAGATGGAGTTCTCCCTAGTTGAGAGGGAGTGTTAAAATTGGCAACTAGGGCCAAACTCCATGTGGGTCATCTTATTTATGGCAGCTGATATCTTGATTCCTGTTGTTGAGAGATGTAGGATTGATCTAACAATCATCCGATTCCGACAAGTATTTATGGAGATATGAATGTATTTGTATTTACTTGACAAATTGTCAAGGTTAGCCAATAGCTAAATGGGTGGCACACATGCCCAGCACATCATAAAAGTACAAGTGAGGTTGAGCCATTATTCACTCATCTCATCTCAACTCATCTTCTCTCTCCTCATCTCATTGGGCCAGTGAAGGAGAAGCTTCTCTCACACGTGCAAGGACACATTTTCTGTTTAGGGCAACGTTGACTCTCTGAGTAGCGTTCACTTTTCTAGGGCTGCGTTGACCAAGTGCTGGGCTGTTTTGTGAAGTGTTGACCAAGCGCTAACCTGCGTAGGTTGTTTGGGTGCTGCGTTGACCAAACATTGACCAACGTTGACTGGTTAGGGCTAACCACATACTATTGATCTTTGACTGTTGTTTTGACCGTTGACCAAGGGCTGTTTTGGGTTGCCGAAGTTTGCTGTTGAAGATCGAGTTCTTCAAGGTTGACGAGAGGTCAATCTGGGGCTGTTTGACTAAGTTTGACTTTGCTGATTTAGGGTTTGTTGTTGCTGCCATAAAATTACAAATTTATGAATTTGTACTATTCCTCTCTACTGAACTATTGAAGATTGAAGAAGAATTGATCAAAGGGTTTCCTCGCATTGGGGTTTGCCCCTGGCTAGCTACCACATCTTGTGTCTCTTGTCTTGGCTTGTTTTCTGTTGATCTATTAATGTTCTATCAACATTTTACTTTATGTTTATATGATTGCTAACCAGCGGCTAATAAGAAGAAATCGAAGTACACTGCACTAAGCATAGAACATACCATAAATTAACACAAAGGCTCTTCCTAATAAGAAGTTTGAATATCTAAGGAACTTGCTTGGTTTGGTAGATATTGCTGACTGTATTGATGATAAGTGTGTGGAAGGGATTTGTTGAGGCTTTTCTAGTGAAGCATTGCTTGGGAAGACATTTGGCTGACACTTTGTGTTGATGTCTGGGTCCCGAAGTTGGAAAGGTGGTGTTGGTTATTGAGTTCTGTTTTCAATACACACTTGGATTTTTTGGGTTGTGGTTAGCAAGTAAGCCTGATGGTACCTAGTGGGGTTGAAAGCTTGAGTCCACCTTATTTCCACTTGGATAGATTGCCCTGGTCAGGAATCTAGTCCGTGGCATTGTAGTGCGTAAATTGTTGAGTGACCAATGGATAGATTGCGTTGGTCAGGAATATAGTCCATGGCATTGCGATGCCTAAAGTTCTTCGTGGTTCATATAGCTTGAGATCTTCCAATGTATTTGTACATTATGAATACCTTTGTAGTTAAGAGGGAGTGTTGGAAAATGTAACTATGTTCGGTCTTCATTAATGTACTTGAGTCATTATGTAATGTACTTGTCAAAAGAATAAAGAAAATAATTTTTATTATTGTAACAATGACTTATTAAAGCATGAGTTTTATGCTTGGGTCATCATTATATTAGTCAAAGTCTCCATTGTGGACTCCTAGGATTAATATTGAGTTTATAGAGTCACTGAACATTCAAAGAGACCCTTCTTGGGCTTTTGAATCATGTAAAAGGGTTTAGTATTGAGTCAAATATGATTTATATATCCTCCACATCAAGTCAGCCTAAGAGAGATCAAGTCGGCCTAAGGACCCTAATTCGACCCACAAGAAGCCTATAAATACAAGCTAGTCGAAGTCATTTGGAGCATCATCTCTCAAGCTAGTTCGATATCTCAAGAGTAGTTGGAGAAGTGCAAAGTTTCTTGCCAGGTTGCTGAAAGAAGGCGAGTTTGGGGAAGTCTAAGGCGAGGAAGAAAATCGAACTTTTGGTGCCTCTCTCTCTCCGTTTTGTGTTCTGGATTGGGAGATCGAAGTCTCCTATGTTTTCGTTGTTGCCGGAGGTTGTTGCCTAGTCGAAGTTGCTGAAAGGGGTTGAAGATCTGGGAGGTTGACTTGGTGTGGAGGGAAAGTCTGGTCTTGGTCTAGGGTGAAGAGTCTCAAAGAATACTATTGAAAGGAAGAATTATCTTCACTGGGTTTTCCCCTCGAGGGGGGGGGGGGTTTGCCCTAGCATAGTGCCTATATCTTGTGTTTCTTGTTTTGTGATCTTCATATTCACATAATATGGTAATTGCTTGATGAAAGATAAGATAATAAAGAAGTAAAAGAAGCCAACACACTCACAAATAATTATCAAGAAAGGAGAATCAAACCCTAATATTACTATGATTTTTCTAACAACACCCTCATCCTAATCCTTGAGTTTGGGCTGAAAAACTTTGCCCTAGAGCAAGGCTACCTGGGAGCGAGAGCGGGGAACGACATTTTCAAAAGCTCCCGGGTCGAGAGCGAATTTTATATAATATATATTTATATATATTTTGATGCATATAAGCTATGTTGCACTGCCTTTGGGGATGGGGGGACAAGTTTCCGATATGGCTAGAGTGCACCCCCAAATTTTTAAGGGGACGACAATAGTATTTATAAATTATAAAATAATAAATATTATTATTACTATTTTATATTCACCATGTGCTTAAAGATAAATCATAAATAATAAATACATCATTGCAATAAAATTATAAACATTGAACTAGCTAAGAAATCCGAAACGCATATTGATAATTATAAAACCAAATACATAATCTCAAATCTAAAATTCAAGTTGAAGCTTTTAGTTAAAGGATGATGAGTCAAGAGCAGTGTTGAGCAAGTGAACTATTCTTCTAGTGTGACACATGGTAGTTAGTTTGAAGGTATCCATCTATAAGACAGTACAAATGGCCTAGCGCTAATACACTAATTCTTGCTAGTTTGACCTTTCAAAGACCTAATTTGTCTTGCCATAAATGTCAAATCAAAAACCTAGGTTGAATTACTAGAGCTAGTTGTCTTGCTTGCTATTTTTGGTCAAATCCAAAAGTAGATTGAGTCTTACCATTCTTGGTTGACATTCTTGCATGTAAACTAATTCGCCTTATTATCCCAGTTGCAAGCATGCTAATTTTGTCAAAATCAAGCCTTGGCGCAAATTCCTAATATTTCCAATCTCAACACCTAAATCGACCCTTTCTGTTGTTAGGTTTATCAAATAAAAGCCAAGTTTAATTGGTCAACCACACTAGATATTTTCCCAATCCCGTGAAAGCAAAAAGGGCCTTTCTTATAGTCACTGCTACTAATATGGCCAAGTTAAACAAATTCAACTTCATTGGGATAGTTAGCAAAGTTTCAAAGTGTGTTAGAGCTTTAAACATACTGTGGTTTCTTTACATTAGTTTGACATGTAAATCAATCTTGAATCCTGGTTTATTATTCTTGAACAAAGAAAGTGCAAAGAACAGTTTTGGAAACATTAGTCTTAAGAGGATTGAAATGAGTCATTGCTGGTAGCCTTTAAACATCCATACAACCTTCAGTGGTTGAGGGAAAAAAATGTGGTTACTAGGACAATACACAACAAAGTAGCAACCCAATAATTCCTTGCAAATAATGCTAACACACAATTCAACAACTTTCCTATAGGATAGGAGTGGGTTTAGAAACTTTTTAAAAACAGTGTTGCAGGAAACGTCCCCCCCCCTGATCAAAAGCCCGAAACGCAATCTGTTCGGATCCGTGGGCGATTTGCCCTCCGAAACACGTTTCGGAAAAACTGAAACGCGGATCCGATTGAAAAATACGGTTCCTGCCATTTCGGAACTAGACAGCCCGATCTGCGTTTCGGTTTTTCTGAAAGGCATTTCGTACAACACATCGGCCGTATGATCTGCAATGTTTTCGGGTCGGATCCGTATGGATCGCAACCGCTTCACCGGGCAAGTAATCATTTCCACCATGCGGGCCACAATGTGGTGCTTTTTTTCTTTATTTTCCCATTTTTTTGTTTTTTTTGTTGGGGTGTGTCCACCTTGGGTTAGGGCGAGGATTGAAGGGATTAAAGACCCTTTCATCTCTCATTTGCTCACTTTTATTTTATGAGAGCTTGGAGAATAGAAGAGAGGAGAAATAGAGGAGAGCTTGGAGGAGTGGAGGAGGAGCTAGGAGAAGGAGGAGGAGTTTGGAGGAGTAAAGAAGGACTTCCATTTACAAGAGCTAAAGAGGTAAGTGCAATCCCCAAACTCTCATTTTTTTGACATTGTTTTTTGTATTTTTCTCCTCCCTCTCCTAGTCTTTACCATTCTTTCTACTTGCTCATTTAATTGTAGGTTGTCCACCACCTATATCCATATTCCAAGATGGTGTTCTTTTGGATTCTATGTATCATTCCACTTTTGGTTTTAATGTTGGCAAGGGGGAGTAGGAATAGAAGGAAAGAAGAACAAGAGGATAGTGGTCCCCATATGAGTGACCCAATGTATGATGAGGAGGAAGGGGATGAACCTGAAGGGAACACTGAAACACTAGAGGGGAAAGTTGCATTAACACCCTTTTGGAACTATGTGACCAAACTTGAAGGGGGAAAGGGTGGTGGGAGCTACAATTTTTTGTGCCCTCATGGTTGTCATGGAGGAAAACCATTTAGTGGTTCATATACCTGTGTGAGGAGGCATCTTTGTGGGGTGATGGGCAATGATCATAAAAAGGGTGTTGTGGGGATACAAATTTGCCCAAACATTTCAGCTGAACAAAGAAGAAAACACATCAAAATAGAGGAGGTTGCACAACAAAAATGCAAGAAACAAAAAACTCATTCTGAATTAAGTGCAACCTCTAGATATGGTAGCTCATTTCCTCATGGTTCTTCTGCAAGCTCTGGAGGTAAAAGAACAATAGGGGATTTCCTGAATGTTGCTGGAAGGGATGATGTGGATGGAAAGATAGTTCGATTTCTTTATGCTTGTGGTGTACCATTCAATGTGCTTCACTCTCCCTATTGGCATGAAATTGGTAAGGCCATCAATGAAGCCCCAAAAGGATATAGGTCCCCCAACTATGAGAAAGCTAGAACAATGTTATTAGAAAGAAAAAAAGCAAAGGTTCACAGAGCTTTTACACGCCTTACAAATGAGTGGGTAGATTGTGGGGTATCCATTGTATCAGATGGGTGGACAAATATTAGAAACCAACATTTGATAAATGTTCTTGGTGTTTTTGCTAGTGGTGCAATATTTATTACATGTCACGACTCCGCCCCCATCAATGCATCTTTCCAAAACATTGCAGATCTCCTATTGCAATCAATCAGAGATGTTGGTCCGAATAATGTGGTTCAAGTGATCATAGATAATGCAACAAATTGTAAGGTAGCAGGAAAAGTTATTGAGCGTACTCATCCACACATCTTTTGGTCTGGGTGCCTGGTTCACACATTGAACCTTTTGATGCATGATATTGTGAAGCATAAAGAATGTGGGTGGATTAATGAGCTTTACAGGAGAGGGATGCAACTCATTAAATTCATCACAACGCATACAAGGGTAAACTACTTCTATGGCACTTAGTCCAAGTTGCAGTTGCTTAAACTTGTAAAAACAAGATTTGCTAGTTCTTACCTCACCTTTAGGCGGCTAGCGAAGGTGAGACAAGCTTTAACTAATATGGTGTGCACTGAATCATGGGAGGAAATTAACACTGATAGTGATGGCGCTAATGTAGCAAAGGACACTATTCTTGACATGTACTTTTGGTCACGGGTTAAATATGTTTTGCAATCCACCAAACTAATTTATTACATGATCAAGTTTGGAGATTCGGATCAACCAATAATTGGGGAGGTGTATGAGCAAATGGATAACATGTTGGGGCAGATTAAAGACATTGTTGAGCCTAGAGATATCAACTTGTACAATTATATTCGTGCAGAGGTAGAAAACCGATGGGAAATGCTAAATGTTCAATTGCATGCATTAGCATATGTTTTGACACCTAAATACTATCATCCATCATGGCTTTCAACACCAGCACCTGAGGGGGAAGGGGGGGAGAAAACCACACCAAGATCAAGAGGTTCACAAAGAATATATGATTGCATTCAGTAAATTAGTCCCTGATGAGGAGAAGGCTGCCATGGTACGGAGACAGTTGAGCAACTATATGCTTAGCACTGGTCCATTTGGGAGCATGCATGCAATTAGAGATTGAGAGACTTTTTCTTCTCTTAAGTGGTGGAACATGCATGGAGGTGCTACTCCACTTCTACAGACTTTGGCATTGCCGGTGCTATCATAGGTGGTAAACACTTCTTCTGCAGATAGGTGTTGGAGCTCTTATTCTTTCATCCACTGTGTTAAAAGGAACAGGTTGAGTTTAGACTGGGCATAGAGCTTGGTTTATGTTCATTACAATTTGCGATTGTTGTCCCATTACTGTGATGATGCAAAGACTAATAAAGACCTTAAGGTTTGGGACAAGAATCCAGAGGAGCCCAATTGGGAGGATGGAGTGTTGCAATTAGATTAATTAGGGGATGCTCTTATCTAGGTATGTCCATTGTGGTATGAATTTTGCCTATAAAGCATTTCTCTAATTCCTATTTTTAATTGTTTTTGTTAACTAGTTTTTTTGGTATGAATTTTTTGAGCGATTCCAGGATGATGATGTTCGAGTTGAGATGCCACCCCATCTGGTCCCTTGGTTCTCAGGTCCCATGGTTCAACACCAACAACAGGGGGTTCGTCTTCATCAGTTTCAGTGCCACAACTTCCAAAGGCACCATCTTCTTCATTGCCACCACGTGGAGGCCCACCACTACGTTCTCTTCGTGGTGGAAGGAGGAGAGATTAGTAGATATATTCACAATTTACTACTTTTGTCATAGATTAATCATTAGACTTGTAGGCTTGTTGTGAATTTGAACCTTTTTGTCTTGGCGGTGACCTATTTTGTAAACATTATTATTTGAATTTTGGACATGACAAATGTTGCAGTTGCTCACTTGCTAGATAATATGCTCTATGTTTTATGTTTTATAATATGCATAAAAATTTGATGTATGTTTGTAATTGCTAGAATATGGATGGTTGATGCTTGAATAATTAATCATTGATGTACAATGGAATCATGGATGCCATATCTATCTTGATTTATGTAAAAATATGCATGTTTTCTTGTCTTCTACAACTAATTTGGTATTTGGGATGTTTGTTTTGAATATAACTGCATATATATATATATATATATATATATAGTTGACGCTTCCGAGATGCTTCACTTCCCAGATTTTTGGAAAATGATGCTTCCGTGTCCTCGCTTCCAAAAAACGTCCTCACTTCGTCCCTGCGTCGTGCAACATTGGTTTTAAATGTGCCACATAGGAACAATCTCAAAGACAATCTACTTCACCTTTAGGACAAAACTAGAAGGTTTTCATCAACAATAACTGTGTTCTTGATTCATGCCATAGGAAGTAAAGGTTAGTAGACTTCTTAATTATTGCTAAAGGGATGTTGTTTTTAAGCAATAGTAATTATAGGCTAAAGTCCAACATTGAGGATTATTGCTTTAGACAGTTAAGTGACAAAGAGAGGAGAAAATAAGTGTCAACACTGAACAGGAGCATTTTTAGCGGTTATCGTTGGAGGTTAGCATGAACAAATTTTTCATACCAAAAGCACATCCAAAACAACAAGAAAATCCATCCAAATAACAAAGTAATCCCAGTCAAAATCGGGTCAAACATATTGTTTTTCCCTTGAGGATGGCGGAACAATACTCGAAAAGTCCCCAAAATATGCATGGGATGGATTGGGAATAGCTTGGAAGTCCCTAAGTCTCTAATGAAGTCCCCAAAAAATTGGGGACGTCCCAAACCCCTGTAAAAATGCTCGGTACACAAGAACGTCGGGTACGAGGGATTTTTGGTGGGGGCGGGTCCCCGTGCAACATAGCATATATGTCAACAAAAGCATGTAGAATGATGAATTAGATATGAAAAGCATAAAAACATGGATTAAACCATATAACATCAATCATCTAGAACTTAGTAGTTATAATCTTCAGCAACCACATGTCCACAAGTTACATGTTACAACGTATCGAGTCTCATGATTCATCAATCTTAAAGTTTCAAACTTAAAAAATTCAATATATAACATTTGTCATCAATAAATTTGTACTTGTAACCAATAGCAAACTATAACAAAGAACATAAAAAATGAAATGAAATATTTTAACTTTCACGAAGCATCATATTCATATTCTTTACCAATGAGTTATAAATGCCAACTTCAAACTTCAAACTGAAATTGTCATATATTGTTTACAAAAAATGCCATAATAAATACGAAAGAGTCAATAGTTATAAAAAGTACGAGAAAATAGAAAAGACAAGTAAATCTATTATCCACTGCTTGACCCTTTTTCCACGAGAAATTCTAATTTCTTGTCTCATGGTTTATTGGGAGTCTCCTCCCGCATAGTCGAACAACCTTAGTCCTCTTGATCAAATAAAAGTTCCATACATAGTACCCTAGGTGCTCTTGATTATTGGGAGTCTCCCCCGCATATAGGGTTTAATGCTCTTGATTAAATACAAGCTCCATATGCTAGTGCATGACAAATTCCAATGGAAACATTGCAATCCCCCCAATCCTAAAATCCTGAAAAACTGATAAGTCTGTTGGATTTTGAGTGAGATCTCAAATTCTACTTTCTCCATATGAAATCCAATGAGGTGGGAACCACTCGCAAACATCCTGAGTCATTTCATGGTAATGTTAAAAATTTAAGTAAAAAGATGAAAATGAAAGATAAATGAAAATGTCAACTTTAAGAATTTAACATTATCGTGAACTGCATATCAATACTAGGGCCATAGGCTTCAATATTAGGCTGCCCCACTCAAAAATTCTTGTTTCCAGCCTTCAATATGTTGAAGAAAAGTGTAACTAGGTTTAGTATTTGTCAATGTAATTTTGATCTTTGTACTTGTCCAAAAAAAGAAATATTATTTTTGTAAATTATATGAATGAGTTTCTTGCTCATTCCATAGGTCTAGGAATGTCTAAGAGTCAAAATCATGTTAAAGAGCTCTTCTTGAGCATTTATGTAATGTACATGGGTCAACCTAGTGTCAAGTAGCCCTCCAAGACAAGCACCATCCTCCAAAGAAGAACGCTGCCAACAAAACGATGAAGATATAGTTAAGTCGGCCTCATAATATATAGAGATGACATGTCAGCTCAATAAAATGACGCAACGGTTCACTAAATTCACGTCGGTTTGCATTCATGGACCAACACATATATATATGCAACTAGAGTAATCACGAGAGGATATAATTCGGATCATTCTGAAACTTCGCATGATATAGTGATACAAGTATCTCGCATGAAGACAACGGTTCTGTGCTTTGATGGAAGAAAGATTATGTAATCTTTGATGGTTATAACAGAGTATGATCTCGGTGCTCTGCCTTAGTGAAAGAAATCTCTTTGTCTCGGCATCCTGATACAGTCTTCACGCAACACTATCTTGGCAACGTAATGACAGTCTCATATTCAACACATTCATTGCGACAAGTGTTCTCGACATACTCGTGGATGGAGAGTCAAGTGTTCTTGGCATTCTCAAAGGTGGAGAGATACGCTATCTCAGTATCTCTGTCTTAGTGATAGTCTTGGCAGACTTGTGATAGAAAGATATATTTGCAGCAATCGTGTAAACAAAGAAAGTCAACATAACATCTCAGTCAAAGTTTCAGATAAGAAGAAACAAAGACATACTCTGTCTCATCCTAACTGAATATAGGCATAACGAAATCTCAATGAACACATCTTGGTGCAATTGGGATAATTAGATCTCACAACACGTATTGATGAAGCCATGATCTCGATGAAAAAACATAATTACAAAAGGTAGTGATGATCTCAGTAAATGTACAGTGACAAACTTAGTTAATGCATAGTAATGATCTTGATGATGGTGTAGCTATGATGATCTCAAAGATGACCTTGGTGAAGCAACAGTTATGCTGATGATCTCAGCAGTAAAGAGGATTGGTGTCTTGGTCTTGGAGTGGCTCAGGAAGTCAAGGGTTGTGGTCTTGGTGTTCGTCAAAAAGACTCTATAAGAAGAATTTTGTGCGGGTTTTCCTCTCCAAGAGGGAGAGGTTTTGGCCTTGGCAGAATTCCATATCGTGTGCTCGTCTCTTTGCTTTGATAGCTATTTGTTGAAGTAAGAAATACACACACTAATGATAATAAGCAAAATATTGTGCTAATAATCTAATGACTAGATGCCTCTCAAATAGTTATCATGATAAAAAGAATCTCGTTAATTCAATCTGCCCTAGATTCTTCAACATGGAATCAGAGCTATGGTTACAGTCGGACGAAGGGCAGAAAAGAGACATTCAAGGATCAAATTTCTAGCAGTGCATTGAAGCAAGCTGAAAAAATGTCAAGATCTACATTACAGAATCAAACCCTAATCTTGATCAAACCCTAGATCAAAGAGCAATCTACAACATCAAGAGCTTTTGTCTCCATTGTCATCATCAAAAAGGCTATCAAGACACTCATCAAGTTGTTCGCAAAGTAAGATAGCTCAAAGGACCTCAAAACGAAGATCACATCAGCTTGGAGAAAGTTGAAACCCTAGCAGCAATCCTAATCTATACTATGAAAGACGAACATCTGATGAAGCAGCAAATCATCTATTGAGGAAAGGCTTTCTCATTTGGAAAAGGATCATCCAAGAAGAAGTCCTCATACATCTTCTTCATCAACATGATCAAGGTGAAGATTTTGTCTTTACAAATCAAGTAAGCATCTTTTTATAATCAAGTTAAGTGACTTCATGTCGGCAAAGAGATCTATGAATTGGTTGGGTCATCGAAATTCCTTGCATAAGAAAGGAGGATAGATACAATCCCCGCAAGAGAAGTCATTGATGTCTATGCAAAAGGTCTATGAAGGTTAGACATTGTTTGAATGGATCAAGAAGACTCGTAGGAATCATATGAAATCACTTAAAGGTCCTTGCATTGAAAAAGGAGGATTGTAATTATCCTCATAGTTAAGAGAAGTCAGTGAATATATCAAGGTCTTCTTTGAATTCATGGGAGGGAACTCTTAAGGTCCTCTCATCCCTATGTAGAAAGAAAGGAGACATGAAAGAGATATGTGAAATACTAGAAGATATACTCTCTGAAATGAAGTAAAGAAGGTCATATCACTTAGACCTGATTAAAGGCATCAAAGAGTGAAGGAATATCTTCATGAGATGTCAATTGAGAGATCTAGGAAAGTTGATAGGAAGGTAGTCATCATTGATAAGCAAGGTAACTAATGTTGATGAACAAGAAGGTTGCCTCATCCGACAATTTGTGGTCTCCATGCTAGATAGAGAAAGACAAGTTGCAGAGAAACGTATTAAAGGTTAAATAACTCAATCATGTATAGAAAGGAAAAAAGGTTTGGTCCTCAATCAAGACAGAATAGTATAAGGTTCAATGCTATATGGAAAGAAGTTCATATCGCCAGAAAGATGAAGGGAGCTAAAGAAAAGGGCCAAGGAAAGACAGAGTAACAAATCTCCACCATGAGTGAGATGGTATTCCTCACAAAAGGGGTCCTATCATAAGCTCCTAAATCTTTAGATATGATCATTATAATAAGATGCATTGTGGCATCATAAAAGCATTGGAAGCAAGAGCTCATGGGAATCATGAAGAACAAAATCCACGACAGTCAAACATTACAGGATATCGTAGGAACCTCATTGGACATTGAAGGAAAGGAAGAAGTCATCTATGATAGGTCTCATCATACATTAAGTCAAAAAGGAAATATTTGTCAGATGGGGATATGCAAGATCCTCAAGATTCGCTGATGGAATCCTTATCGGAGGATCACTAATCTATAGAGGAAGCAAGTGTTTCATCAAGAACTCCAATTTATGGAATTCATGCATGATGTTATGATGACATAAGAGGAAAAGAAGATCAAGGGGTTGAAGACACCTCAATCAAGGAAGCTACTAGAAGAAGCGTAGATGACCCAATGTGAAAATGAGGTATGCATGCTTATGTTTAAATTTTGTAATATCTTGTCGTATGGTTGCAGATAATATGGATCGTTACTTCTATCTTAAGAAGCATGATAAAAGGAAAAGGGTCTCCTCCTCTGAAAGGATGCAGAAAGGCATAAGTCACACTAAGATGAAATCAACATAATCTGTCCTCATATAAAGTATGAGGTGGCTGACTACAATT
The DNA here is from genome assembly GCA_031772625.1 of Pinus tabuliformis. Classification (NCBI taxonomy): domain Eukaryota; kingdom Viridiplantae; phylum Streptophyta; class Pinopsida; order Pinales; family Pinaceae; genus Pinus; species Pinus tabuliformis. The sequence continues at coordinate 841,728,335 of CM062819.1, read as the reverse complement.
ACATAACTCTGATTTGGAACCCTAGAGAATAGAATGTGTGAGGAAGGAAGAGATTGTGAGCTATGTAACCATGTTGAAGGCAGTGAACATCCAAAGATCAAGAAAAGTTGATTAGGAAATCTTCCGGAAAGACATGAAGACTCTAATGAAAGTCTGAAAAAGATGAAGACCCTTGACAATGGATATCTTTGGGAGATATGTCAATATGTGTGTAGGTGCTGATACCTATAGAAAGGTGTCATGATTAAGAGCCACCTGGTAAGGTACGATTTGATATAATGATCTGTTTGATTTCTTGAATAATATCTGGATACGTTCATGCAGGACTACTTACAATTACAACTAGCATTCATGTAATGAATGGAAGAAGCATGATGAGAAAGAGGTAGTCATATGACGAGGGTTCTAGATATGACGAAGACCACTTTCCATGAAGAAAGGAATGACATGATGAATTAAAAAGGAAAGTGGTCGATGACTGTTGCCCTACAAGAAAGAAGCTCAACTAACTTTCATGACATCAAGGAGAGAAGTTGATCAAGCAGCTAAAGAACCCATGAAGAAGAAGTTGTTGATGTATAGAAGAGTCCCTAACTAAGAGGGAGCTCTGATAGGTCTCTAATCAAGAGGGAGCTGGAGTTAGATCACCCCTGATTACAAAGAAGTGATAGTTGTGTTTTTTCTATTTCATCTGTCATGCACTAGACTAGGACTAACAACCGTAAGTTTAGGTGAAGGCCATGAATGGAAATGTAGACACATGATAGACACAACATTCTTGTCTTCACTTGGGAAGAAAGAATGGAGAGTTGGGTAATTATCTGGCATCCGATACTCTTTGAGGATGTGTAGGGCATCCAAGGTAAGAGTAGGCAAGAGGACCGATATTCTTTAAGCGCTGGGAACCCAAGATAAGAATAGTCATAGAAGGTCATACTCAATGAACACCCGGGTGGGTATGTACCTTGAGAGACAATGATGAAGGTGTCTATAAATCATTGGTCTCGTCAGCATTGTAGCTCATGGTCTCATAGAGAGATGGAGCTGTTAGTCAAGGCCTTGCATTATGACAATGTCGGCTGATATGATGCTATACAGATGGGATTACCAATCCGATTCTTCTTGCGAGAAATTCTTCAACTTGTGAATAACCAAGTACCATTGTGAATACCTCCCTAGTTAAGAGGGAGTGTTGAAGAAAAGTGTAACTAGGTTCAATATTTGTCAATGTAATTTTGATCTTTGTACTTGTCAAGAAAAAGAAAAACTATTTTTATAAATTGTATGAATGAGTTTCTTGCTCATTCGATAGGTCTCGTAAAGTCAAGGATTCAAAATTGTGTTAAAGAGCTCTTCTTGAGCATTTATGTAATGTACATGGGTCAACCTAGTGTCAAGTAGCCCTCCAAGACAAGCACCATCCTCCAAAGAAGACTGCTAGCAAAACGATGAAGAGACAGTCAAGTCGGCTTCATAATATATATAGAGTTGACATGTCGGCTCAATAAAAAGACACAATAGTTCACTAAGTTCATGTCGGGTTGCATACATGGACCAATGCCTATATATACGTAGTTGGAGTAATCACAGGAGGATATAATTCGGATCATTCTAAAACTTGCATGATATAGTGATACAGGTATCTTGCATGAAGACAACGGTTTTGTGTTTCGTTGGAAGAAAGATTATGTAATCTTTGATGGTTATAACAGACTATGATCTCGATGCTCTGCCTCGGTGAAAGAAATCTCTCTGTCTCAACATCCTGATATAGTCTTCACGCAAACACTATCTCGACAATGTAATGACTATCTCATATTCAACACAGTCACTGTGACAAGTGTTCTCGGCATACACGTGGATGGAGAGTCAAGTGTTCTCGACATTCTCAAAGATGGAGAGATACGCTATCTTAGTATCTTTGTCTCAGTAATAGTCTTGGCAAATCAGTGATAAAAAGATATAATTGCAACATTCGTGTAAACAAAGAAAGTCTACATAACATCTCAGTCAATGTTTCAGATGAGAAGAAACAGAGACATACTCTGTCTCATCATAATCGAATACAGGCATAACGAAATCTCAGTGAACACATCTTGGTGCAATTGGGATAATCAGATCTCACAATGCGTATTCATGAAGCCATGATCTCGATGAAAAACATAATTACAAAATGCAAAAATGATCTCAGTAAATATGCAGTGATGATCTCAGTAAATGTACAGTGACATACTCAGTTAATGCATAGTAATGATCTTGATGATGGTGTAGGTATGATGATCTCAAAGATGACCTTGGTGAAGCAGCAATGATGGTGATGATCTCAACAGTAAAGAGGATTGGTGTCTTGGTCTTGGAGTGGTTCAGGGAGTCAAGGGTTGTGGTCTTGGTGTTCGTCAATAAGAATCTCTATAAGAAGAATTTTGTGCGAGTTTTCCTCTCCAAGAGGGAGAGGTTTTGGCCCTGGCAGAATCCCATATCTTGTGCTCTTGCCTCTTTGCTTTGATAACTATTTGTTGAAGTAAGAAATACACACACTAATGATAATAAGCAAAAGATTGTGCTAATAATCTAACGACTAAATGCCTCTCAAATAGTTATCATGATAAAAGGAATCTCATTAATTCAATCTACCCTAGATTCTTCAACACAATAGCTCCCTCTATTGCTATCGAATTGGCAGGGAGGGATTTTTTTTTAGGGAGCGTGTTATGAATAAAAAAGTTTATTCAAAACATTAATTAATAAATGATATTTAAATAATAATATTAATAATAAATTAAATAATTAAATTAATTAATGGTACCTTAATTATGAAAGGGCAAGGGTCAAAAAGGTGTGACCACTAACCTTCGTGGTCAGTCAATGCCTATATATGCACATCACCACAAAGGATTCTATTCACCATTCAATTTTTCAATACAATAAATTAGTTATTTGACACTTACAAATACAACACTACACACAATATTCTTGCACCATGTTTCTCGCTGATAGTAGTATCGAAGCGTCTCGGTCGTTTGGAAAAATCCGCTACACAACCCGTTCATCTGTTGTTTGCTGCTCCACTATCCGACCATTCTCCACCACAGTCACTCACTATTCCGTGTTCCTCATTATTACCATTTCACAAGGCACTTCTTCACTGTTGGTTGTCAACCTTCATGTTGATCAATTCCCTATGTGTCCATCTCCATCCGCCAGTGCTCCTTGCTGCCTTTCTCATCGTTCCCCACCGTCTAGCGCTCGCCCCAACCACGGCCGTAACTGTCCCAACCGAGTCATTGTCCAATTTGCTCCTTGTTTTTTTTCCTGTCTGCCACCCCTTTTCATTTCACCTCTTCGCCTACTTCTTTGACTCTGCTATTGCCTATCTGTCATCCCTATCATCACTATTTTTAGTTTGCCACCACTGTTCTCGAGCCACCATTCCACCATTCATTAATTTTGTTCCCTATCCACTCATCATGTGAACTGCCATCTCTGATTCACTGCCATCAATCTGCTGTTTTTATTCGTTGACCTTCATTCCACCCTTGGCACTCGCCATCGTCTAGTCTCGACCGTCGCGCCCACAGTCAAACCTTTCGATGCGTCTTTTAGTTTGGTAATATAATTCATATTATTAAAAATTATATAATAAGTTATATAATAGTATTATATATTTTTAATCAATATATTTTAAAACAAATATATATTATTAAAAAAAAAGAAAAGAAAAGATGGTGGGGTCCACCAAGAAAAAAGGCAAAATGGTGAATAACGAAGAATTACAAGCTGACATTAGTCATTGCAGAGACGACATCAATGATGTGCGATATTGTCTTGTCAATTTAGAAAAAGCATAGACATAATTTAACGAGGGCCAAAAGAAGTTAACAGTAATGATGGAAAGGATACGACAAAGAGATGACAAGTTTGAGGAAACCACTAAAATACTTGACGACCATAACGAATGACTTAATCAATTAATGGAGAAAGTGGACATGCTAATAGTCCAATCTATTCAAGGACCAGAATCTAGCCCGAAAAGTAGGATTGTGCATGAACCTGCTGATCCACCTGAGATATGTTTTTTAGGTAGCTAGTATTACACTAAATTTTTGGAAAGGGACTATCAACGGATTAAAAAAGAGCTCCCAAAATACGATGGAAAAGACCATAAAGGCACTATTGTCTGGGTTAATAAAATGGAAGCCATTTTTTAATCAAACCCGCCAATAGGTGAACGAGAAAAAATCATGACCACATCCAACAATTTGGAAGCAGAGGCATATGATTGGTTCCTATGGTGGTCTGGCAAATGTGACGCCCGTTCCTTTCATTGGAAGACCTTCGTGGATGCCTTGCTAAAAATATTCTACGATGAAGAAGAAGATGATGTCTACGAAAAATTTGTTCATCTCAAGCAAAAAGGGTCTGTAAGCGAATACACCCACGAATGGGAAGTATTAGCTACAAGACAAAGAGGATTTACTGATGAACAACTACTTAAAATGTATAGATGTGGACTTAAGGAGTATATCTAATCAATGAATGAATTGAATTGAATTACATGAGCAGAATGTAGCTCAATAAGTAATACAGAGATATTTACAGTAATTGAAACATCAAGCTTCTATTAGGAAATAGAAACAACTAGTTTCATCTAAGAAACTGCTAAAAATGATAAAAATAGCAACAACTAATAAGAATGAGCATTAAACACTAAATAGTATTATTCTAATACCCTCCCTTAATGCTTAATCTATTTACAACACCAATAGACCCTTTGAATTTTACAAACTTATCAGGACCAAGAGGCTTGGTGAAGATGTCTACAGGCTGCTCCGTTGTGGGAACATATCACAACTGAACGGATCTGTCTTCAACAAGTTGGCAAATGTAGTGGCAATGGGTTTCCACATGCTTTGTTCGTTCATGAAAGACTAGATTCTTGGCAAGTTTGAGCACTCCCTGATTATCACAAAACAAGGGAGTAGGACCTGTCTGGGAAACATGCATATCCGCAAGCATACATCGAAGCCAAACTGCCTCACAAGATGCCTTAACTGCTCCCCGATACTTTGCTTCTGTTGAGGAGAGAGCCACTGCCTGCTGCTTCTTACTAGTTCAGGTGACAACACCGGATCCTAGACTAAACACATACCCAGCTGTAGATTTTCGGTCATCAACCAAACCGGCCCAGTCAGAATTTGTGTAACCACTGAGTATAGGATCGAAACTTCGAGTGTATAGGAGTCCATAATCAGGAGTGCCACACACATATCGTAGCACACGCTTTGCTGCTATCCAATGATTAACCTTAGGAGCTGACATGAAGCGGGAAATGTAGTTCATTGCAAAACTGGTGTCAGGTCTAGTGGCAGTAAGGTAGATGAGGCTGCCCACTAATTGCCTGAATAAAGTTTCATCCACAAGGGGGAAGGATGACTGAGCTGAAAGTTTGAGCCCTGGTTCCATAGGAGTCGTGGTCAGTTTGCAATCCTGCATTCTGAACCTGTCCACAAGATTTTTGGCATACTTGGACTGAGAGAGAAAGATGTTGTTCTCAGTTTGCCAGACTTCAACCCCCAGACAGTAATGAAGAAGTCCCAAGTCTGTCATATCAAAGGTGCTACATAAGTCTTGTTTGATCCCATGGATCAAATGTGTAGAGCTGCCAGTAATGATAAGGTCATCCACATAGGCAACCACAAACAAAATATCATCACCAGTATGCTTGATATACAGGTTTGCATCAGATGGGCTCCGCTGAAAGCCATGATCTGTCAGATACTGATCAATTTTCATGTACCAAGCCAGAGGAGCTTGTTTCAATCCATAGAGTGCTTTAACTAATCTACACACTTTTTGTTCTTGATCGGCAACCTTGAATCCTGGAGGTTGCGTCATGTAGACTTCTTCCTGTAAGTCACCATTTAGGAAAGCACTCTTTACATCCATCTGATGAACTTTCCAATTGAATTGAGCTGCTAGGGCAAGGACAAGCCGGATGGTACTCATCTTGGCTGTAGGAGCAAAGGTCTCTTCATAGTCGATGCCTTCCTTCTGTGAGAACCCTTGAGCAACAAGACGAGCTTTATACTTGTCTAGGGTTCCGTTAGCTTTGTATTTCACTTTATACACCCATTTGCAGCTGATGGGCTTTTTCCCTGTAGGAAGATCAGAAAGGGTCCACGTTTGGTTCTTCTGAATACTCTGGAATTCGACTTCCATAGCCTGTTCCCACTCAGATGTGCCCTTAGCCTCTGAATAGGTTTGAGGCTCAAAAATACTGTGTAGGTTAGCCATAAGAGTAAAATTTACTGTAGACTGTTGTTTTCTCTTATGTCTAGAAGTTCTACCTTCAAGGAGCTCATTATCCCAAAGATCACCAATGGTTTTAGCCCACCATTTAGGCCGAAGAGTAGAGGAACCAATATCAAGAGGAGGTGGAGAAGGCTCAAGAACAATAGGAGCAACAAGAGGAGGGTTATTTTCCGGAGGAAGCTCAGGTAGTGTATTATCAAATACTGATGTTGCATCATCCCTCCCATCAGGTGGACCTACCAAAAGAAGAACACTGTGAGGCTGATCCTCAGAACACTGCTCAGAAGGAGAAGACTGAAAGAATCCTCTGTCTTCATCAAATGCTACATCCCGACTGAAGCTAAGACGACCAGTGGCTATATCTATCAGCCTATAGGCCTTGTGATGATCACTGTACCCTATCATCATGAGTTTTTGGCTTTTGGAATCCAACTTAGAGCGCTTAGCAGCTGGAATCCGAACATATGCAACTGAGCCAAATACTTTGAGGTGACTGATCTTAGGCTTATGGCCAGACCAAACCTCTTCCGAAGTCTTCCCGTTAACAGCTTGAGTAGGTGATCGATTAAGAAGATAGACAGCAGTGAATACTGCTTCAGCCCAGAATTTGTTCGGAACACCCTGTGTTGTAACATGGAACGAGCCATTTCAACAACCGTACGATTGCGGCGTTTGACAACATTGTTCTGCTGAGGAGTGTAGGGTGTAGTTAACTGGCGTTTGATGCCATGAGTGTCATAGAAGTTGGAAAAAGCAGAAGAACAAAATTCCCCCCCCGTTATCTGTCCTAAGAGTCATGATATTACAGCCAGACTCTTTTTCAACTAAGGTTTTAAACTTCTGAAAGATACTAAATGCATCAGATTTATATTTTAGAAAATACACCCACATCTTTCTACTGAAATCATCTACAATAAGCAAAAAATATTTGCAACCAGTAATAGAAGATGTATTCATAGGACCACAAATATCAGCATGAATTAACTGGAGTACCTTAGATGCGCACCAAGATTCTCCATCCTTGAATGAAGATCGATGTTGCTTGCCAACTTGACAGGCGCCACATACTCCCAACTGCTGAGTTTGAATATTAGGTAACCCTGACACAAGTTCCTCCCGAGAGAGCTGAGAGAGATACTGCATGTTTAGATGCCCATATCGCTGATGCCATAGAGTGCTGATGGGAGAAACACGAGCTGCTAGAGCCACTTCTGGAGAATCACCAGTGCCCATGATCCTCTAGGCCAACAACAACCGTAAGACTAGTCTCCTTGTCAATAATAGAGCACTTGTGCGCACTGAACACTACATCAAGCTGAGGAGGGTTCCTCATAATCTGGCTGACAGACAATAGATTAATTTCCATACCAGGAACATAGTACACATTCAGGAAGATGAGTGTGCGCCCACCAGACTGGATCTGAACTGTACCTCTGCCAACCACTGTGTACTTTTCACCTCCGCCAAATACCACGAAATCACTAAAAGGTGAGAAGTCAATAAACCAGTCACGCTTGTGAGAGAAATGGCGTGATGCACCAGAGTCAATGTACCAGGCAAAAGACGGGACATGCTTTGAAGACCTTTTAGCCATAAAGGCGTAAAAGGCAGATTCTGTCTGCTCGGAATGTTCTGCAACATTTGCTGTCTGATGGGGCCCTCCCTGTTTCTTCTGTTCAGAAGCAATCCTCTGTCGGAAATCTTTCTTCATGTGGCCGAACATGTGACAGTAATTACACTGCACACTTTTCTTCCTAGCAGGATCAAAAGGCTGAGAAGAACCTCTTTGCTGAAAGGACTGATACTTGGCAGCAAAAGCATTTTCTGAGGACGCTGATGAAGCACCACTACCAAACTGTTGTTTCCAATGATCCTATTGTAGGAGTTTGGTGCATAACTCTGGAAACTTCAGATCAACATTTGTGGTGGTAATGTTGAGTGTTTCTATGAAGTGTTCATAAGATTTCGGTAGACTTTTCAGAGTGATGACTACCATATCTTCTTCCTCCATGGTCCGACCAATGGCTTCGAGCTAATCTCGAATGTCTTTAATCCTGTTAAGATGTTCCTGTAAAGACATATGTTCGTCCATCATGATGGAGAACAACTGATTCTTGAGAAAGAAACCTCTGCTCTTTTCGGATGTCTCGTGCAATTCCTTCAAATGTTGCCAGATTTCGGCAGCGGTCTTGCGGAAGGAATCCATGGTAACTGATCATCAGTCATAGAGAGTTTGAGAAGCATAACAGCTTCTCGATTTCGATCATCAAACTTATCTTGATCGGTACCACCTATACCAGGACAAAGCTCTTTGTTCAGAATGAGTTGGTCAAGATGCCTATATTCAAAAATGGTCAACATTCTCTGTTTCCAGATGTTATAATTGGTGCTATTAAAGCGCTGACTGCCTTCCAACATCAGATTGGTTATCGAGGCCATCTGCACGTTTCCCAAGATACTAAAAACAACAAAGGACTCTGACTCGGCTTTCAATGCAGATGCCAGCTGACTGGAAAAATCGAGGCACAGAAAACGATGAACCCAGAAAATTCTGATGACTGCCCAGTTGAGGTATCACAAAACCCACATCAAATCTGTATTTGGAAAAAAATTTCGACAAACGAAAAAAATACTTGGGCCAAAAAAAACTCTCTGTATTGAGATAACGTTGGTCTGTTCTGCGTGCCCACTACGCCTGTCTCAACGTGTACAACAGGAATTGATCTTTCTGCACTGCAAAACTAAGTTCAATGGAGAGAATACGCACGCAGCCACGATCCAAACCCTCAGCTCGATCGCTGTTACCAAAAAGTCACGTCCGGTCAGCACCAGTCAGAACAAAAGCCGCATCAGCGCAATACTAATCGCGATCGCTTAGGTGTAAATGATGCGGGGAAATCCAGACTGCTGTAAAATTTGATGATTCCTGACTGGAACCTGGACGGGTGGAACCATGATAAAAAAAATTCACGCGAAAGATACATGCGGATTTTTCAATGCAGCAAATGGAAAATCAGGAAAGGGCTGATAAGATTAAAGCCGTAGTTCTATGCTCTGAGCAATCAGATATGGATATCATTCGTGCTCTTCACCACGGGATCCCCATCAATGACCAAAGAAATTGTGACGCCACGCGGAGGGAAACTGCGTCGGCGACAGTGACACACACTGGATTTCGAATCGCAAAAGGGCAAAACTCCGACCTTCGCAAGAAACTATAGCGCAAAGAAAGATGTCTCACGGACTTACTCTCGACACTTTGATAATTCCGTGTGCAATCTCTGTCACAGGAGGTAACGAACTGGGTAATGATAAAACCCCAAGCAGAGCCCGTCCTCAAATCAACAGGTGCCGTCGTCCCGAGGCCAATGTTGCGGATATGAGGTAGCGTATTCACAACGAATTTTTCAAGACTCGCCTGAGATTCTCCGAGTTCAAAGTCGCAGAATTTTCAAAAAACCACCAATTCGAATTTGGAACCGTGACTGTTCCAAACAACAGTTCTACAGGCCCAAAAAAAATTTGAACATCGAACCTCTAGGACGACACCAGAAACCCTCACGAGACCACAGGAGGGCAAATCAAATAGCGAGAAAGCAAATTTCGAAAAGAAGCATGGAAATTTTTCGAAAAAATAAACCTCGCTCTGATACCATAATCAATGAATGAATTGAATTGAATTACATGAGCAGAATGTAGCTCAATAAGTAATACAAAGATATTTACAGTAATAGAAACATCAAGTTTCTATTAGGAAATAGAAACAACCAGTTTCATCTAAGAAACTGCTAAAAATGATAAAAATAGCAACAACTAATAAGAATGAGCATTAAACACTAAATAGTATTATTCTAATAATATCTGTGCATAATTGAAATTGTACAAACCTAAAACTATCGAAGAAGCTAGACATGTGACAAAGCTTATTGAACAAAAACATAAGTTCAAAATGTCATCATTCAAGGAAGATGAAGACCAACAACAATACTAAGGGAAAAAGGAATCAAACTAATGTAAGTGTGGAGACAAATGGACATCAGGACACAGATGCCTTAACAAGAAATTGTATACTTATGAAGTTGAGAAGGAATCAAACAATTTTAGTAATGAGTCAGAAAAAAATGTAAAGAAGAAAAATAATTGTTGCAAGTGTGGAGAAAACAGGATGCCAGGACATAAATGTGAAGACACATCCTTACACTACTATAAATAGTAGATGGAAGGCAAGTTGAAGTACAAGAACCTGATGAAGAAATCATTGTCACACACAATGAAGATTTTGATCCTGAGGACCCATCTTTAGCAGCAATCTCATGTGTCCAACAAAATTAGGATGGAGAAAGTAATTCTTCAAAAGGTCAAAAACAACAAGTCACTACAAAATGCATTTCACCACATCTTTAGAAGCGGAGAGACTAGTCTCCAAGACGAAATAACATTAAGCCTGCTACTCTACCAACAAACATGACAAGGCGATTACGCCATAAAACCATGAAGTTTAAAGGGATCATAAGAGGCAAAAATGTCAATATACTTGTCGATTTTGGCAGTACTCACAATTGTATAATCATTGATCTTGCTAGACAACTTGATCTTTGTGTATGCCTAATCAGGGATCTGAGCATGACTGTCACTACTAGGAAAATGATCGAAGAGATAGGAGAATGCCATAAGGTTTCAATCTAGATACAAGAACTAGAGGTGCAAACAAATCTATTTGCCCTACCACTTAAAGAAATGGATATAGTTCTAGGTGCAAAATGGTTAATACAACTAGGAAGCTATACTACAAACCTTGAAGAATAGTTCATGGAGTTTAACTGGCAAGGACGACATTATAAATTATATGGTGTTAACACTTCTAGCTTCAAGGAAGGTACAAATACACATGAAGACTTCACCAGGCACAAACAAAGTCAAAGTAAATATGTCATTCATAGAAACATGTTCAACTACAGAGAACCCTTCCTATTATGCTTCAAGGACAAAGCATCTCTAAAGGGGATGCTAATGTTATGAATAAAAAATCATTAAAAACATTAATTAATAAATAATATTAAAATATTAATATTAATAATAAATAAAATAATAAAATTAATTAATGGCCCATTAATTATGAAAGGGCAAGGGTAAAAAAGGTGTGACCACTCATGTTTGTGACCAATCAATGCCTATATAGGCACACCACCACGAAGGATTGTAATCACCATTCAATTTTTCAGTACAATACAATACTTATTTGACACTTACAAATACAAGACTACACAATATTCTTGCATTAGGTTTTTGGTTAACAGAGCGCGCTCTTGCTCGAAGCGCACTTCCGGGTGGGGGGGGGAGGCGCTCCCCCACAGCCTTGCCCTAGAGGGTGATGCAACTAAAAGAAAGTTAAAAGCATAAGAAAGCCAGAATGAAAAAAAAAGATAAATGCAAAAGATGGCTAGGACATTTGATTTGTGCATGGGAAAAAGCCTAGCATGAGCTCTATCCCCTTCATTAGCCATCCCCCGGTTCCTCGAGTACATGATGCTCCATCTATAATAGGAAACCTTGTATTGGCCAAACCCTAATGAATGATAAACTACCTCATACTTAAGTGGTATTAATTGCTAAATCTCAAAAAGCAAGTTTGGACTCTTGAGCTATGCACCCAAATCAAAGCATAATCATAAAGAATTTAAAGGTGCACGAGATGGGTGGAAAAAGTAGGCCAAGGAAACGGGTAAATCATGCCTCAACGGTTGTTCCCTCCTTACATCTATATGCTTAGGATGTTGGACAACCATTAGTTGGTCACTTGGCTATGGCACTCTGCCCTGCAGTCATGCCCACTTCGTTGCCGCAATCCACACACACACCTATGGATTGATGAGTAGATTTGGGACCTATCACTTCCCCTTTGGGGTTAGAAATACCTAATAGGGTTTCTTGTTAGATATTTTAAGGTGATATTTGTGTGAAGTATTGTTGTGCCCGTAGCATTAAGTATGGTCCGCTATGATACATCCGTGGTTATTTTACCTAATGATTGTTGATTTTCATGTGATCTTGAGAGTGTTTTGTCAGGTGTTTCTCATCATAGGAGTAGAGGCATCTTGTGGTGATTGCCCCACCTTCTCAACAGAGTAGTAGAGGATGTTTTATCCACTACAGAGAGAGTGTATGACTTTGGTGATGCAACATTGCCTATCCATAGCAGGGCGTTGGGCTACTTGATGACCCCACATGATACTTGACACTTTGGTGGACCCCGAGATGCATAAATGCTGAGCCCATGAAACTTACTGTTGGAGATATTGATGATCTGCCTAATGGACCTACAATGTTCGCAGGATGCCCTTGATATTGTTTGATGGGAATCACTCGTTTCAGAGCCTGGATGATGATGATCATCCTTGTGATGATAGGGGAGGGTTTGTTCATCACTTTGGAGCCCCAATGTTTGAGTTAGAGAGTGCCACATCACCCCTCTTGCTCTTTTGAGGGTGACATGAGGCATCGTGAAGATGACATGTTGGCATAGAGGCACTTTGGAGGCTTGCCCATAATCTTGGAGATTCATCTTGGAGTATAGAGCACTCATTAGCCCAGAAGGCACCTTTTTGTGGCATCTAGATCTCATTTGGAGGATGATGTCATGCTTGAGGAGGATTTTCTCCCACATGTGTGGGATTTTATGGCACTTTTGTTATGTTTTTGAGCTATGAGGTTGGCTTGTAACCTCTTTCTTGTGGAACACTTGAAGTAAACTTGTCAATAGGGCTTCTTTAGTTGAATTATTGTAAAAAAGTGTCAGATAGATCTCATATAGATAGACTCTCCCCCCATTTTATTTTCTCATCATCACACATCAAGTTATTTTCTTCTCTAAGAGAGTGCAAGCTACTCTTTTTCTCTACTATGGTCAAGATGTGATCTTTCTTGGTGCAACTTTCATGTGGATGTGATTTTTGCATGGAGACATTGTTCTGGGATTGAAAGAAGTGCCTTTTGTGGAGGATTTTGTAAGTCTATTGTTTTATTATTGAAAATTTGCATGCTCTATGTTTAAAGGTTTCAATTAGGACATGACTAAATGCTTCATTATTGCTGAAATTTTGCTTCAATATTGCATGTAATATTGTCTCCCCTAAGGCGTTCGGGGAAACTGTTAATGTGTAGACCCTATTTTTAATTTCTCCCCACACAAGAGCAATAGCTAGGGTTTTAGAAGTGGATGCCCCAGCCATCTACCCTTACTCCATCAATATACTTCCCTTGAATTTTTTCCCTAAACACCCCATCCTCTCCTTTCCCTAACTCACCATAAACTCACTTTAACCGCTCCTCAACCCAAGTTAACAAAAAAAATTAGAAACTCGGCCCCCGCAGAATCGTTCGCCTACCTCCGGATCTGCTCACGATTCGTGGTGGATCCGTTCCTGAACCTCCACAGATCCGCGACTGATCATTTTTTGGTTCCATGGATCAGAAATCTAGAATTGCAGATCGGGTCCACATGGTTCCAAATTTCCAGGAATTGCCAAAAATTGGTGGAACCGCAGATCTGATTTTTGGATCCGCGGTTCCGCAGGAGGGTCAGCAGCAGATCTGTACAGGACGCGGTTTCGCCTCTAGATCACGGGGGAGGTGGGGGAAACGATCCTGCAACATTGAACCTGTGTTAAGGTCATGGGAGAACTTCACTAGTTATACACTTTGTTTAATTTTTTACAAATTCCACGCACGTACTACCATCTCCCCCCAAAAAAAAACAAAGGGTAAAATATTAAAGTTCATCTTTGATTTATAAATTTCACTTTATCTAGATTTAGATGATTCAACTATTTGTCCTTTCCAGAGTTCTCTCAAAAATTATCTTTGGTGTTTCCAAGTGTGTAAAATTTTCATGCTATCGTATTAATCCTTCCTGCTTCGACTGTCATGCCTGATGCATGTGCTTTGTACTAACCTTGTTTAACTACGTTATACTTGCTACAATTAATGTAGCATGAATGGAAGAACCTTCTAAGTATGTTACTATGTTAGTATTCAGATCATAAAACCACAGGTTTATTGAAATAGAAATCTCTAGAGTTGTGTGGAATGTCCTCATTGCTCTCATAAAAGTAGCATGATGCACATAAAAACATTATCACAAAAATATGGATTGAAATGTTTGTTATAGTATAATCTCCTGGAATTCTTTGGCATGTGCATGCAATCTAGTATTTAAAACAACTAAGCACTTGATTGAAGTTGTTTCTTTGGCTAATTACATCTTTAGTTCAGTTTGTTTAATAGAGATGTATCCAAACAATGAATCTCTGTCCAAATAAATTGCTTATAGCAATCTTATAAACTGGTGGTTGATTGTAGAGAGGGAACATCTCTAGCTTAATCAAATTTGAATAGTTACACTTTCATTTTTTTTGGTAGAGTTGATCTTCATGAAGAATTTATAGAACCAGTAATCTGGCATTCTTGCAGGCTTTGGATAGAATAAAATGCAGGCTACTTGAGGGTACAGTTGCCCAAGATGTTAGGGCACTTGTTCTAGATATGCAGGCAAGGTTGTTGCTTGACATGCTGGGAAAGGGCATTGAGTCTGCTCTCGTAAGTCCCGCAACTTTAATGGTTGAGCCTTGGCAGGCCTCTAGTGAGACTTTAACACAACTTGGAACTGATGCCATGACAGTTGATCCAGCTCTTGTTCCTATTATCCAGGTTAGGCACTATTATTTTTTTCCAGAATTTCTATCTTTGAAAATATAATCTTGTTGTTCTTTAAGTCTCATGATTTCTATCTTGAAATGCATTATAATATTTGTATAACCTACACATTATTGTTAGGTATAAATTGTTCTTCTATATTAGAATACTAAAGGGAACAGAATGACGTTTGCAAATTTTTACTGTTAAAATTGTATTTCATGTCTTTTGCTAGAAGATATGCCTGGCCTTTCCTTTTGTGAAGCTCCTCAGAATAAATGACTGTATGCATTATGCACTCAGACCAAGTTGGTGTATTGGTCCATGCGATATGATTGTTATATGGTTTATACCCCGTATGATTTCATAAACTTTGCTAGTCCACCAAATTGCCTAGATTTTGAATGTTTCAAAGTGATCTATCTGTGCAGTTCTTGAAAGAGGTATACTTCATTGATGTGTTGCTTGCCCTTGACTTAGACTGAATTGTTAAGAACCTCTTCTCAATACATAAAAAATTAGCATAAAGAAGAGTGATATAGTGCTATTTTGTATGCTTGACTGTTGAATCAACTATGGATTTGATGACCAAGTCAGCATTGTCTCTATAGTGAATGATCCCCATGCTTGTAGTAAAAGCTATATAGCCAGGCAAATTTATTGGTTTTAAATAGTACACACACATTGAAACATACATGAATGTGTAATAAACATAGAGTGACATAATAAAGTAAAGTAAGTTTAATGGTTTAGGTAGAACACAAGAAATTAAGGTAAGGTAAAATAGTAAAAATAACTAGTTAAACTTAATAAAATTTGAATGCCGGCCTACCATCACAATAAGGCATGTCTACATAAGAAAAGGCACATTGGGTATTATAAAATCAAGCCTCTTATTGTAATTGAATAATTCATTCATTACATGGATTTCTATTAATTTCGCAATAGTATTGATTGTTCTTATTACTTAATACATTGGTATCAGAGGCATCGATTTGGCAAAAGCATATGAACTGTTCCCCCCACTCAACATTCTGTTAGCTGTGAACTATGAATTCCACAAATGGTCACATTTATGGAATGCCACAACCAAATGCTAGTCTAGCCTTCTGATATATATATGCTCTTTTTCTGCAGAAAACTACATGCACATGAATTCATTTGAAAATAAATATCTTTTTCATTAGATTTGTCCAAGCCCATTTGTTGCAAATGAAATTCTTTTCACACCTTGCAGTGGAAATAAACACAAAGAGAATAACAAAAGCACAATAAAATTAGGAGTTGCAATTTGCACGCATAGGCCTCTCCCCATATAGTTCTGACATGGACTTCTGGTGATGAAGATCAGAATAATGCTAAAGGGTACTCTTCTAATCTCTATTCTTATGCCATTGCCTCAGACTTTGATGAGTCCACATCTTGTAGCACCATCTCCGCCCTAAATAAATTGGATAATAAGATAAGACATATTGTTAATATCCAACAAATGACTGCAAAAGTAGGTCAGTTGCAGTAAAAGTTACTTCCAGTGTGTATACTGTGGGAGTTCGAAAGCAACTCCTATATCAGTAAAGAAAACAAAAGAAAGAAAGAGAAGGTTTCAAACTCCCACACTGTATAGACACTAGATACATAATTATTGTATACATAATAAATATTAATAATGATATTAAACTTGATGGTAGTGATAATAATATTAAACATTTATTGCCAATGAAATTCTTGATGATACAAATTGTGGGGAGTTATTGGAAAGCAAATTCTTTGATTATTGCAAAGAAGTCTATCACTTGGATGATGTGTGATTTGTGGCCTCATGTGGGAACTTCACATAGACCTTGAAGATGTTGGTTGGTCCTTGGGAGAGGAGGTTGAGAGGAAGGATGTAGGCGATTGCAAATGCATTCGATAAAGGTTGTAGGCAATTGCAAATTGCGAGGATGGTGAACCGTGGAACACATTACTTGGAATGTATGGCATCACTGAGTGTTGGTGTTTTAGGCTCAAATTGAGCAATGTGATGGTTGTACCTAATGAATCCAGTGCCCACTTTGGAGAACGCCCTAGGTATATCCATTTTGGAGCAATTGGCTTGGGCATAACAAAGGGACACATGTATTGATTTTTAACTCACATAAACATAGGGTATGAGTGTAGGTGAATGTCCAAAGCTCAAATGACATGCACAATGCCAATACAACACTGGGATTGAGGAATCTGATGTTGTCGCATGCTATTGCATAACATTTAAAGAAATGGCATACCAACAAACCCATAAGTATAGTGTCAGTGTAACACAATCTAATGACTCATGCAATTGAACTGAGTGGGATATAGGTAAGTGTTAGAATTTCATGCACCCCAAGTTTGGTCTATGCTTTAGCTAGAAAATATAGACACAAAAAATTCCTAACTTCAAAATTTTAAATAGAGGAATATATAGTATCAATTAGATCAATACATGGTACACAAGGATTAATGCCCAAACTTGTTTCTTATCAGTCCATTAAGAGAAACCATAGGGCTCCCGTACTAGGGAAAGTGGCCCTTTACAATCCTTGTACAATGCCAAATATCAGGTCAATCCCTTTGGCCAAATCACCTAGTTCTGAGTCTTTTTCCTCTAAGCCTTTCCCACCCAAATAACAATATGACCTACGATGGTCATTTACAAAAAAAACCCTTACAAATCTAGTTGCTTACCTGGCAACCTTAGTAGACCTCTTTTCCTCCAAATCTAGCCTACTTTCCCTTGTAGCTAGCTCCTTCAACCTTGTTGGAGCCTTCCTAGGCCCTCAATATGCTTCTTTAGCCTTTGCAGTCTCCTATTCAAGCCTTTAACACACTCAACAACTCTTAACCTCCTTTTCTTGGCCTGCGGCATGTCCTAACATGCCTTCTTTAGCCCTCCTAGGCCATCAATCCCTTCGTTTTCCAACACATGCCTGCGACCTCACTTTCTTAATTGCAACTGGCCTTAATCGGGCCTCCTTTAGCCCTATGAATTGCCCCTAGGCCTATGGCCGCTTCAATCATACCTCCTTTTACCCTTGCGACTTGTTCCTTAAGGTTATTACAAGCCTGCGACCATCTTGTCTTGGCTGTGGCCTATTCTTTTGCCTGTGGCTAGTCTTGGACATACCCTAAACCAACCCCTGTTCAACCAAACAGACCTCGGCCTTCTCTCACTAGCCGTGTCTTCCTTTAACAACCCTACTTGGCCTCTTTCTAACCACAAAAGCCTCAATTGTCCAAACTTCCCTTATTGCCTTCCATCTTTCTCGTGCTACTCCTTTTGTTGCCTACAGCTAGGCCACTTCTAGCCTCTCACAAGAAGAATAATCCTTCACTTTCTTGTCCTCAGGCCTCTCCATTTGGCTCCTTATTTATACTTGTTCTTAGGTCTAATAGGAAGCCCCCTTGTCCTTCAAGAAAGCACGAATCTCAACCTCAACAATAAATTAGAATATTAAATTCTTTCCTTGGGTTCAAAGCTCACTCACTTTGGGTCCAAAACTCCTAAACTAGGTGCAAATCCTACACATCACACTTTTGTGGGCGTTTCTCTCTCACAAACCTAGCACTAAGAACTTGTAAGTTGTGAGAGTACCCCTTGATGTTTTCCATTTTCAATGCTCCCTCTTAGCGAGGGAGGTACTTCCATTCCTTGGAAGTCTCTCTTTTTCCCACATTGGAACACAATAATCTTCCATGGTTGCTCTCCAACATTATCATAAGATTCATCTTTCGTCACAGAAGCGAATCTTACTATAAGAGCAGAACCCTTCTTGGAAGTTTCCTTGCTACTTCGTCTTCTTCTTCCTCCCGCAAGGCCTTTAAGCTAGTGCGTGGCTTCTTGTCAGATATGGAAGTCTCCTTTCTTCTCTTTGACGATGCACTCTTCTAGGGTTGTTGACTCTCTCTCTGAATCGACGAACTACCTCATGAACATAACTCCCTCTGATTCTTTGGCACCTTCTTTTCTTGGTTAATAGGCTTTCCCTTTAGCCTATATAGACCATTCTCTTTGACTCCAAGAACCACCCCTGGGGCCTAGGCTAGAGTTATATCCACTAGGTTTGAGCATCACTTTTCCATTCCAGAATAGAACATCAAAGTTTCAAACCCCTTTGCCTCAATTGTTGAGATTGAAAGCACGTTGCATTTGAGCTCGATACCCAATGTACATCTTGGATTCTTAGCAATCCACTTGACTCCATCCTGAATTGTACAATCCCGGTTCCTCTAACTGCATATTGAATCTTCTCACCAATCTTCACATGTAGATTGGAGTCCCATTTGACTAGGCTCTAAAACACTTCTTGTGTTCCTGTCATATGCTTCGAGGCTCCATAATCTAGGAACCAAACACCCTCATGAATGGTGCTCCCAAAGAAATGAGAGATAGTAGAAAACTCCTTGTTGAATCTGCTAACGAATTTATCCTTGTCCATTGTAGCTGGAGCAACCATTGCCATCTTAGGCTTCTTCTCTTTCCCTCCTCTCTTATGCGGACACTTGCTTGCATAATGACCAATCACTTCACGTGTAAAGCATTTCACTTTGCTTAAGTGCTTCTTGTTGCCATTGTTGAACTTCTCTTTCCCCTTTGTAGCTTAGTGGTGAGGGCAACGTTCTTTGCATCAAAACTTTTTTGTTGAAAATCCTCGTCTCAAAGTTCCTTTTGGATGGGCACCACCACCAAATTTAAAGGTTGCATTGGGTTGAAGTTTTTGTTTCTTACTATGTCTTTTTTATGTATCCTCCTCCATTTTGATGCATTTTTAACTTTGTTCCATTGATACCTTAGGGAAAACTGAGATCCCTATGGCACCCATATTGTCATCACTCTCCATTACCCTACAAAAATGCCTCCACACACGGGTATATGAACTGCTATAAGGTTTTCCATCATGACAATCATGAGTGCATATAAGTTTAAAGGTTCCACTGCCTCTCCCCCCCTTACGATTTGCGACAAATTTCCATAAGTGTGTCAATGAACTTTCAATCGCTTGCATTTCATTGCTCTCTTTATCCCCTTACCCTTCAAACTCTTCCTCATCATTATACATTGAGTCACTATGAGTGTGACCGTTATCCTCTTCTTCCATTTCTTCCCTTTGATGCCTATACCCCACCAACATCAGGAAAACGAAAAATGGAATGATAAGCCAAAAGAACACAATTTTTCTCAAAGCTTAGATGGACAACTTGCAATAAAATGAGCAAGAACAAGGAATGCGAAAGTGTAGGAGAAGAGGAAAAAAGCACAAACAAAAAATACAAGAAAATGGAGTTGGGGTTTGCACTTACCTCTTTAGCTCTTGAGAAGTTGAAGTAGATGACAACCTTTGTATCACATCCAAACTTCAGTATCTTGACTCATCCAAGTTCTCCTTTGCTCTCTCCTCGAACCTCTCACAAATATGTTTGAAAAAATCTGCTATCTCCTTTGCTCTCTTCTCCAAGCTCAAGCAAATGAGATGAAAGAATGAGAAAAAGGGAGGGGAAAGAGGCCTTTTAACTTTATCCTCACTCTTTTGTCATCCCTAAACTCAATCTAGGTCCCACCCTGAAGACATAGTTAAAGATAAAAAAGTAAAAAAAGATTGCCCCATAGAAGCATTCGTGTTACTCTGGAACCACTTGTGAACCATCACAACATTGTGGTGAAACTGTGCATAGAACCGTGGTTCCACCTGTGGAACCATGCGCGAAACTGTCATGATTGCCATAGAGGTGGGTGTTTCCTCAAGACCTAGTAGGCCTTGTAAGAGACCTTAGAAGGCAAGAACTAGACTAAGATGCAATAAGGAGGTGGTTGCCACTTTCACCTTAACATTCCACCTCCTACTCTTTAGTGGGATTTCGCCACACGAGAGGCTTCCTAGTATATATCACCTAAAAGATGTTCGAGGTCAATTGGTTCAAGGTTATGTATGCAAATGGATTAAGCAAGGTGCTTTGTATTTGGATTAGGGCACAAATCTTTATGTCAAAGAACAATCTGCCATAAACTAATCCTTGAAAAGAGTAGTTGAGGCTTAGGGTTTCAATATATAGTTCAACAAGAGTATATCTAGGCATACAAGCACAAAGAAAAGGTTTACTTAAAGGTATGATCAACAATAGGAGATGGTAAACCTTCAACAAGCCCTAAGTTGAAGCTTTGTATAGAGTTAGGGTTTAATAGGGCACTAAATTGCCTAGGGTTGATGACATCAACCAACCCTAATGAGGCAATTTTCACCATGAACAAAGCTAGATTTTGAGTGTATGAAGTTAGTCAATGTGAAAGAATGCCAAATCAGCTCCAATGTTTCAATTGCTCAAACACTAGTTGAATTCGATCCTTGCCCTAGCCTTAACGACTTGCCTTAAAGGGTCAAAAAGGTAAGAAAGGAGGAAAAATGTAAGAATTTTAATGAATTTTGATCATCAATATGATCCCAGTGCCTTTCCCTATTTGGGTGATGGAGTCTTAGGGATTTAAACTATAGAGATATCAAATTCATGCATGGAGTAAGGGGAAACCCTAGTTTTCACTTCCAAACCCTAGCTATCCTTTTATGAGCGGAGAAATTAACTAGAAGAAATGCTCTCTAGGAGGTCTTTTAGGGATTCGAAGGAAATATATAAAGATGCAATAATTCACCAAGACTTTCCGATAAAAATTTCATTTAGACAAGGAACACTTGAAAACCCTAACGATATTCCACTTCATGTAAAAGTTTAAAACCATAAAGTTATGTAAGAAATACTCACAATTTTTCTATGGTTATGACTTCTTTCAACCCCAAAAAGATGTCTCCAATACACAGACTAGTCCCCATTAGTAAGAACTCCACATAAGATCCCATCTCCATGAGCAACAAAATACAAGAGGCTAAGTCGAGCTCCTTTAAAGAAGGCGAAAATCCACAGGAGTGATGATTAGAAAGTGAATGGAGTGATTCTCCATTTATAGGAGGTCTATCACTTCCAGTTATCAACTGAAAAGCCCCTAAACAAATCCAATTTTGAGTAAACACAAAGAAATGTGCCACAAGCCAACCCAATTGCTTAACAAAT
The DNA here is from genome assembly GCA_031772625.1 of Pinus tabuliformis. Lineage (NCBI taxonomy): Eukaryota > Viridiplantae > Streptophyta > Pinopsida > Pinales > Pinaceae > Pinus > Pinus tabuliformis. Next base: position 841,706,255 of record CM062819.1, on the reverse strand, counting down.
AAATTATGTGACTAATTTACCCTGTGTGTGAGCCATAAGCCTCAATAGGTATGACGTCATGCCCCTTTAGGTCTCAAAATGCTTCAAAGGTGTAATGGAGGGGTGTCTAAGCATCATGATCAACCTCAGTTGAGGAAGGGTCGTCAAACCAATCTCCAAAACATCTCCATTTGTCCAAAATCTAGCTCTGGGTGCCTTGTGTCATCTCTATGAGTGCCATCTAAACAATGTGGTGTACTCTGTCTCCAATGTTGTGGCTCCATCGGGTACAACAAGCCTTCCTCCATAAACGTGGGGATAATCATCCTCATTTTGGCTTTGGATCAAGGCATGCCCATCAAGTAGTATCAAGGCCAACATGGGGGCAAGCTGGGTTCGTTGGTACATCATCAAGAATCCTTAATGCTAAGCAAGATGAGCTCAATATTTTGGCATCTGAGGGTGCTCTGGGGTGTCCATCAACTGCCAAGATCATCAAAGTGCCCAATGTTTTGCTGTAGAAGGGCAATGTTGCATTTGCAAGGTCATCATGCTCTCCGAAAGTGTAGTATGGCTTGGGCATCATGTGGAGTAGGAGTGGAATAGTGTGCCCTCAAGGCCTCAGTTGCTCTATGCAAAACCACCACCTGGAAAAACCATCTCAAACTCAAGTGAAAGAAACCATTCATTAGAGACAATAACCATATGGCATAGATGCATATAAGTGGGCCATACTTAACTGTGAAGGGTACAATAGTACTTCAAACTGGGATCACTTTCAAATATCTAACTAAACCAAGTCTCGTAAAAGTATTCCCTACCTTTGTAGGAGTGGATAGGTAATCAATCCTACTAGGTGCTTCTAGTCCCTAAGAGGAGGTGGCATTGCCAAGGTCAACCCTCCAATCTATAGGTGGATAGTGAGAAAGGTGGCAATAGAAGGGAATGACTTCATGGCTAAGTGCCATGGTAAGGGGACTAATTAATGGAGGTCCACGTCCTGAGTGTATAGATGTAATGGAGGGAACAATCATGGAAGCATGAGTTAACCCTTTCCTTGAATTGCTTTTTCCACTCCTTTGGTGCATGTTTTACTTTTTTGATAATGCTTTTTGTATGGTGGAGCTCAAGAATCAAAGCTTGCTCTTTATGGTATAACATTTATTTACCGCTTAAGATGAGTTAGTTTCTTGCTCATCAAGGTTGGGACATGTAAGGGTTATTTATGTTGAGATAGAGCATCAAGTGCTCAAGAACCGAGTGATGGCTAATGAGGGGGTAGGGCTCATGGTAGGTTTTTTCCCACACGCTAATTATGTCCTGATCGTCTTTTGCATTTTAACTTTTTTTCTTGTTGTAGCCATCTTATGCATTTCATTCTTTTAGCTGCATCAACTTCCAGGGAAAAGTTTTCTAGCCCTACTTAGGGATGTGGATGCGTGAGTGCCAAATCCCAATAAACCAATGATAGTTAACCCAAAGGATGGAGGTAGTGTCAAGAGAATGATGAAAGATGTTAAGTATGGAATGTCAATGGACACGCTACATCAATCCATGTTTTCCAAGTAATGCCCCTCCTATAACCCTAAGGCCTTAGAGGAAGTTCAACTAGACTAGGGATAAAGATTAACCCCTCTAGGAAGGTGAGAGAACAAGTTTATAGTCAAGATTGGCCAATCATCTTTATCACCCCTTTATGCATGTTAAAATACCCAAAACATTAAGTAGAAACAATGGGTTGCAAAATGGTTGAAGTGCTTATTGAGTGGTAGTCCACCCTCATTCAAGAGGAATGTCGAATGGTGAGAGGTGCGGATGGTGAGAGGTGCAATGGGCTGTTGGCTGGATAGCTATTGAAGATAGGAGAAAATGTTTTCTCCTATAGAGTTACCCATTTTGGTGGGTAATGTGAGGAGCTGTTTTTCTGGAAGTGCGGTTATGAAAAACTCAAATGTGGTTCCAAGGGTAGTTTGGGCATAAATCAACACAATGTGTGGTTCTAGCCTTCAAGCTGTGGGATGATGGAATGATTCCTGCAACACTAATCATGATAATGTTGTAAAGGAGATGTTAGAGCCATAAAATATTCAATACATTTGATGAAAATTTCATTGAAAATCTAATTCTATAACAATTACAAAATGGAAGAAGATACTTATGACAAATTTGCACATATCACCATAGATTCACCATTCATCATCCAAGAGAAAATCACATCCAATCATAATATCTTCCCCATGACAATTTGCTCATTTAATGCTCCATAGCGACCAAGAGAAAAGGGACTAGTGCGCACTCTCTCAAATTAGTGTATGCGTTTGTGTAACAATGATCGAAGAGTAGAGTGACTTCCCTCTACTTATATGAGGGGAACCAAGTCGATGTAGCTTCAAAATTGACTAAAGATCCCAAAAATAATAAAATATGCGATTACAAGTTAAAGAGGTCACATGTTGGCCTGAAAAGATAACTATCTCAATGAATAAACATAATACAAGTCTCATTTAAACCACATGTGTGAGCAAAAAGGCCTCCAAAGGTGATTTCATTATCAAAAAGGTGCATCTCATGTAAATATGCCATGTATGTCTCTGTTATGAACATAAATTATGTAAAAATAAATAAAAATAGATAATAAATAATAATCATAATAATCTAAATATAATAATAAATAATAAGTAAATTAACTAATGATTAGTTATTTAATAATGAAAAGGCATGTCTTAGAGACATGCCTATTCGTGAAAGGGTACTTACTTGGCTATATATACAAGACCCTCATTCTCATTTGTACTCATCCTATATCAATTCTTTAATACAATATACATTTTACAATTACTGTCCTAAGATGGATGTATTTGTTTACGAATTATTTTAATATTTCCGCTGTGTATATGACTAGTGGTCGTTACATTGGTATCGGAGCTGTTCGATTCTCCGGTTGCTCAATCGCTGCACAGAGCTATGTTCTCCGATCTAGGTATTTGACCATCAAATTCATCAACATTGTTGTCGTTGAAGCGTTTCACTACAAGAATTTGGAGTTTCTCCATTTCGGTATCAAGCATTTGGCCATTCAATAATAATAATAAATTAATATATATATGGAGAGAAAATAAAAAGTCAAAAAACAAAGATGAAAAAAATAAAGAAAAAAAATCAAATTCAAAAAAAGAAAAAAAGAAAAAAGAAAAAAAAAGTACATATAAAGATTAAAAACAAGATTTAAAATAAATAAATAAATAAATATGGTCCTATGTAAATTTTGAAGGAGAACATTCATACATATAAAAAGGTTCTACATTATTGATAAAAAGTGCATCATAAAGTTAAGAGGGAATCTTTCCAAATATATTTAAAACTATACATAAGAGAAGGAAGAGTAAATAATATTATCTTGATTTTTCATTAAGTGGTTTACAAGCCCGCGGTTTTAGAAACCCATGGTATTTTAAAAGTAGAAGAAAAACAAAAGGAATACAAAATCTCTTTATGTGAATGGTAAGTTTTACTTTTTATGTGGAAAACATTAACCGAGTCAAAAGTACATAAGTGAACATATATTTTATATTATACCCCAAAGAGGTGAATAGCCACGGGTTGTAACTTTGCAAAAAGAAAAAAAAATATTACAAATAAAAGATATATAAAGATAAGTATTATATTATAAAGGGGTATTTGAAGAAAAGTTCAAGTCATAAAATTATTGAAAATATATGTAAGTACAAAGTGGGTATTATTATAAAAGGTTACGTAAGGAGAAAATATCGGTTGAGAGTTTACGTTAGAGTGAAGTTGAATTAAAGTTTAAAGAGTTATATGAAATTAAAAAAAGAAATACAAAGGAGAATAAGAAATTTAAAAGAAGCCAATTGAAACAATATTTAAATATTCTTTTTAAAGTAAAAAGGAAAAAAAGCGTAAGTAGAATTATATAAAAAGAATACAAAGGAGTTTTGAAATATTAAGGATAATAGGAAATTGGATTAAAAGAGTTTTGAAGAATTATATATATATATTAAAAAGACACTTTTAAAGGAGGTTTGAAGTACGAATTCCAAAAGAACTTTAAATATAATACCTTAAGTCATCTCAACAAAACAAATGGGATCAATCATTGAAAAAAAATGATGGAGCTCAATTCTAAAATGATGAAGGAAGAAAGGTTTTCCTGTAATGGTCTTTCAGTTAGATCATAGAGTAATTACCTTAAAAGGAAGTATCGAAGGAAGAGAAGTTAATGTCGCCATCAACCCAAGCAATGATAAAAATTATATCAACATCAACTTGGCAAATCAATTATTAATTCTAGAGCTAAGCATTGGTGTAAAAAAATATATTTTTGACTAAAACGACTGTAAAATTAGTGATCTACAAATGACAATAGGTCATTATGACTACATATCTCAATTTCCTGTTGTAAGGATGGATAAAAACACTGACATTATACTCGGTCAACCTCGGTTTAAGGATTTGGGTACATTCATGTTAAACATAAAGAAACAAGTTTTGACGTTTCCTTATAAAGGGAAGATGGTCATGTTTCAAGACATAACAAGTGAATCAAAATCAATAAAATCTTCATTAGAAGACCTTAAGGATATCTCAGATTTGATGTTTCAAGATAACGAAAAAACTATATCAAAGAAGTAAAAAGAGCTTGAAGAAGTCATTTGTAGCAAAGACAAAGAAATTTCATGCCTTAGAGATCACCAAGAAAAGCTACTCGAACAAGTCAAGAAAGCTAAAGCATCAAAGAAGGAACCCAAGGAGCGTTTATTAGAACAAGAAGAAGAAAATTTACGTTTAAAGATCCTTAACCAAACATTAGTAGAACAAATCAAGTTTTTAAAAGATGAGAAGCGTGAAGGCCAAAATAAAGTTGACTCAGAGAATAAGGAATGCTTACGTCTCAAAAATCATAATCAAAATCTGCTCAAACAAATTAAAAAAACTTAAGGATGAAAATAAATCAAAATCTTCAGATGTAGCAATTCAAATTGAAGAAACAAAGATCAAGACCACTAATCTCGCAGTTCAGGCAAATCCAAACCTTGTTGAAGTAAAAACGTGCTCAGAGGTTGTCGTTCAAACAAAGGACACCCCGAATAAAGATTCAGTATTTAAGTCAACAACAACAATGCCTAACGGAAATCAGGAAACTGTCATAAAAACGATAAAGGAAGTTTAACAAGAAAAAATCCTTATCTACATCCGAATCACAAGAGTAGACACCTTAATCAATCTACAAATCTGTATCACTCAGAACATAAACAAGAAACTTATGTTACAAAGAATACCGAAGTGAGCTCAATTCAATCTACTGATAACAATTTGTTACGAAGTTCCAGTGATTAGAAGATTCCACTGAAGGTTAATCTAGGATGGTCTGATCCATTCTCAGTAAAACAATTTTATATATCACTCCAAGGATCATATCAACTTGTATCGACAAAGATGATTGTTCCGAAACGAGAAGGCATCGTAGCATAAAAAGATATCAAGCAGAAGATATTCGTAGCAAAAAAGAGATGAAGCCCTTTCATCAACAAGCTTTGAGAACAAAGCTTTTTGAAGGAGAAGGCAATGTTATGAACATAAATTATGTAAAAATAAATAAAAATAGATAATAAATAATAATAATAATAATAATAAATAATAATCATAATAATATAAATATAATAATAAATAATAAGTAAATTAACTAATGTTTAGTTAGTTAATAATGAAAAGGCATGTCTTAGAGACATGCCTGTTCACAAAAGGGTACTTACTTGGCTATATATACAAGACCTTCATTCTCATTTGTACTCATCCTATATCAATTCTTTAATACAATATACATTTTACAATTACTGTCCTATGATGGATGTATTTGTCTATGAAGTATTTTAATATTTCCGTTGTGTATATGACTAGTGGTTGTTACAGTCTCAATAAATGTCTCTTTAGTCAAAAGGCACATCTCCCCATCATAAGTTATTCCATTATGAAGCAAGGAAAATGTCTTCTCATCAAGACATCATCATCAAATAAGGCCCACATTTAAATTGAAGCCACATGAAGGGAATGTCACAAATCTAGGTCATGACGTTAACACTATAAAAGTGTACTATCCCCCTCTAGAGGGCTCTCAAACCGTTATCATCATCAAGATTCAAAACATCCCATGAACAAGGCAATGTCCATCAAGAAGGTGTAATGCTATCTTTGGGGTGCCTTGTCGTCTTCGGGGTACTTGAATTTTCTATGCAACACCCTATCTCAAATGAATAGCATTTTAGGTAGAGTGGTTGAAAGCATCCCAAGGACAATGCTTTTGAAAAGGTGGGCAACATCCTAACTCTGGTGGTTGGAACAATCATTAAATGGGGCTAAACGTCCTTTCCGATGTCTTAGATAAGCATTTTAAAATGCCTAAAGGAATGGTAGGTGTACCTGGGTGTAAGCCTATAAAATATATTCGTGGAACCAAGTGAGATCAATATCATAGGTACATGAACCATAGAAGTATCAGAGTGGACCATATTTAATGTGAAGGGCATCAAAGTTTTTCAGACGAGCATCATGTTCAAACCTCTTTCTAGTTTATGATTTGTAATTGAATTATTTTGTTTAGATACGAGAGGGTTATCACAAGGCCCTATTAGGTGCTTCCAACGCTAAAGTGAGGATTATTTCTTAAGCTGACCCATCAATCAATAGGTGCAAGTGGTCAATGGCATGGCTGGGGCTTACTTCATGGAAGATGCCATAATCTTTGTACCAATTATGAAATTCCATCATCCTTGAGCGTTGTGATGTGTAGAGGGAGTGATTGTGGGACTTGAGTTACTCCTTTCCTTAGCCTATCTTTACCACCACTCTTATGTGCTTTTTACTTCATTGATTTTCTCTCTTCTGCAGATTTAGCTTGAATTACAAGCTTACCCCAATTCATCATTGACCCCTTGAAGCATTTCATTGCTCATTGGGGATGAGATAATCAATGTTCCTTTTATTTAGATAGCTCATGCATTGGTTAGGAACTGGGTGAGGGCTAATGAGAGGGGTAGAGCTCATCCTAAGATTTTTTGCATGCACTTTTATTTATCCTTACCAATATTTTGCATTTTATCATTATGACACATCATTTTTCCTTTCGTTTTTCTGCATCAACCTCTTAGGGAAAAGTTTTCAGGCCCTACTCAAGGATGGGGAAAACATAGAACCAATACTGGTGACAGATAACAATCAACCAGAAGATAGGATGTGGATACAAGGGAGAGATGGAAAATGTTAAGTATGGCTTACCATGGACATGCAACATCGAGGCCTCCTATTTGTGCCCCTCCTAGGTAGTGGAAAGAAAGGCCTCAAGGATTGCCACACTAAACTAGGGGCAAGTGCTAACCACCAAAGTGAAGCACGGGAGAAGAATACAACCAAAAGCTGTCAATCATCCAATTCAACCTATGATCCATACTAGAGTGACCTTAAACATTAAAAGAAAGCACTTGATTACAAAGATGGTTATTGCACTTCATATTTCATGACCCCACTTTCTTTAGATGAATAGGATAGATGTAATAAAGTACTGATTGGGAATAAAATAATCTAATAAAGTACCCATTGAAGCATAGATGGGAGGCATTTGAGGTTAATAGTTTGTGGATCATCATAGGGTTGCAGGCTGGCAAGATGAAACAATAGGAGACAATTTTTCTTGTAGGGGTTGCAACAGATACGACTTTTGTTTATGCTAAAACTTTGTTACAACTAGAGCTATACTTCTTGAATTAGAGATTTTATATATTCTTACTCCTCAAAAATATCTTGTAGATGTTGGTTTAGGCTTTAGATACAATCTTTGCTCCTCATGGATAGGCTCAAAATCCTCTTTGTCCTCTAATGTTCTCAATTAGAGATTTCATGTATTCTTACTCATCACAATATCTTGTAGATGTTGGTTTAGGCTTAGAGAATCTTTGGTCCTCATGGATAGGCTCAAAGTCCTCTTTTTCCTCTAATGTTTGAGCAATTCATTCCAAGTTCGTAGCTAATGCTATGACTACCCCCGTCAACCAAAGGTTCATTTTTTTCCATCTCTTGGGTTGCTATTTCATCCTTCATGACATATCTTCTATTAGTGATAGCCTCCAAATCTCCATGTCCATCCTAGTGTTTGAATCCTCGAACCCTAGGTCTTCCACTTTTGCATCACCCTATGCAATAATACCTCAATGTATAATTAGGAATACAAGAATCCCATGATTTTTTCCTAGCTTTGCATCCTAAAAGAACACAGCTCCATATCATGCAAGATGTTAGTACCACTCTCTGTGTCTTCTACTATAGAAACTTTAGTGCTACAACAGGAACCATAATAGTCGTCATCATTTTCAATGTCATCTTCTTATCTAGGGTTTAATTGTATGGCACAAATATTAGTAATTACAAGAGCAAAACCTAGCATCACAAAAGATAATTCACTCTAAGAACATCCAAGGTATCTCTTCCCTTATCTTGTTTTAGTGTTTCCACTTTAACCCTAGTGTCTAGCTCTTAGGGTTTCCTGATGAACCCTATTGTCTCCAAGATAAGTACAAAGAAGAGTACAATGATAATGAATGGATACAAGAGATCTCATCTCCCATATATATACAAGTAGGTGAGGGAGGCTAACATAATATAAGGATATGCATCTATTCAAGTAGTCAACTGGCTACCTCATATGGAGTGCTTTTAATACAAGGATGCATAAGGGTCAAACTATGGTTTATTCAACCCCCAAAGTGAAACTCTCGATATGTCCAATATGGTGTGCTTTTTGATAAGGTGTTTGTCCAACACTCTCTTCCACTGTGGTCCAATGTCCAAGTGTTCTCATGCAGGGCATTCCACCTCTAACTATGTGCCACATGCTCTGTCATGTGTCCAATGTTACTCTCATGCACTGTTGATAATATCGGCGATATTCGGAAATATCGCGATATTTTCGGCAAAACGATATCGCCGATCGTTTCTGTTTTGAAAATATCGGCAAATATCGGCAAATATCGATATCGCAAAATATGTATCCTATATGCCTTGCCGATATGCCGATATGCCGATATTGCCGATAAGATCTGGACTCGCATATTTTCCGATACCGATATTATCAACACTGCTCTCATGTATGCCAATGTAGTCATGAAGCTCGAATGCTCCTCACAAAGCTCCAATTCTACTCCTCAAGATGTTTCCAAGTACATATCAACCTTCATGAAGTATGCTCCTCATCCCATGTTTCCAGGCACATACCAAACTTCATAAAGTGTGCTCCTCAACCCATGTGTTCTCTAGTCAGGTGTCAAACTTCCAAGGATTGTATCCAAGCTCCAAGGACTAAGTGCCTTCATCCAAGTGCTCATCACTCCTCTTAGTGTACACCCAATGGGTTAGTTAACAAGCCAAATGTTCGGTACATTACACTCTATAGTTCATCTGGACCTACACTCTGGACATCATTAAACCCTCTTCCATACATGATTAGGGGAACATATGACCACTTTTCATTCAGTACTAAACATTTCCTATCATTTGGAAAATATTCTATTTTTAATAGGGGTTGCCACCTAGGATGACATGGGGCATTGACTAGACTCTGATTGGAGGATGACATGGATAATTCCGCTCCATTAATTCATACTACCTCATGCACAAGCTTTACTAGAGTGAATATGCACTTCCTCCCTACTTTGTAGCATTTAGCCACCATTTTTCTCTCTCCTCCCCTTGTTAGTTGACTTTTAGTCCTATTTTCTAGTATTTTGCATGTGAGAGTTATAATTGGTTTCGACTGATTTTTTACTCCACTTACTTCTAGTTCACTCCATTTTAGGATATTTTGCTAATTTTGGGTCTCCCAATCTATTTTTGACTTATTTGCTAACCAAGGAAAGTCCTTTTGAGTTATATTTGAATTTATCTCCTTGGTTCATTAATCAATTTGTCAATAGTTTTTTTCTCTCTTCTTTCTTGTTTTGCAAGTAGCTAGTTTATTATTTTTTTCACACTGAGATCTCGTGATTGTGCTTAGAATCCAACATGGTATTAGAACATAAGTGGGTATGTGGAAAATACTGACATCTTATTGCGGATTTGACAAGATTAGAACATCCAAAATAGAATGGACCAGCTCACAATGATCCTCACTCTTAATTACTTTGATTGGAAGCCAAAGATCCTTCTATTGCTATGTAGTAAGGGTTTCTATATGATTACAATGGGTACTGAAACTGAGCCTACCTCAGCCATTGAAAAATTGAAATACTTCAATAGGATGGATGAAGCTTATGAGATAGTTTGCTTGTCTTTCTCCTCTGATCTACTCTTTTATGTTGTGTCATGCTGATCACCTAAGGAAGTTTGGACAAAACTTGAAGGATTTTTTGGCAAGCAAGATGAGTTGAGAGGACATCAGCTAGAGAATGCACTGATTTCTCTAGATCCCAATTGTTTTGAGACCCTACAAGGCCCCTTGTCAAGATTGAAGACTCTAATGAAACAGACACAAGCTTGTGGGATAGATAGGAAGGAGGAACTACGTGTTGTTTTTGTACTTTCTAAACTAGGTCCTCAATAATTTGTCCTTGTCTTTTCTTTCCATACTGCTAGACTCTCCATGGGTAAGAATTGGAAGATACCATCTTTGGATGATTTCGTTGAGTCCTTGATACATGAGCATGAGCAGAATAAGCTCATACACATTGGGGCTGTAAAGGCTTCCACATCCTATGTGCTTACAATGATGGATGATAACAAGAAAGGCTAGCGAAAAACAAGGGATCTTGATCATATACATGGAGAAGGCTCTCAATCTAGTAAAGAGACTAAGATTCCCAATGGATGAAAATCCAAGGAGAGAACAAAGAGTAGCTACTGCAATAAGGGGTTCCATCCAAAGAGTTCTTGTATGGTGTAGACAATTGATCTAATGGCCAAAATATTTCAACAACATAACCTAGATAGTTACATTCCAAACAATGTTAAGAAGAAGACTGAATACAAGCCACCAAAGGATTAAGTTATGGATAATGCTTTGATTGCTATTGTTTCATCATCTAATAAATTGATTTTGGACTTAGGATCCTTTGATCATATGGTTGCATCAAAGAATTCTTCTTTGTTACCTTGCACTAATCCTACTACAACTTCTCCAACACTTGTTTTTGAGAGATATCTTCAAGATGATTTTGCACACTCTTTGGACCATTTTTTTGATCAAATTTTAGGATCAGATTTAGAAATCCATCAAGAACCCATTACAGATCCAGATCACATGCTATGGAGGGCACATCATCTTCTACAATGATCTAGTCAGCTAGTGGGTGAAACTACTAAGTTACAAGGAACCAGTTTTCAATTTTGTGGTACTCCATGAGCTCTCATTGCTACTGTTAGCAAGTAGAAGGCTCAACCAATAGCAAAATGATTCTCATATGATGGTATTGGACAAATCGAAGGATGTATTCATGACGGGGTTGATCAACAACACCATCCTTCTTCATAGCAACTGCATGGTTGACATAGTATGCATTTTATTTTGAGGAGGGTTTTCCCTCTTTACCTTACTCTTCTCATGTTGTGTCTTGCATAAGTTGTATCATGAATACCCGAATATTGGAAGTAATGCTTCCATGTGTGTCATGTGATTTATAGGTTGTGATTGTGAGTTCTGAGGCATTATTCTAGAAGTAGTTATTTTTCTATGTGTGTGAGTTGTCTCCGAGTCATAGATCCACCTTCTTCGAATCTTATCATCTAGAATTTGGTGATCTACAACTATATATGTAATTTTTTTATGTGCTCAATAATAATACAGTGTGTGATTTGTGTTGTGTCAAAGCAGGTTCAACCCTGAACCTCTCAAAATAGGGGTTGAGATTATGCAATTTTAACCTTGATACTCCTATGTACATAGGCTAGCTTAAGGGAGTGCAAAATATTTTGTGTGTGTTTAAAACCCATTGTTTTGGTTTTGCTGCGTTAGTAGAAAAAGGCATTGAACAAAGAGGACCTGTTGTTGCCAATATGAAGGAGAGACTGTTGTTGCGCAAAACCTTGATCAATGTCAACTCGCTCGGATCTAATCTTTGCTAGAAAGTGACCCAATTATTTGAAGAAATCCATGAAGAGATTCAAACTTGGTGACATGAAATAACAAACTGCTTGCATTGCATGTTTGTGGCTGTGGGGAGGCGGATCTCATTTTCGCTTCTGTGGAGATGAGATCTCCACTTCAGATCTCGTTTTTTTTTTTTTGAAATTCTGATGTTCTATGCTGTAACAATCACTTATTACAAAACTTCTTTATGCTGCATTTTTAGATAAGCAATTGTAGATAAAACATAAATCAAATGCACAATGGAAGATAACCAAGAATACAATGAGACACAAAGAATTTAGGTCCAATGACCAGGGAAAAACCCAACCAGATTCTTTTTCTATTAGAAATCAATTGTTCAGTAGAGATACAAAGTACAATGAGAGATCAAGAGAATGAGTAACTTCACCCAAATCTGAACAAGTTGTAGCATGGAGGTCACTAGTAGCAACAACAAATGCACACGCTGAATCAACCTTCCCTTCAACTAAATCAACACTGAAGCACAAAATCAACCTTGGCTGACCAAGTTTTGCTCTTACTCTCCAAGTCTCTCTCTCACAATCTTCTTCAACTCTCTCCAACTCTTTCTCAAGTTCGAATTGTTCTTTCACAATGCATATGTAGTGAAGGGAGAAAGAATGAGGCACATATATATAGGAGCAACAAATCCATGCCATAAAGGAGGAGTAACCCACATGCCAAGAGGAGTGTAACTCATGCCCATTTAGAAAATGTAACTCATGCCATTAAGGAGGTACACATGCCTTTGTAACTTATGCTTTTAAGGAGAGTGTAACATATGCATTAAAGAGTGCATAAGAGGAATCTTTTATGACATGCTTTAATGAGAGTGTAAGAGGAATATGTCATGCCAATAATGAGAGTGTAAGGGAACATTATTGAGAGTGATGATTGAGTGACTTGAATTTCTTTTTAATAAAAATATAATATCATCATAAGAATAATAAGGATAATATTGGTGAGTAAGTCAAAATTGAACTGTTAGGATTGATTAATGATCAAAAGGGATTTTCCGTCAACAATACTTGGTTACCAATTGATGCAAGGTGATTTACTATTTTTGGAAAGTCATACTTGAGACTTTCTATTTTTTGACTTTTTATTTTTATTTTTTCTATTTTTAGACTTTCTATTTTTTGAAATTCTACTTTTTACAAATTCTATTTTTAGAAAATCATCCATGAGTTGCCAAATTTTCAACACTCCCTCTCAGCTAGGGAGGAATTTCTTTCCACAATAAAAGATCTCTTCTTTCTCTGCTCATCTTTTTTCATCTCTGGTCTATATGTCTCACTCTAATGAAGGAGAATCATCACAGGGGAGCTTTGGCTACCACCCAATATCGATGGACAATAGGGGAGATTAATCTATCACCCTATATTCACTTGGGGGGATTACCACTTGCCAACTTATGACAAGGATCTCGCACAACCTAGTCTCATCTCTGCTTGGGGGGGTAACCCACTTGACAAGGATTTCACATAACCAAGTCTCATCTCTGCTTGGGGGGATAACCCACTTGTCTAGGATCTCACACAACCAAGTCAGATCCTTGGTTGTGTGGATAACTCACTTGTCAAGGATCTCGCACAACCAAGTCCCATCTCTACTTGGGGGGATAGGCCAGTTGACAAGGATCTCACACAACCAAGCCTCATCTCTGCTTGGGGGGCCCACTTATCAACACATGACACGGATCTCACACATCCAAGGCTCATCACTGCTTGGGGGGATCCACTTGGCAATACATGACAAGTATCTCGCACATCTAAGGCTCTTCACTGCTTGGGGGGATCCACTTGTCAACACATGACAAGGATCTCACACATCCAAGGCTCATCACTACTTGGGTGGAACCACTTGTCAACACATGACAAGGATCTCACACATCCAAGGCTCATCACTGCTTGGGGGGCTCCACTTGTCAATACATGAAAAGGATCTTCCACATCTAAGGCTCATCACTACTTGGGGGGATCCACTTGTCAACACACGACAAGGATCTCACACATCCAAGGCTAATCATCCATGACCACCCTCTCTAGGAAGGGTCACATTTGTTAGTCGAGGCTGCCTTTTCAAAACCAAGAACTTTCCTTTCGACAAAGGCTTGGTAAGAATGTTGGTGATCTGGTCATCAGTCGCTATATGATGGAGTCTTACTGCTCCTCTATACACCATATCCCTGATATAGTGATATTTATGCTTGGACATATCATGTAACATGAATTTTTTTGCAAGTTGAATCTCGCTCTTATTATCACAGTAAATTATTATTGTTTCTAGAACATGCTCAATCAACTCTCCAAAGAGCTTCCTCATCCATACTACCTCACATCTAGTCAAGCTAGTAGCAATGTACTCAACATTACCCGTGCTAAGAGCTACAAACCTATGTTTTTTGTTCATCCAAGATATCATGGAAAATCCTAAGCTGAAGCAACACTCAAATGTGCTTTTTCTATCGGTAGAGTTACCATCCCAATCAATAACTGAGTATCCATGTAGACTTATATCACTGACAATATATTTCAATCTCAGATTGATGGTCCCATGCAGGTATCCCAGCACATGCTTTGCAACAATCCAGTGTGCATGAGATGGTTTAATCATATATTGGCCCAGAGTATTAACAACAAAACATATGTCTGGTCTAGTTTTCACTAAGAACATCAGTGCTCCAATCATTTGACGATACTCAAAAGGATTTGCTAAATCAGGATCTTCAGCTTCACCACATAACTTCTTGAAGTTCATCTCCATTGGAGTATTCATGGATTTACATTTTGTCATACTAGATCTTTCACGCTGCTTGACAACATATTTTCCTTGGGAAAGAAAAATCTCACTAGGTTTTTTCCATACTTCAAGACCCAAAAAGTAGTGCATTAAGTGAAGATCTTTCATTTCAAATTCGGAAGCTAACTCCCTCTTACAGTGGAGGCTAAGAGGTTCACCATTAGCCAGAAATAAATCATCAATATATAATACCAAAATCAAAGGCATACCTTGGAGTTAGACTGTCTTGAAGTAAAGCTTTGGATCAACATTTGTTGATTTCAGTAAACAATGGTATGTTCTATGCTTAGCACAATTACTTCAATGTTCTTTAAGCAACCCAATGACAATTTCTAAATTAGTTTTCCAATAGCAATCACATTAATAAAATATCATATTGATAGTGACTGTAGATAGAACATGAATAATAAAATGCAGAAGACAAGCCAAGACAAGAGGACACCAGATTTGGTGGATGCCAGGGAAAAACCCCAAGATGGGGAAAAATCCCTTTGATCACTTCTTCTTATTATTATATCAAATGTTCAACATAGAGAGAGAGAGAGAGAGAGAGAGAGAGAGAGTACAAAAGTCAAAATTGACTTGCCAAATCACAGTCAAAACATCCCTGTCAAATTTGAGATTTTTTGCAGTAGTCAACAACCCTAACTAGAAAGTCAACGTTGGTCAAATCAACAACAAACAATCCTCTTTGGAGCTCGGTCAAAGGAAGTCAAACTCAACCTTCTAAAGTGGTCAAAGTCAACCCAAAACAATCCTGAAATCAATAGTCAAAATTGGTCAAATTTTGCACTTCAAGTCCACGTTCAACTCTGCGGTCAGCCTTGGTCAATGTGCCCATAATACCTCGGTTTTTGTACCAGCAGAAGCAACTCTCCAAAATCGAAATTTTGAGCCAAAAATTGCAGTTAAATTGTTAGTCAAAGTGCCTGGTCAACGTTGGTCAAACTTGCAACAAAAGTTTGAAATTTGACTCTGTAATTTTTCATGAAGTTCGTCCTTCTTGCCACACGTGTGAGAGAAAAGATATGCCCAATAAGTTGTATGAAGAAATCAGAGAAGGAGAGAGAAGATTGTGTGTGATGAGATGATCTTTAGGTCGATTTTTGTCCTCTCGAAAAGAGGAATTCAATGCAATCATCATCTCCATCAAATGAATTGTCCAATGTGGAATTTGGCTCTAGTTGCCAATTTTAACACTCTCTCTCAACTAGGGAGAATTCCATCTGCCAATCCATTCATCATCGTGCCATCCTGTCATCATGTACCATCTCTGCATAATATCTCAACTCTGCTGAACATTGATATAGATAATGAAGAAGAATCGATCGAGTGTGAGTCACAAGACCTTACCACTCTCCATTCACAAAAGGCAGTCCAAGGTTAGAACCCTAATTAGACTTGATCCCAGATCAAGTTGTTGAACACCATGCATCCTAGACATAGGGAGTATGACAGTACATGATGCGTTCATCTGTAGTGCTATGGTCCCTATCCACTTTAACCAACTCACTAGCCATATGAGAGGTACTTCCCATGAGTCCCAAACTACATGGGTAGGATGTCTGCTGGGGCATTTGCAGGAGAAGATGAACCACTCGTCCTGCTCATATGCCATCGGAGAAGGTGAACCACTCATCCTATGCATATATCGTCAATCATAGGGGAAGGT
The DNA here is from genome assembly GCA_031772625.1 of Pinus tabuliformis. Taxonomy (NCBI): domain Eukaryota; kingdom Viridiplantae; phylum Streptophyta; class Pinopsida; order Pinales; family Pinaceae; genus Pinus; species Pinus tabuliformis. Next base: position 841,689,654 of record CM062819.1, on the reverse strand, counting down.
GAACCACTCACCCTACACACATGTCAACCATCATGGGGTATGACAGGGGAAGGTGAACCACTCACCTTATACACAGTGCACCAATAGGGGAAAGTGAACCACTCATCCTATGATCGCTCATAGCTCCAAGAAGTACCCCAAGCCCCCATGAGCTTCCAGAGCTCAATGTCCAACTCAAGTGGGACCCTCATGGGAGGGTCCTTCCACGACTCGAAGTCTCTCTTAGAAGGCTAAGAATTTGACCTTCCCTAAGGGCTTCATGAGAATGTCAGCAATTTTCTCATCAGTCTTGATGTGTTGCAGCATTATTGCTCCTCGTTGTACCATATCGCGAATAAAGTGGTACCTGATATTAATGTGCTTGGAGCAGTCATGGAACAAAGGATTCTCTGAAAAGTGAATCCCACTTTGGTTGTCGTAATAGATCACAATGGTATCCAACACGTGCTCAAATAGTTCACTAAAGAGCTTCCTCAACCATATAGCTTCACAACAGGTCTTGCTAGCTGCAATGTATTCGGCCTCGATGGTGCTTAGAGCAACTGATTTCTATTTCCTGCTCATCCAAATTGAAGCAGACCCCAATGAGAAGCAACATCCTGACGTACTTTTTCGATCCACCACATTGCCAGCCCAATCAACATCAAAATATCCATGTAGCCTCAAATTCTCGACAATGTATCTCAACCTATAGTTGATTGTGCCATGAAGATATCTTAAGAGATTCTTAGTAGCAATCCAATATATGTGATGAGACTCAACTATAAATTCACTCAACGTATTCACAACGAAACATATGTTTGGTTGGGAGTTTACCAAGAACATTAGGGCCCCCACAAGTTGTCGATACTCAGAATGGTTTTCCAATTCGGGACCAACAAGACTTCCACCTAGCTTCTTGAAGTTGAGTTCCATCGGAGTAGACACAAACTTACAATCCACCATCCCACCTCTTTCTAATAACTTCACAATGTATTTTCCTTGAGAAAGGAAATTCTCATCTAGCTTTTGCCAGACCTCCAGGCCTAGGAAGTAGTGCATCAGTCCTAGGTCCTTCATCTCAAACTCAAAAGTCAACTCCCTCTTGCATTGATAAATGAGAGGGCAGCACCAGTCACAAAAAGATCACCAACATAAAGGACCAAAATGAGAGGCATGTCCTTTTCAACCTTGAAGTATAGGTTAGGATCAACATAGCTCCTCGTAAATCCCAACTTCATAATATAATTTTCAATCCTCTTGTACCAAGCCCTACGACTTGATTCAACCGATAGAGAGCTTTCTTCAACCTGCATACATGTCTCCTTTGATCTTGTACTTCGAACCCCTGAGGTTGTTCCAAGTAGACTTCCTCCTTAAGCGCGCCATGCAAGAAAGCAGTCTCGATGTCCATTTGATGTAGGCTCCATCCTTGAATGGTAGTGAGAGAAATGATAGATCAGATAGTGGTATATCGAGCAACCGGTGCAAATATTTTGTCATAGTTCACTCCTTCCATTTGAGAGAAGCCTCGAGCAACAAACCTAGCCTTATATTTTTTAGTACTCCCATCAAGTCCATGTTTGGTTTTGTAAAGCCATTTTGAAGTGACTACGGACTTGTCCTTGGGTCTAGGCACCACGTCCTAGACATCATTCTTAATGATCTATTCGTATTCCTCATTCATCACATCCTTCCATACATGGTGCTTTATGGCTTCTTTGAACGTGCATGGTTCAACTTGAGCAATAGTATTCATAACAGTCAAATATCCTTGGTACCTATTCAGCTTCTTGCTTTAATGAAATGTCCCTCTTGGAGCAGTGTGTCTTTCAACATCTTTGAGAGTATCTTTGAGCCATAAAGGTCATTTCCTTGAGGCAAAGGAATTACCAGGAGGTGGATCAATAGGATCCATTGGACCATCAACAACGGGCATAGGTTCGTCTGTCAGAGGTTGATCCTGTTTTTCGGTAGCATCATCATTGACCTTCCTTGGGATGGGGAGATCTCTGGCTTTCCCAAGGGTAGTATCTTTATCAAAGGTGACGTCACAACTTACTTCCACATCTCTTTGACCAGGCACATAGATTCTATATTCTTTCAAATTTTCACTATAGCCAACGAATATACCCTTCTTCCCAGATGCTTCCAACTTGTTCTTTTTCTCTTTAGGCACATGAAAATACACGGGACAACCAAATGTTATAAAATGAGAAACATCAGGTTTCTTACTAGTGAAGACCTCCCCGAGAGTCTTGAAATCCAATGCTTGATGCAATCTCCTATTTTGTACATATACAATGGTGTTGGCAACTTCTCGCCGTAAGAACTTTGGTAGACCTTGATCATGGAGCATGGCACAGATGGCTTCCATGATTGTTTGATTCTTCCTTTCAGCAATGCCATTTTTCATAGGAGTGTACGGAAGAATTGTCCCCCTCTTAATGCCAGCCTCTCTGCAAAAGTCATTGAATTCATTTGATTCACATTCATTTCCATTGTCGGTCCTCAATATCTTGATCTTCTTCCCTGTTTGATTTTCCACCAATGCTTTGGAAGAATGGAACCATTTGAACAATTCATCCTTCTTCTTTAAGAAATAGATCCTTGTTTTGCTTGAGAAGTCATCCACAAAGATTGCATAATATAGGTATCCTCCCAACAATGTTACGGGCAACATACCAAATAGGTCAGAATGGACCAATTAGAGAATATGGATTGTCTTGCTTTCACTAGAAGAAAATGGTCCCTTTTTAAGTTTCCCAGCTACACAACCTTGAGAAACACCTCATGATTCATATTAAACTCGGTCATACCTATGACCATCTTCCTTACCCCAGGCGAGGCTTTATAATGCAAGTGGAAAAACCTCTGGTGCGATAGCTCGAATTGAAGGGAAGTATCACTCACCAAAGTTCCCAAAGGGATTCCTCCAACTTGATAGAGGCCATCAACTCTAAATCCAAGAGTAAATGCATATTTAGGGTTTCTTTGCCGAATTCGTACCTTTCCATCAATGAATGCTACCTTGAAGCCTTTATCTTCCATTGCAGAAATAGGCACCATGTTCTTGTTCAAATCAAGGACATACAACACTTCTTGTAGATGGAATCTTTGACTTTGATGCAAGTGAAGAGTGACAGTACCTATACCTTTCACAGGGTAGGTGGCATTATCTCCATGTATGGTCTTCAAATTAGTCTTCTTTTCAACCAAATTTGAGAGGGCCTCGTTGTACCCAGTGAAGTGCCTTGAGGTTCCACTATTAATCAACCAATGATCCAAAGTATTCAGAGGAGAGGCAGTAGATAGAGCGGAACATTACTTTCATCACACTGGGCATTTCTTGTCCTCTTGGGAGGTCAACCATTTCCATTTCAAGTAGCAGGAGCATTCTTCTTTCCTTTGTTATTGAACCTGTTGTTCCTTTGATTACCATTGTTTTTGAAATTGTTGTGGTTGTTGTTGAATTTCCACAACCTTGGTGCAAGGATAGAATCTTAAAATCTCTAATGCTACAAAACCAAGAATCTCAGCAAAGCTACTTTGCACAACGGAATATAAATAGCAAAAAATCAAACATGCACAAGTATAGAAAACTTTTTACAAAATATTGTACAAATATGTACAACGACCCAATCTTCCTTATATTAAACCAACTGAGTAATACAATAGTTTAGGGCTCCCACACAAGGGATAATGTTCCTAAGATATTCACAAGTACAAGAATACAAGATACAATGACAATCTTGCTACAATCTCAGTATCTATGTCATATCTCGTCCTGCCGGTCGTTTGCTTTCTATCTGCTCTCTAGTTGCCCCTTCGTGTTTGTCAGAGGACAACACATAGAGACTCCAGAACTGCTGCCACCTATCATTGTTGCAAGTTACTTCTGCTAAAATGAACACAGGCTGATCCAATCTGCTCTTCTAGGCTGGGCAATACCTGAGCTCCAATCTACCAATCTAGCAGTCCATTAGTCCATCAATGTACTGCACATTAGGCTCCAATCTTCACCCAATCACACAACATTCAATGTCCTTCTTGTATGCTGCTCTAGGGCTACTTTGGGTTACCAACATGTTGCCCTCTAACAATCTAATGATGGCCAATACCTCTGTCACAAATTCATTGTGGAATCTGCTCCTAGTTAGGGTTTCTAAACACCCATGACAACCTTAACACATGGACCATCCACCTAGCAACAAAACCACCTTGAAACCATCAACAAATACATACCTTTGGGATGTGCATATTGTTGTAGCATACTTTCCTGGTTAGGGCACCCAACATAATTGTTATAGCCCTCCAAAACAGATGCAACAATCCACCATTCACTGTGGCCTTCCCTTCTCATTCACCTGCTCCCACTTGATGGTCCTAAGGCTTATTTCTAGCCCTGAAATAGGCCTTACTGTAACTTTGTTGTGGCTCAGAATAGGGTTGCGACCCTCCTACAATTTACTTTAGGTCTCGGCCTATTAACCACAAAGAAAGGCCTCTCCAAAAACTAGGCACAAGTGCCCAGAATCATCCTCAAGGCTTGCAGCTATCTCTCTTGCACTTCATACCCAAAACATACCTCAAAAATCACCCTTGTCATCTCGGCCTTGTCTTCCTAATGGTGCGGTTGCTTCAGATGGTTCTTCCTTTATGATTTGTTGCACATGGGATGATGTATTATCCTCCAAAATCACCTTCTATTTATACACAATAGAAGGTCTCCATTAAGACGTCCACATGGGCTTGACAACCTGTCCACAAGCCTTCCTCCACTAGGCCGACTTGTGCAAAACCCAACAGTGACATTCAAAAATTATTATCTCATGATCTAGAGCTTCAATTTGAGTGATTTTCGAAGCGTTGGATTTGCCTCGCCATCCAGTATCACCTCAAATCGTCCCATGCTCACATGCCTCATGGTTTTATCCCAAAACATCGATGGGTGCAAAACCCCAACCTTGGTTTCCAAGCCCACAAATGACTTTTGTGGCACTCCACCATCTAAACCCCGAACCCTAGGGCTTGGAGTACCTCCCAAGCTACTAAAAAATCAACAGTTGTTATCATCCCTTGGAGATTTCTTGTTGTGTGGACATTCTTTAGCATAATGGCCGAACGTGTTGCAATTGTAGCACCTTCCTTTTCTTCCTTCTTTGAATCCCTTCTTAGATACTTGACCTTGTCTCCTTGGACCAACATTATTCTTGCATTGGAGGGCTTATCTCTCTCCTTCATCCTTGTCTCCTCTTAAGTGCATCTAGCCAATAACTCATCAAAACTAGGTATCCTGTCATTGTTGAGAATAGTGGTGACAAATACATCCCAAGGTCTTGAAAGACCTCCCAGTGCAATGAGAGTGAGTTCCTGGTCAACAATAACTTCTCTAATAGATAGTAGATGATTCTTGATTTGAGTTATTCTCATGAAGTAGGATTGGATAGACTCCCCTTTATTCATTTTGATATCCTTCAACTTGTTTTTGAGAAAGAGGATTTGATTTGCATTGTTCACTTTGAACATCCCAACCAGCTTATCATACATCTCCTTAGATGTTCCCAAATCAGAAATATAGGCAACCAAATGCTTTTGAATGGAGTCAATGATAATTTTCTTAGCTTTGACCTCACCTTTCTTATACTGTGTTAGTAGCAGTCGGTGCATTTGAAGGAGGCTCCACCACTTTTCCCTGCACATAGTCCATTGCATCATGCTCTTCCAAAGTCAAGTCCAAAGTCATCTTCCATGCATGATAGTCAGATTTGTCATTGAGCTTATCCTCAGTCTTGAAGTAAGATGTAGAAGCCATTGAGGCTTGTCCTTGACCAACAAATCTCTCTTAATGATTGCTTTTCTCTCTCTTGCTTAGGGTTTGTCATCACTTGGGCTCTGATACCATGTTAATTTTAGTTAACAGTGGTATGTTCTATGGTTAGCACAATTACTTCAATGTCCTTTAACTAGTTCCAAATTAGTTTTCCAATAGACATCATGTTAATCATAAATCACATTGACAGTAACTGTAGATAGAACATGAATAATAAATTGCATAAGACAAGCCAAGACAAGAGGACACTAGATTTTATGGATGTTAGGGAAAAACCCCAAGATTGGGAAAACCCTTTGATCAATTCTTGTTATGATTTTATCAAATGTTCAACAGAGAGAGAGAGAGAGTACAAAAGTCAAAATTAACTTGCCAAATCACAGTCAAAACAACCTTGTCAAATTTGAGATTTTCTACAGTTGTCAAAGTCAAAATTAACTTGCCAAATCACAGTCAAAACAACCTTGTCAAATCTGAGATTTTCTATAGTTGTCAACAACCCTACCTAGAAAGTCAACGTTGGTCAAATCAACAACCAATGGTCCTCTTTGGAGCTTGGTCAAAGGTAGTCAAACTAGACCCTCTGAGGTGGTCAAAGTTATCCCAAAACAATCCTAAAATTAGTGGTCAAATTTGGTCAAATTCTACACTTCAAGTCTATGGTCAACGTCGGTCAATGTGCCCATAATACCTCAGTTTTGTGCCTGCAGAAGCAGCTCTCCAAAATTGAAAATTTAACCCAAAAATCGTAGTCAAATTATTGGTCAAAGTGCCTGGTCAATGCTGGTCAAACTTGCAACAAAAATCTGAAATTCGGCCCTGTAATTTTTCCTGAAATTTGTCCTTCTTGCCACACATGTGAGCAAAAAGATATGGCCAATAAGTTGTACGAACCAATCAGAGAAGGATAGGGAGGATTGTGTGTGATGAGATGATCTTTAGGTCGATTTTGGTCCTCTCGAAAAGAGGAATTCAATGCAATCATCATCTTCACCAAATGAGCTGTCCAATGTGGAATTTGGCCCTATTTACCAATTTTAACAACATTACTTCTGGTAAAAATAAGCTTCATCAAGAAGCTAACAATGCGGGCATACCAAGCTCTTGGAGCTTGCTTCAAACCATAGAGGGATTTCTTCAGTCTACAAACATGAGTTTTTTGGTCATGTACTTCAAAATTTGTGGTTGTTCCACAAATACTTCTTCTTCGAGGAAGTCATGTAGGAAAGTAGTCATCACATCCATTTGGTGAAGTGACCAACCTTGGCTAGCGGCTAGAGCCACAATACATCGGATGGCTGTATAATGGGCAACAGGTGCAAAGATTTCATCATAGTCTATTACCTCTTTCTAAGAGAACCCTTTGGTCACAAATCTAGCTTTATATTTTTCAATACTGCCATCAACACCATGTTTAATTTTATACAGCCATTTAGAAGACACAACAGATTTACCTTGTGGTCTTGGAACCACTTCCCATACATCATTATGAATGATGGACTCATATTCTTCAACCATTGCATCTTTCCACACTTGAGCCTTCACAACTTCTTCAAAAGTGCATGGTTCAACTTGAATAATGTTGCTCATGGCTACAACATATCCTTGGAACCGACATGGTTTCTTGCTTTCTCTGAAGGTTCCTCTGGGAGCAACATGTTTATCAACATCTTGAAGGGTGTCACGAAGCCATAAAGGTCTCCTTCTAGCACATGGAGAAGGATCCAAGGAGTCCATGGGATCCATGGGTTCATCAACAAGATCAAGCTCAGTCTTGGGATCTTCTTGTGCATCCAAGGCATCATCCTATCTTTCAACATTAGCAGGAGGAGGAGTGTCTATGGCTTTTCAAAGAGCTGCGTCTTCGTCTAATGTTATATCTCTGCTAAACTCTATATATTTTTTACCAGGCACATATATTTTGTAAGCTTTAAAATTTTCACAATAACCAATAATCATACCTTTCTTACCTTAAACTTCCAACTTGGTACTCTTTTCCTTTGACACATGAAAGGAGCCAAGGCAATCACAGATCCTTAATTGCCCATTTTGTTCTGGGTTATATGGAACGATGATCTCTTTCTTGATTCCAACTTCCTTGCAGAAGACTTGAGCTCTTGTCCACTTCATGTGCACTCAAGTCATGGGATGGCTCGACATCTTCGTCAATCTCAGTACAAAGGACTTGGTTCTCACATTCATCAAATGTACTTGTTGATCCCTAAACAAGAGCAAGAGCAATAGTAGCAAAGTAAATAAACATAGTGAAAGTATACCTGGTGATGAGGCATGTCTTTTCGAGATGTGAGATGGCTCCTTCATTATCCCTACACTAGCTTCCTCTTGGAGTTTACTCTTCCTGCACTATTGTGCAGCTTCTTCTTGGAGTTTACTCTTCCTGCACTATTCTGCACCCTGATGATCTTCAGGATTTGCTTTTCTTGATCGCATCCTCATCATAGAATCATTCAAATACTCATGTAGGAAGAATGGTCCATGATCTGTAAAGATCATCTAAACAAGAGTAGTGACACAAAGAAACAACATAAGACTTGAAAACACTTATTTTTTAATAGGGATTAAAGGACGCTGTTAGCTCCCTCTTGATCCTGTTGAAATTTGTAACTAGTTTCGGTCTTCATAATATTTTATGTACTGTTGTTTTTATATATTTGAAGTAAAAGATAAAGAAAAAATATCATTATTTTATAGCATGGGTTTCATGCTAAAGTTTAAATTGTTCTAGGTCAAAGCACCCATTGCGTGCTTCTAGGTTTTTGTCATAGAATCAAGAAGTCAAAAGAGTCATTGTCACATGTTTAGACCCTATTGGGTAGTTTGTAACAAGTCAAAAGAATTTATTTTGAGTTAAAAGTGTCAAAATACCCCTCCAAGACCAAGTCGACCTAGCAGTGAAGAAGCGAGCCTCATTAGGGCTATTCATCCTCCTTGAAAGCCTATATATAAGAAAACATTCTTCATTTGGAGCTAAGTTGCATGAAACGCTGAAATGTTTCGGAGTTTCCGAAACGAGTACGTTTAGAAACGTCACCTCCCAAAAATAGAAACGTCAGCCAAAACATCAACCGAAACATCATATATGTGTCTATATATATATATATATATATATATATATGAATAACACATTATCTTGCATAGTGTTGAAAATATCGGTATCGGCAAAATATCGGCGAGGGTCCAGAAAATATCTTATCGGCAATATTGACGAAAATATTGGAAAATATCAGCAAGCATAAAAATGCATTATATATATATATATATATATATATTATTTATTTATTTATTTTTTTCAGATTTTTAAATATATAAAGCAATAACAACATGAAATAAACACATTGGCACATAAATATGAAGAAAGCACTGATATATATGATGTCAAATAGAAATGATACATCAAAGGCGATACCAAATCCTGTTGATCCCTGATAATTGTCCATTCAAGGACTCAAATGTGGAGAACCAATACAAAATAACATCACATATATAAAAGTATCTCATCATCATGAGTTATATGTAGCATAACAAATAAAACTAGCAGCTATCTATCTGAAATCATTGCCCTCTCCCCCTTTTCTGGGAAAACATGATGGGCTATTTGCCAGGCCTGCCCCTAGTAGTAGAAGGCGTTGACCCTGCCTCTGCACCTAATGTCAAATAATGAGTGCTAGGTATGGAGCTGTGCTCTCCTATATCTATAGCAGATGGTGTTGATGCTGATGCTCCCACAATGTCCTCCTCCTCCTCCTCCTCCTTCGAGTGCTGCTCCTCCTCATCTTGCTGCCCCTATTCTAATGGATCATCTGGCTCTAACCATGAAGGTGACTCCTCCAAGATGGGCTCCTCAGACTCCACCCTCCACTGAGACAATACATCAATATTGTCTAAGGAAATGACATTTGGATCCATTGGTGCTTCTATTTGCCTCACTCGAAGTCGGATGTTGTAATGCACATACACTAAATCATTGAGGCATGCAAACTCCAACCTATAAGAGTGTCAAAAAGCCTAATGAGTCTTGACTCTTGACACTTGAAGGTCATAAATTAAAAATTAAAAATTACAATAAGTGTAATTGCTCAACTGAAGGCTGGAGCTCAAAGTTATACCTGTTGTGCTTTTTTGCATGTATTTTCTCAAATACACTCCAATTGCGCTCACACCTTGAAGAGCTACATGTTTGACTCAAGATTCTTATGGCCAATTTCTGCAAATTTGGTGCCATTGCACCATAGCTTCGCCACCAAATATCTACAACAAAATAAAGAAATAAAAAATTCAAAAACTTAAAACATGATTAAACTTTCAAATAAAAGTTATATAATTGAATTAAAAAAAATAGAATTATAAGTAAGGAAATTCTAAATTGAAAATTCTAATTTCTAATGAGTGATGACTTGTCACTTATGTGGCATGAAGAGGGTCCTTTCCCTAATAGCAACATCAAAGCCAAAGAGGCCAACACAATCCTGATAATACTGTATCTCACGATTGATTTTGCTATGAAGCTCAGGATCAGGTACCATCCTATGAATACAGGAATGGAGCCCTTCCATCACCTCTCCATCAAAATCAAAGCTGCATTTGTATGAAAATGCGGGTTTGAGGAAGAGTGCTGCTGCATGAATGGGTCGATGAAGCATCCCTGTCCACTGACCATCAATCACATCCCATAACATCATATGCCTATCAAGGCCAGTAGAACCCTTGTTTGCATAATAAAAACAAATGGCCTCCTTGGCCCTATCCAGGGCCTCATACAAATAAGCCATTGCAGGCTTCTCCCCATCTACCAATCTGAGAACCTTTACTATAGGTTCACTAACTGAGCATGCTTCTTCTACTCCACGCCAAAACGTCTTAGAGTACACCATTTTTGCAATGGCTTTCCCGTCCTGTCTCCTGCTGTATCTACAATTACGCCAGTCATCAGACACAAACATTTGCTTCAACTCGAACTGACATCGAAGCAAAGACTGAAGAGTAATAAAGTTTGTGGCAAAACGTGTGATCGCAGGACACCGCAACTCCTTGTTTCTAGTGAACTTCCTCATGAGGCTAAGAACAAAAGCATGGTTATAAATAAACTTGGGGATGCTCCTAGCCATATCAACCGCCTCTTTGATGAAGGAGAGTTTCCCCATATCCTCAAGAAACAAATCGAGACAATGTGCTGCACACTGAGTCCAGAACAATGTGCAATGCCTCTCCATAAGCATCTTGTTGGTAGACACATAATTAGCTGCATTGTGTATTATGACTTGCACCACATTTTGCAGACCAATCTCCCGAATGAACCCATCTAACAACTCACATATTGTTGCTGCATCTTTGATATGTTCTGATGCATCCACCGATTTAATAAACATGGTACCTTTAGGACAATGTACCAATAAATTTAGAAGGGTCCTACCCTTCCTATCTGTCCAACCATCAGACATCATTGTGCATCCAGTAACTTCCCATGTTTTTTTCAACTTTGCCAATCTAGAGTTGATGTCCTACGTTTCTGCTTGAAGAATTGGCCCCCTCAACTCCTCATATGTAGCACTTTTGTACCCTGGGCCTACAACAGCAATAACATCACACATTGGCTGCCAAAATGGATTGGTTTTGGTGATGCTGAGAGGTAAGTCGCTCCAGAAAAGACACCTCCCCATGGCTCTATTTGCTTCTTGCTTCTCCTTTTTTTAACAAGTGATTTTATGCCAGGTTGTGATCCATGTCCTGTTCGTGGAACAAAAAATGATGACCTCGCACTAGCAGTAGTAGGTGATGATGTGCTAGTTGTGGAGCCCCTCCCACTACCCTCAACTTCAAAATTAGGGGAAGATATCCTGAAAGATCTAACTGCAAGTTCAACCTTGTTTCTTTCTGTCTCTTCCTTGTTTCTATCTTTTTCATCAATTGCCTCAAGAGCTTTTTGTATAAGCTTCGGACTAGAAACTATACAAATCCCAACATCATGTCCAGTGAGTCTAGCCAAATGGTATTTCAGTCGTGTAACCCCTCCTGTCATCCTGGTCCCACACAATTTGCATGTAAGATATGCCCGATTTGTCCCACCATTAGGGCTCCCATACTCCCAAAATGGGTCCAAGGCTTTTGGCATATTTGAATTTTGTAGTGAGCTAACTCAAACCTAGGGCACCAAAAAAATTGGAATTAATAAGTAATAACCAAATCATTTTACAAAATATTTTTTTTGCTACATTATTTGCAATGTGAACTCAATGAAAAACCATAAATGACAATAAGAGGGTGTATTTGAAAGTTTAAAAAAAATGGAGTTTGCTCTCCAAATATGGAGAAAACCTTTGCATTTGCTCATGGGCATGAAAATCATAGCAAATGGAAAAAGAAAACAAGAAAAATGATTGTAGGCAAATAGGCAAGCAAGAATAATCCTAAAACTATCAAAAAATTCATTAACACAGGGGTTTATTTGAACATACCTGTTAATGGAAGAAGTGAAATTGTCTCGCTGTTCTTCAAGCTTAGATCAACAAAATCTTCATTTTTGGTAGCGATAATAGCTATTCAACACTCAAACCCTCCTTGGCAGCAAGCACATAACTCTACCCTTCCTTCTCCAGCAGTCAGAAATGAAAATGATGAAAAAAAAATTGGACTTTTATAGTCACGGCGGCAATTTTTGCTGTCTCCCGGTGATATTTTAGGTCGTAGCGCGATATTTTCCCGAGATATCACCGATATTTCGGAAATATTGTGATATTTTCGGGGAGACAAAATATCGCGATATTTTCTCGGCGATATCTCATCTCCCCGAAAATATCGTGATATTTCCGAAAATCAGCGATATTTCGGCGATATTATATACACTGATCTTGCAAGAAAAAAGGGAATAAGACCCATAGATGACAATTTAAAAGGAAATATAAGTCTATATTAACACAAATAGAATGATTACATGATGGTTGAGTTTCGGTCGAGTTTCGGCCAAGTTTCGGAGTTTTGGGTACCGGTACGACTTGAAACGTAGAGTTCTTTGGAGTTTCGTGCAACATAGATTTGGAGTCTCACTCACTGATTCGATCAAGGAAGTGAAGGCAAGAAGTAAGAAGGCGAGCAAAGGTCTAGAAGAAAGGAGGAAATACAATTTTTCTTTCTGTTTCTCTATCTCTCACATGTGCGAAGGAGGCTAGGGTTTTTGCAACTACAAGGACAAAATTCTGAACTATAAAAGAAGGGATGAAATCTGAAGTAACAAAGTCAAGTTGATCATCTACAAGCCTTTGAAGAAGAAGCAACCCAAGCAAAGGAAGGAGGAAGCCTAAAAGAGCCCTAATCACCCACACGTGTGAAGTTGCAGCTAATTGCAGGAGGGCCAAAGTTGTAGGACTGCAGTGAGGGCCGAAGTTTGTTGCTGGGGGTCGAAGTTGAGCATTTGGAAGAGATTTGACTTGGTGAAGAGAAGCACATCCTCAAGAAGGTTGACTTGGTCTTGGAAGGGTCTTGGTCTTGGGTCTAAGGGTCTTGGAATTCGTCATTTGAAGATTCTATAAGAAGAGAAGAGATTTTTGTGGGTTTTCCTCTCTAGGAGAGGTTTTGGCCCTAAATTGCAGCCTACATCTTGTGTGTATTTTTTCTATTGATCTTCATGTGTTGGTAGCTATTTGATGATAATAACACTATAATAATAAGAGAAGAAGAAACTAATCATAAAGAAAAGTAAAGAATATCACAAGCAGTTATCAAGCTAAAGAGAAATCACTTCAATTTAAGCGCTATTGATTTCTCAACATATTCGGCCTCTATACATTACCACTGTCCATCAGTAATATGTCATTGGCAGAAGAAATGCATCTTCTTGAACACCACTTGACAAACTCCATCATGATCCACTCTAATCTTAGAAATTTCGGAAACCATCTTTCTGACATGAGGTAATGCTTTATAGTGAAGATGAATGAACTTTCGGTGGCACAGTTTATATTGATGATTACTTATCATGAATCAATGCATGGATAGGTCTTCCATTGATTTTATAAAGATCTTCAAATCTTGATTCGAGAGTGAAGGGATGTAATAATAATTATACATATTGACTTCATTGCCTACAATAATAGTTATAATCTATCTTTGATCGTTGCAAAAGAGGTTAGTTTAGAAAACTATCATTCCATCTTTTGCAAAATTCATGATTCTTACCTACAACCACTATTGTTAGTAAACTCTAATATCAAAATTACCAAAACCCATAAGATTATGACCTTTCTCATATAATGTGAAAGAGTCAAAATCCCCCTATCTTCAACATTCAATTTCTATCAATTATTCTTTCATAACCTTCTATGCATTATACTTCTTTTCAAAACAACACTTTCTTGCATATGCATAAACAAAAGTAAAACTACTTTTTACTTTTGCATGCATCAACAAGTACCAAAACCGCAACTATTAAACACATGCAACACCTTAATTAATATCTACAAAATTACTATCATATCTTGGGTTCCTTGAAATCTTGGAAGAACACTAGCAGTAAAGTTTCAGCAACAAAATTTCAGCAGTAAAATTTCAGTAGTAAAATTTTAGTATTAAATTTCAGTAGAAAATGAGCAACAAGTAGAAGGAACAAGTGATATTTTAATAGAAAATGGGTTGCAAATAGAGTGGACAACAAGAGATATTTCCGCAGAATGTGAGCTGCAAATGGAGTGGACAACAAGAGATATATTAGCAAAAAGTGAGCTACAAATGGAGTGGACAACAAGAGATATTTCAGTAGAGAGAGAGCCGCAAATGACACTTGTCTTCACCAAAGCTTTGATACCATGTTGAAATTATAATGTTCTATAATGTAACAATCACTTATTACAAAACTTCTTTATGCTGCAATCAATGTTGCACGAAGCGGGAGCGGAAGCGGGAGCGCGGAAGCGTCATTTTCCAAAAATCTAGGAAGCGAAGCGTCTGCGGAAGCCTCTGCTATATATATATATATATTTTTCTATTTTTTTGCATTTATACTCAAAACAAACATCCCAAATACCAAATTAATTGTAGAAGACATGAAAACATGCATATTTTTGCATAAATCAAGATAGATATGGCATCCATGATTCCATTGTAGTTACTAGTATGTACAACAATCATCTATATTCTAGCTATTACAAACATACATCAAATTTTTAAGCATATTATAAAACATAAAACATTTAAGCATATTATAAAACATAAAAAATAGAGCATATTATGATTTATCTAGCAAGTGAGCAACTGTCAACATTTGTCATGTCCAAAATTCAAATAATAATGTTTACAAAATATGTCACTTGGTCACCGCCAAGCCAAAAAGGTTCAAAATTCAAATTCACAAGTCTACAAGTCTAATGAGTAATCTATGACAAAAAGTAGTAGATTGTGAATATATCTACTAATCTCTCCTCCTTCCACCACGAATAGAACGTGGTGGCGGGCCTCCACGTGGTGGCAATGAAGAAGATGGTGCCTGTGTAAGTCGTGGCACTGAAACTGATGAAGAAGAACCCCCTGCTGTTGGTGTTGAACCATGGAACCTAGGAACCAAGGGACCAGATGGGGGTGGGGGTGGTGGCATATCAACACGGTCATCATCATCCTAGAATCGCTCAAAAAATTCATGCAAAAAAAAAAAACACTAGTTAACAAAAAAATTAAAAACATGAATTAGAGAAATGCTTTATAAGGGAAAATTGGAAAATTCATACCACAATGGACATACCTGGATAAGAGCATCCTCTAATTGCTCTAGTCGCAACACTCCATCCTCCAAATTGGGCTCCTCTGGATTCTTGTCCCAAATCAACAAGTCTTTATTAGACTTTGCATCTTCACAGTAATGGGACAACAATCGCAAGTTGTAATGAACATAAACCAAGCTCTCTGCCCGGTCTAAATTCAACCTGTTCCTTTTAACACTGTGGATGAAAGAATAAGAGCTCCAACACCTCTCTGCAGAAGAAGTGTTTACCACCTGTGATAGCACCCGCAATGCCAAACTCTGTAGAAGTGGAGTACCCCCTCCATGCATGTTCCACCACTCAAGAGCAGAAAAAGTCTCTCGATCTTGAATTGCATGCATGCTCCCAAATGGACCAGTGTTGAGCGTATAGTTGCTCACCTGTCTCCGTACCAATGCAGCCTCCTCCTCATCAGGGATTAATTTACTCAATGCAGCCATATATTTTTCGTGAACCTCTCTATCTTGGTGTGATTTTTTCCTGCTTCCCCCCCCAGGTGCTGGTGTTGAAAGCCATGATGGATGATAGTATTTAGGTGTCAAAACATATGCTAATGCATGCAATGGAATATTTAGCATTTCCCATCGGTTTTGCACCTCTACACGAATATAATTGTACAAGGTGGTATCTCTAGGCTCAACAATGTCTTTAATCTGCCCCAACATGCTATCCATTTGCTCATACACCTCCCCAATTACTGGTCGATCTGAATCTGCAAACTTGATCATGTAATAAATTGGTTTGGTGAATTGCAAAACATATTTAACCTGTGACCAAAAGTAACTGTCAAGAACAGTGTCCTTGACTGCATTAGCACCATCTGTGTCAGTGTTAATTTCATCCCATGTTTCAGCACACACCAGATTAGTTAAAGCTTGTCTCACCCTCACTAGCCGCCTAAAGGTGAGGTAATAACTAGCAAATCTTGTCTTTGCAATTTTAAGCAATTGCAACTTGGAGTAAGTGCCATAGAAGTAGTTTACCCTTGTATGCCCTGTGATGAATTTAATGAGCTGCTTCCCTTTCCTGTAAACCTCAGCAATCCACCCACAATCTTTGTGTTTCACAATATCATGCATCAAAAGGTTCAATGTGTGAACCAGGCACCCAGACCAAAAGATGTGTGGATGAGTACGCTCAATAATTTTTCCTGCTGCCTTACAATTTGCTGCATTATCTGTGATCACTTGAACCACATTATTCGGACCAACATCTTTGATTGATTTCAATAGGAGATCTGCAATGTTTTGTGCAGTTGCACTGATGGAGGAGGAGTCATGACATGCAATAAATACTGCACCACTAGAAGAAACACCAAGAACATTTATCAAATGTTGGTTTCTAATATTTGTCCACCCATCTGATACAATGGATACCCCAGAATCCACCCACTCATGTGTAAAACGTGTCAAAGCTCTTTGAACCTTAGCTTTTTCTCTTTCTAATAACACTATTCTAGCTTTCTCATAGTTGGGGGCCTTGTATCCTTTTGGGGCTTCATTGATGGCCTTTACCATGTCATGCCAATAGGGAGAGCGAAGCACATTGAATGGTACACCGCAAGCACAAAGAAAACGGACTATCTTTCCATCCACATCATCCCTCCCAGCAACATTAAGGAAATCCCCTATTGTTCTTCTACCTCCAGAGGTTGCAGAAGTACCATGAGGAGATGGGCAACTACCAAATTTAGAGGTTGCACTTGATTCAGAATGAGTTTTTTGTTTCTTGTTTTTTTGTTGTGCACCCATCTCTATTTGGATGTATTTTCTTCTTTCTTCAGTTGAAATGTTTGGTCAAATTTGTACCCCCACAGAACCCTTTTTTTCATCACTGTCCAGCACCCCACAAAGATGCCTCCTCAGACGGGTATATGAACCACAATATGGTTTTCCTCCATGACAACCATGAGGGCACACAAATTTGTAAGATCCACCACCCTTTCCCCCATCAAGTTTGGTCACATAGTTCCACAAGGGTGTTGATGTACCTTTCCCATCTTGTGCTTCAGTGTCCCCTTCAAGTTCATCCCCTTCCTCTTCTTCCTCCTCATCATACATTGGGTCACTACTATTCAAGTTCATCCCCTTCCTCTTCCCTTCTATTCCTCACCCTTGCCATCATTAAAACCAAGAGTGGAATGATACATAGAAGCCAAAAGAACACCATCTTGGAATATGGATATAGGTGGTGGACAACCTGTAAATAAAGGAGCAAGTAGAAACAATGGGAAAGAGTAGGAGAGGGAGGAGAAAAATACAATTTTTTTTTCAAAAAAACAAGGGAGTTTGGGGTTTGAACTTACCTCTTTAGCTCTTGTAGATGAAGTCCTCCAAGCTCTTGCTCCAAGCTCCTCCTCCTTCTCTTAGCTCCTCCTTCTTCACTCCTCCAAGCTCTCCTCTCTTCTCCTCTCCTCTCCTCTCTTCTCTTCTCCTCTCCTCTCTTCTCTTCTCCAACTCTCATAAACTCAAAGTGAGAAAATGAGGAATGAATGGGAGCTTTATGCTTTTCATTCCTCACCCTAAACTCACCCTAACCCACCCCCTCATTGCTAAGTTAAGTTAACTTTAAAAAAAAATTAAAAAAAATGAGACATTTTTCCTTGCCCGCGCGGTTTTTTCGGAAGCGCTCCGAAGCGCTCGTGAAGCGTACGCTTCCGGGCCCGAAGCGTGGCGCTTCCGGAGGCCCGAAGCGCCCTCCGAAGCGCGCTTCGGGGCCCACGCTTCATAAAAACCAGGAAGCGCATTAAAAACTCGGAATCGCGCTTCCTGGAGCGCTTCCGGAACGCTTCCGTACGGGGCGCGATTCCGGCCTAGGATCCGGGGGGGGGGGGCGCTTCCTGCAACGTTGGCTGCAATATTAAATAAGCAATCGTAGATAGAACATAAATCAAATGCACAATAGAAGACAACCAAGGATACAATGAGACGCAAAGAATTTAGGTCCAATGACCGGGGCAAAATCCACAAGGGAAAAACCCAAGCAGATTCTTTTTCTATTAGAAATCAATTGTTCAGCGGAGATACAAAGTACAATGAGAGATCAAGACAATGAGTAAGTTCACCCAAATCTGAACAAGTTGTAGCATGAAGATCACTGGTAGCAACAACAGATGCACACACTGAATCAACCTTCCCTTCAACTGAATCAACCCTGAAACACTGAAACACTGAATCAACCTTCCCTTCAACTGAATCAACACTGACACTGAATCAACCTTCCCTTCAACTAAATCAACACTGAAACACTAAAACATTGAATCAACCATGGCTCAACAAGTTCTGCTTTTACTCTCCAAGTCACTCTTTCACAATCTTCTTCAACTCTCTCCAACTCTTTCTCAAGTTCGAATTCTTCTTTCACAATGCATACATAGTGAAGGGAGAAAGAATGAGGCACACATATATAGGAGCAACAAATCCATGGCATAAAGGAGTAACTCGTATGCCAAGAAGAGTGTAACTCATGCTCATTTAGGAAATGTAACTCATGCCATTAAGGAGGTACGCATGCCTTTGTAACTTATGCTTTTAAGAAGGAGAGTGTAGCATATGCATTAAAGAGTGCATAAGAGGAATATTTGATGATATGCTTTAATGAGAGCATAAGAGTGTAAGAACATTAATGTGAGTGCACGAGGAATATGCCATGCCAATAATGAGAGTATAAGAGAACATTATTGAGAGCCAAGATTGAGTGACTTGAATTTCTTTTTAATAATAATATAATAGTATCATAAGAATAATAACAATAATATTAATGATAATATTGATGATTAAGTCGAAATTGAACTATTAGGATTGATTGATGATCAGAAGGGATTTTCCATCAACAACACTTGGTTACCAATTGATGCAAGGTGATTTACTATTTTTGGAAAGTCATACTTGAGATTTTCCTTTTCTAGAAATTCTATTTTTAGACATTCTATTTTTAGAAATTCATCTCTGAGTTGCCAAGTTTTCAACAGTTTTGTTTGTGTTGTTGTGGGTTCGAGTCCAACTGATCTCCCATCTTTCCAATGTGTTCATGAAACAGCCTGGGTTGTTACAAATTCAATCTATGGACCGGAAATAAAAGCAATAAAGTGAGACTACCTTATTTGTATTTTTGTTCATGGCATCACGTCGATTGGAGGCAGATTTCTTTTTCACTAGTGATTTCAAGAAAGAAGTGTATATAGAGAAGAGGCCGGTGTGGATAAACAACACAAAGGGCTTGAAAGACTTGTTGAAATGTCACCATCCAGAGTTGGTAGAGAAATGGATGAATTCATTGAGTGTACTTTCTGTGTGGAATGCAACCTCGAAATCCAAGAACATCACACCCGTCTATCTTCATCTTCCACATTAACAAATTGTAACCATGCCATTCTGTAGGTGTTACTGTGTCTCTACTTGATGTTATTATGATGTAGATCCGACCTAGTCTTTACATGTTTCTTTTTGTGTGTTTTACCTAAGCGCCATTTATCATAGGCAATGTGTTGTGTTGCATTTTTATTGCAAGTACTATTGTTGAATAAAGTAAATATATTGTCCCCTTTCTTGGAGACATTGCAAAATGTTTGAGTGATTCAACAATGACTTCAAAAAAAAAAAACCAAATGATGCAGAACCACAAAGAACAAGCCAACTATTGAATAGACTAATGAGACCCGTCGTGCTTTGGGAGCATTAGTTACAAGTTGTTCTTAATAAGGTCACGCTGATGTGACCTGTCGTGCCCCGAGAGCGTCATTATAGGTTATTTTATATGAGGTCAAGTTGTAGAATTGTTTGCTGAAGACATTCTGTACCCATAATGCTATCTTAGATACTAGTGAATATTGCGGAGGGTTGTGGATTCAACAAATGATGCAGTTCCATAGGATGGTTCACTATTGAGATTGTACTTTGGGAGGTCGAGAAGCATCAATAAGCGTCAATTCTGCAAAGTATGTCACCGATGGTTGTGTTGGAAACACTGAGAAGGGGGGGGTGAATAAGTATTTCTTAGCAATTAGCACTTCTAAATCTTTTCAGAGCATTAGTTAGTCTTCAATTATTATTAATGTTTATCTAGTAACAACAATAAAGAAAAGAACACAATAGGCACAAAAATTTTATTTGGAAAACCCCTTTTGGGTCAAAAACCATTGCATGCTTTTCTAATAAATTCTTTAATCTTCAGCCCCCACTAAAATGAAAATCACAACTTTCGAGAATTCTAGAAAAGCATTATTCTCCAGCTCCCACTGGAAGGACGCCCCAATGCCCTGGTTTCTTCAATAGTCAACTGAATGGATGCCCCAACATCCTAGATCAACCTACCACCCTGAAGTGTTCACAAGCTCCAACTCGTAGGCGACTTCATGCACCTACCTAGCACCTCCTTGCTACCCTATAATGATTAGAAGTGAGACAAGAGTGTGGACTCCTATACCAGGGACAATGATCCACGATACAATATGATTTACAATGATGTTCTTGTACTTGACCGAACACCCAATTACACTATGACCTCTGAAATCATCCAAACAATGACTCCTATACCTCCCAACAATGCCTCTTCGACTCTAGGCAGATTGACTCTTTTACAAATTTGCAATGATGACTCTTTTACAACACTGGCTTTTTGACAAGACCTGACACTTGACTTGACATTGATTCTTGGATCACTTGCAGCTGCTGAGGTACTATTGTGCTTGCTTCAAGTAATGGTACTTTGGCATTGCATGTCCTTCTAGTATGTGTTTGAGTTGTTCTAAAGTGTCATCCTTCCTACACATGCATTAACAAGAAAGACCCAAACAAATACAAAACAATATACTTACACTGTCCTGCAAAAACATATGTCAGAGATGATACTCAAAATTCAAATGCAAACACTAATCATACATACCTTGCTATAGCAGACTTACCCTTGACTATTGATGTGTGGTCCTTACTGCAGTGATCCTTGAATGCATACTTTTTCTTGCCTTCTAGGAGCTTGATATTGAATTTGTTGTATCTATGTAATTTCAGATCTCCAAGGTATGAAATTTTGTCCTGTGGTAGCCCTCTGAGTCCTCTTTCCAACCCCACAAGTCTGATCGAGATTAGATTCTTCAAGAAAGAGTTATGCCCAATCTCCCACGATGACCTGATTATAGACTAGTTCAGTAGAGCGAACTTGTATGAAGTGCCACATGTCACTGTTTCGACCTTTGGCCCTGAAAACGATACCCAACAAACTATAGTACATCCTCTTTCTGTCATTGTTTACAAAATTTGAATCTAATGCTCAGAGAGAAAGTTATGACGATTTTGTCAAGGTAACCTATTTGACATGGAATTTAGAAGCCTTCAAAAACCCTAAATTCCTCAGATCATATCTCCGGAAATATAGCGAATCAAGATCTGAAATTTGGTCACGAGGTTCATCAAGATTTCGGCTCAAATAGGTTTTAATTTAAGCTTTTGAAGCTTCGTAGAGAAAAGTTATAGCGAAAAAGCCACAATGGCCTGTTTGAAGCAGTGAAATCCTAGAATCCAAGGCTCTAAACTTGCTTCAAAACAAACCTTCAAACTTGATCATAATTTTGTGCCCTAACCAGACCTCAACAAAACCTTAAACTCCCTGCAACAGATCTTGCATTAGAAGCTCATGAGGGCTGAAAATTTGTAGAGGTCTTCTCACAAGATAGTTCATTGAAAAGTGCTTGCTAGAGGAGGATATGATGGTCACCATTTATAGAAATGTTTTGAGTTGAGAGGGTCCTCAACAAGTGAATGTTGGAGGGATTTTAGGAGCATAAAACATTATTAATTATTGACTATTCAATGACCACAACCAATGATAACATCCATGCCACAACCCCATGGGGTTTTAGCCCACTAACTGGGGTTACTAACTTCAAACGCGAATAACTCTGAAACTGTGAAGAACTACGTGTCGTGCCATATATCAACGGAGACATCTCGATGAGTAGAATCCATCTAGAAGATCCTTGACTCAGAATAGGACGAGTTTACAAGTCAAAATGCCCATCCAAGATCGAGGTAGCCCTTGGTGCTGCTTGGGTTGACATCAATGACAACTACTGATCAACAGGTTGGAAGCAATTATATTTTAAATGGATCAAGTGGGAAGATCGAAAGTGTGGTGAAGAAAAGAGAGAAAATCGTGAGATTTTCAGAGTGGATGTAAGTGCTAGTGATGACCATATCAAACAAATGCGACAAAGATTCATATTGTTGTTGTAATGTGTGTTTTCAATATTTGTTACATGTAAGCATTAAGGGAGGGTATTGGAAGTAATGCTTCCATGTGTGTCATGTGATTTATAGGTTTTGATTATGAGTTCTGGGGCATTATTCTAGTAGTTATTTTCCTATGTGTGTGAGTTGTCTCTGAGTCATAGATTCACCTTTTTTGGATCTTATCATCTAGAAGTTGGTGATCTACAACTATTTATGTAATTTGTTATGTGCTCAATAATAATATAGTGTGCGACTTGTGTTTTGTGTAATTGCTCTCTCACTCTCTTCAAATTTCCATCACTAACATGGTTGCAAATTGTTGGGATTCATTCATTGTTTTTGTGTTGTACATGAGTACCTAACATGGTTGAGAATTGATGGGATTCATTCACTAGCATACTCCCTGGATGCGGTTCAAAGGGGGTGTTGCGGTACATTGTACTCAATAGTTTATCAGGACTTACACTTTGGCCATCATTAGACCCTCTTCCTTACATTATTAGGGTACATACGATCACTTTTCATTCACTACTATACATTCCCTATCATCTGGCTAATTTTCTATTTTTAGGGATTTTTATTTTTAGTAGGTCAATTTTTAGTAGTGATGCCACCTAGGATGACATGTGGCATTGACTAGACACTAGTTGGAGGATGACATGGATAATTCCACTCCATTAATTCATACTACCTCATGCATAGGCCTTTCTCGAGTGAGTATGCACTTCCTCCCTACTTTGTAGTCGTTAGCCATCATTTTTCTCTCTCCTCGCCTTATTAGTTGAATTTCAGTCCTATTTTGGAGTTTAATTGGTTAGTATTTTATATATGAGAGTTATTAGTTAGTTCTAAAACATTTCTAACTCAACTTACTTCCGGTTCACTCCATTATAGGATATTTTGCTAAATTTGGGTTTTCAAGTCTAATTTGACTTTATTTGCCAACTAGGGAAAGTGCTTTTGAATTATACTGAGTGCATGCACATGGAACCCCAATCTAATTTGATTTGGGTGGCCTCTTGAAGTGTCTATATATTGTCTTCATGTTCAACAATAACTTATCATCAGATTTTATGAGCAATTCAAATTGTCTCCTTGGTTCATTAGTCAATTTCTCAGCAGTTTTATTCTCTCTTCTTTCTTGTTTTGCAAGTAGCTAGTCTAGTATTTTTATCACACTTAGATCCTGTGATTGTGCTTAAAATTCAACACCAAGCAGGGTAACAATCTCGTAGGTAAGGGTGCCATGTTAACTTTATAATGAAGGTTAAGCAGCCACCCAAAGTAATCCATCCATATGTCCATGAAATATTGTCAAGGGACTAGATGATCTAGAGACTAGTGCAATGTTGTGAAAATCGTGATAATATTGTGATAAAATGAAATAATCGCGATTTTTTCGCTGTCCCGATAAAATCGCGATGACTATACAAAATTATCGCTGGAATTTATCGTGATAACAATCAAAATTATCGTGGGGGTCTCCGACAGCGAGGTTTTATAATGTTTTTCTTTTTGTTTTTTAAGGGATGCTAAATGTTTGAAATGCAATTTTTTTTTAAAGAAACAAATAATTTTTGAGCGGGGCAGCTTAATGATCAAGTCTAGGCCCTAGTATTGATATGCTATTCATGGTAATCTTCATTTTCATCCTTTTACTTAAATTTTTAACATTACCATGAAATGACTCAGGCTGTTTGAGAGTGGTTCCAACCTCATTGGATTTCATATGGAGAAAGTAGAATTTTAGATTTCATTCAAAATCCGGAGACTTATCAGTTTTCCAGGATTTCACCATTGGGAGATTGTAGTGTTCCAGGTGACACCACCTACCCGGGCTACCCCTGCCACCAGTAGAGGATGTAGTCTACCTCCTATAGCTCCTACTTCTAGTTCTTCAGCTTCTAGAGCATAGCAGACTCCACTGCCAACTCCACCAGCACCAACATCTACATCTAGAGGGAAAGGGAAAGCTGCGACATTTTCTCGCAAGAGGGACAGAGGAAATCAATAGGATTAGACTTTAGTTATTTTCTTCATTTTATTGTATATGACATTATGACATGATGAGATACATTATCATATTTTTTGTTGATATTTTGAGGCTGAGTTGGGACTCAGGAGTAAGGACTTACTATTTAGGACATGTTTCAATGTTATGCGTGATTTTAGCACTAGAAATGATATTAAACATCTTATATATTAGTTCTTTTATCATATTTATGTGTCAATGTATTTATTTTATGTTGTAGATGGTTTAGATATTAAAAAACTTGAAAAAAATGAAAAAATGAATTTTTTTGTACCAAACGATTATTTCCCGATAATTTCCGATAATTTCCTGATATTTCCGATTTTTTCCGATTTTTCCTCGCGCCGATATTATCCCGATAACGATTAATGCAACATTGATCTAGTGCTCTCCTAGCAAGGTGGAAACACTTTTGGAGTAACCCCAAAAGCTAACACAAACATTGTGTACTAGCAGATTTGAATTTCAGCAAACATTGTGTACTGGCAGATTTGAATTTCAGCTTGTGCTATCGTCATTATTTAGTTGTTTTTAGTGCTTGGTATGCATGCTGATTTGACATAACATGGAGCAGAATTTGTTAAGTGATTTAACACACATCTAGAAGCTAAAGGGGCAGATCTACTGCTGTAGTAACCCTCTGCAAGTCATTTTCAGATCTGTAATTTACTTGGTAGATGTGACCCAAGGGCAGTAACTTGTTGGCATCAACGTACATTTGATAGGTATTTATGTTCTTGGGATGCCTTGTGAACTGGGTTGAAGAAGAATTTTTCTGCTGTAATTTAATACTTAAGATCAGCTCTAACTCTGAACACAGACAGGAAATATATCCGGGAAACCTCAAGGGTGAAGTTAAATTTTTAAATTTGCATTAGTAGTCAGATTGTTAAAATTTCTTCATAGCATGAAGATATATTGTCATTATTTCAAAGAAAGGCACCAAACAATGACAAGGAAGTTATATTGGACATAGGAAAGTGTTAAAGATGATGTATGCAGATCTTAGAGTTGCATGAGGGCCATGCTAGGAATTCTCTATGGAGGGTATGTTTGTGGATGTGGATGCTATAAAGGACAAGTATACTATGGAGCTAATTTACTGGTGAATTTTTTTAGCAGGAATAACAGCCATTGTCAAAATTTAGTTATTAGGTTTCAATCCCAGGTTGTGACTTCCTCTCAGCTAAGAGAAAATTGAATATTATGGCTTCGTCCATCTAGTGATGTGAACAGATTGACAGCAAAGAAGGCTGAAGAACTTGGATTTATTTTTCATCTTAATCTTTGTCTTCTAATACATAAGAGACTAGATTGTAGAAAGGGGGTTAATAGGACGAGTGTTGTGGTGCAGGAGTTATTTGACTTGGACATGCCCTTAAATGCAACCTCTCACCTTAATGTCGTAGAAAACAACAATAACCCAAGCTTCTACTGGTGGAACATTTCATCAAGGTTTTATTTTTCTTTATGTCCAATATTCCTGTTCCCATAAACCATTAATTATGTGGAACTTCAACATCAATCGGATGATGAAAATGAAGACATCAATTTATTGGATAATAAATAGAGGGATTCGTGATATATAGAGTAACGGGATACCCAATTGTACGTATTCTTTACCTATGATGTGCAGATATTAATGGAAATACAAGCTACTAAATTCTATACCTAGATCATTAATATCTTTTACTATGCTCCATGATTTTTATTTTGCATATATATATTTATATATATGTCTTTTATCTATGCCATATCTGGCAGTATCACATCCAAAATGTTCTTAAAATTTTTGTGTTTCCTTCTACATGCACCCACATCAGTTCCTGTTTCCTTATACATATCCAGGTAATTTCAGTGGAAGTGCAGTACAAAATGCTTAGTTCCTATATATGATGTCCTAATATTAATGGAAAGCTATATATATATATATATATATGAATATTCCAAAGTAAAATTTCATGAGGAGAAAGTTGAAACCCAAAGGATGCTTTTGCACATTCATGTGTGGCATCCCTGGTAAGCCTGTTGGCATAGAGCAGTGTACATTGCCTAGGGGGATTGGAACTGGGCACCTGCTGGCACAGAACTAGCCTGATTCTCAGCAACATTGGTGACAACCAGCTGAACAGACCCACAAGGCTTTCCTTTTATATACATACTTGTGGTTTATATGTGCCATACCTGGCTGTATTTCATCCAAAATGTTCCAAAAAGTTGATGTAGTCACACTGGTTCATGTATCCCTACCCATATCAAGATAACTTGGGTGGAAGCCCAATACCAAATGTTTGGTTCACTCGCAGAAAAAGATTATTTCCTCAGTTTTTCTGCATTCGGCTTTTATAAAGAAACATATGCAGATTAAAAGAGGAATTACTTAATTCATTCGCTTTTATATTTCAACTAAAATATCTGTGATAGCTGTTTAAGATTAATGCGTGCAAAATACTCTTTGGTACACCCGACTTTATTTCTTGTGTGCTATAATAATAATGCACATGACTTTCGAATGCATGTCTTCTCCATATTATTTATTGTCTTGGTTATCTTATAAAAATATCTTATCCCATTATGTTCTTTTGCCACAGGCATTTGTTGATGCCGTTCTTGATTTGGCTTCCCATTTTCTCACACGTCTGCGGCGCTATGCAAGCTTTTGTCGTACATTAGCTACTCATGTTGGAACATCAACGAACCCAGGAAGCAATCGCAATATGGGTGCAAGTCCAACTTCTGGAGGGGCTTCTCCGTCTCCTGGCCAAGGTTATTTTAAGCAATGGATATCTGTTGATTTCCCTTACAAAACAGATATAGTTTCTATTGACATTTGTCATCATCTGATTTAAGTGTCCTCCCTCTGTTTTGTTCTTTGTTATGGATTAATGCCTAAAGCACCTAAGATCTAGATTGTTGTGGTCTTTAATACTGCAGTATCACTCATCCTGAACTTAAATGAATTTTTATTAGAGGAATGGAAAATTCTTTTCTTTCATTAAAGATGCATTAATGTTTTCTATTAGACAGTTTGATTTTGGAAGATTTAGAAATTGGTGTGTGATAGTAACCTCTGCTTGTGCTATTTGTCTCAGGAGGTCCAGGTGGAACAACAAGTAACCCTGGAAATATACAAATGCAAGCATGGGTCCAAGGTGCCATTGCCAAGATTAGCGGTAATACAGAAGGAAGTCCAACCACAACACCGAGTTCATTAAATGGGCATGCTCCTATGCTGACACTTAGTGTAAATACAGCAACATTTCCAGGAACACCTGCTGTGAGACTAATTGGAGATTGCCATTTCCTTCATAGGTTATGCCAATTGTTATTATTCTGTTTGATTTTCCGCAGAAGGCAGTTGCCCCGTTTCATTAATACAGTACAAAGGAACCCTGATGTGCAGTCAGGCAAGCCACAGACAGGTTTCGGAGGGAAAAGCTTTGAAGAATTAAATCAAGCTGCTTCTAGGCCCTCTTCTGCACCTTCAGTTGTTAAAAATGAAGAGGTACAAGGTGTCAGGACTGGACAACAGATTCCTGGGTTCAAAGGACTAGATGAAAATTCTAGTGGTCGGACTATGCGCTTAGGGAATGGAAATGCTGGTCAAGGTTACACAGCAGAAGAGGTTTGGCTCTCATTTAACATGTTTTTCTTTAGCTGATGCAGAGATATTATTGATTGTTGATTACTCATACAATAAAAGCTTTAATGGTCAAATTAGCCTTTCGATCAGTCATAAATTGCTGAATTTTCAGTTCCTTAATTGTTTCACCAATATATTTTTGGAGCCAATATGTGACATGAACCTAGTTCCTGTTCTCCAATCTGCAGCAGTTCGTTTCTTTCTTTTTATTATATTTCAAGATTTCTAGGGTCTGAGGTCTTGTGCCATATCACATTGGGATTTGTTAATCTCTAGATTTAGATTTGTGGGTTTGGGGTGTGGGGAAAATGTATATTTAACAATAGAAAGAGGAAAGATACAAAAACTTGCCCATTTGAAGAAATAATGGATCAAAATAATATGTAGATTAACAAACCTGAATACAAACATTTGCACATTCATTTAACTTGGATTACTCAAAATGTTGACAATTATAAAGGTAACAAGGGAACTGATGGAACAAAATCTCACCGAAATAGCCTTCTCACAAGTGCACTAGAGAGAGATAGAACACATGTGCTAGAGAGAGAGCAAAACCGAAGCAGAAGTGTGCTGAAAACGGAAATGCACAAGTGCATTCAAGAGAAAATGGCAAAATGCCAATTGCAAGAGAAAAACACCAAATATAAGTGTCCTTAGGCTTATCAGACTGTCTTTTAGAAGATCACGAAGATCAATGATTAGATGATACAAATGAGGCATCCTGCCAGGAGGGGGTTATGAAACAAAATCTCACCCAAAGAAACTGCTCACAAATGCACTAGAGATAGAGTACAAAAGCCAAGCAGAAGAGTGCTGAAAACAGAAATGCAGAGGTGCATGCAAGAGAAAATGACAATCATAAGAGAAGAACACCAAATTTAAGCGCTCTTAGGTTTATCACACTGTCTTTTAGGAGATCATGAAGATCACAGATGAGATGATACAAATGAAGCATCCTGCCAAGGGGGTCTATGGGCCCACATAACAAAGTCACACTTCCTGAGAGGGTTATTGAGCCTGTTATTACTTCAAACCATCTGGTACAAAGTAGTAATCAGATCATTGTCGTTAAAATCTAGTTCCTCTATGCTTTCAGCTAGTCCCTGCTAGCCACAGGATGGACTTCCTGAATGGTCTGAGATGACATGATAAACTCGAACCTGCAAAACCACTCTCATATCTGCAAAAACAACAAGCTGGAAATTATATTTATTCCTGTTAAACAGGCACACAACAAGCATAAAAGTACAAATGTACAAATGTCAAAAAATAACCTTTAAACCTTGTTTTCCTTGTAAAGCTGTGGTTTGTACCTTAAATTTGCAATATTGACCTACAGATCTGTGTATTACTGCTGTAAAATGTAAATAAAATGAATGACCTATCTGCAAGTATTACTGCTGTAAAATAATAAGAAATTAATAAAATGAATGACCTCTTTTAAATGGACTGGAGTTTTAATCTCATGGTTATGAAATTAGAAAATAAGAAAATTGTACAAGTAGATGCTAATAATCTAAGTTGCACAACTCAGAATAGTCCTTAACACATAAACTAACACTTCCAAAATAATAGATTCGCTGTGAAAAGTATTTCACCTTTATAAACAAAGCTGCAAATACAATTTCTAGAGATCCAAGCTACACACACAAAGAAACTGAAGGGGGTTAGATCCTTCCCAACTGCTTTACCTCTGCGTTAAACCACATGACAATGAAAGCTTCCATGGAAGTGATCTCCAATCTGTTACCAAGCATGCACTTATTCATTCATTAGCCGAACAGAATACAGATGAGTAAGAAGAATCAAGGAAAACCACGATCAACCTCTCATCATCACGCTTTCCATCTTTTTTATAGATGAGAATGGGAATGTAAAATGGATAGCTACCCAGAATAGAATCAGTGAAAGAGACATGAATAGCACCAAGAAGGCTCCCTCATGCAAACAAGAATAGAGCTATTGCGAGAAAGTGTAATGTCCAATCCATATCCTCCAAGGCTAGTGCACTGCTCCATAGATTGTGTCGAAACATGAGAATCCATGTGTGTGAGTTTCTCTAAGTTAAGTGCACCTCTCTTGAATATTCTTATAACACACATGGTAAAGCTGAGAATAGAACACATGCAGCTCCTTCACAAGTGTGGCCTACTCTCTGAAAATGGCTCCAAAATAGCACTAAAAGGCTCCCTTTAGAATGCACACTAGTGTTGGAGATATGAGGATAAGATGGGGTCTAAAATAGAACACATAGTGTTCCTTATATTAAGTGCATCCTCACTCCATGAATAAAGCTCACATTCCAAGATATGATTTACTGAAATAGCAAAATCAATCTTCCTCTAGAGTGCAATTTAGTCTCTCATGGATAGAAGGATATGAAAAGAGTCGAATATAGAAAGAATAACTATTCTAAAGTAGAAATCTCTTTATGAGGTCCATTTGGGCACATCAACCCAAGGCGACAATTTTAGATAATGCAATCATTAGAAATCTTCTAGAAGCTTCCTTAATGGAGTGCTCCCCTTCTTAAGCTAAAATAGCATGTGCATGGTTCTGCTTCAATGAAATTGAAGTCCATTGATAATAAACATGACTGAACTACACTGAACTTGAACCAAGTCATTGAATCAGCAAGGACATCAAATATTACTATGCTCCTATGTGGTGTGTCAGCTGCTAAAAATAGTAGTGAACTCCGAAAACATAGGCACCGAAGAAAATTGAAGGTTCACCTCATAATCCAAATATGGACACCATCATTGACAACTCTCATGCGTGGCTGCATAGAACATTACCTGCTAAAAATAGGAATTTACTAAAAATAGTAAAGTTTCCAACTGAGCATGGGATATCAAAATATTATGCATGGGAACAATTACTATAAATAACATGTCTAGAAATAAAGTTTAAACATTGCTAAAAGTAGCAACATTTTTCATGTCATTGAAAATAAGCTTACTTGACATGTTTGCCTCCAAAAAACAAGACTGCTCCCTATTTCCCTATCTGAGTTCGTAGCTCGACCTTCTAAAAATATTAGTTCTAAACTTCTATGAAATATCTTGCCTGTTTTTTATTTTTTTAAATTTTAATTAATTAATGTTTTATAAATTTTTAAACTGGATGGAGAATTTTTGGAGAATCAGAAACTTCGAAAGATCAGCTGCCACTATTACACCAGATACAACTATTTCATAAATGGCACAAACGGGCCAGTTACAACATGTTTCTAGAGACTTGAACCCATGCAGCTGGGGAAACAAATTGTTCACCAAGCCACTCGAGTTAAGATCCCTTGACGAAATATCTTGCATGTTAGTGAAAATTGTCCCAGTAGTTTGCATGATCACAAGGAAAAAATTATGTTGTTGAATCTGCCATACAAACTCCTTAGCACCACATGCTAAAACTAATAGCCTCCCAAAACATCTTGCATGTCACCAAAAATGTCTCAACTGATTCATACAATATTAAGAAACATGGATATATCATCAAATATTGCGTGCAAGCTTTGGAAGCTGTAACCGAAAACTTGCTAGAAATGGCTCTATCATGTACTGTCCCCTAGAAACATTATCTTTGAAACACGATCCCTGTAATGCAAATTGGAAACCTAGAAAATGAAATCCAACAACTCTAGTGTAAAAGTTCATGTCCATAGAATTCATTGAGAATGTGCCCATGAATTGTTCCTATTTAGTATTCAATGATCAAAGATGGAATAAGAAAGAATCAAACTTGATCTTGAATGTGTTCACCCAAGTTACTAGGATTCAGACACAGATCCAATAAATTTTTGAAAATCCAGGATCCAGATATGATGGGGAAATGACAGATACAAACAATAAAACTAATTTTTTTATTATATATATATATATATCTATCTATATATATATATATATATATATATATATATATATATATATTTATTTTTTGTTTCAGGGGGTCTAAAATCCCAATGTTGTACTTCCAAATCCCCGTCCATGTATCTCAGTATCCAATGTCATGTGACTTAGCTGCCATGTAATCAGTACTAAGTAGAATTATCTGTGATGGCCTGCACAACATGCTACACATCTATATCCCAAATGAACTCACGCAACAAGTACATAACAATGTGCCATCTTTAACATGGCAGATGCACCAGCATATTTAATACATATTGTCCTTCAGGGGCAATTAATTAAGAAGTTAATGGGGGTCCTACCATTCCCAGCTGTCCAATCATTAGACATCACTATGATCTAGTGGCTTCCCACAATTTTTTTAACTCCTCCAATCTAGTTTTATTAACTGCATATCCTTTTTTGAAGGATTGCCCCCTCAAGTCATCAAAAGTAGGGTTCTTCTAGGCTTAGTCCAATAATAACATCCCACATTCCTTGTAGACGAAATGCTTGCAGACCAGATTGTTCTTAGCAATGCTACAGGGTGTGTTACTCCATAAGAAACGCCTCCCATAATTCTATGCATTTCTTCCTTTTTTGTTTTATTATAACTGAATGGGTGAAGGTTGTTGCACATCCCCTCGATGTGGTGTAGTTCTTGTTGGTTTTCCAATTACAACTTCAAGCTGCAAAACTTCTTTTTCTTCTTTCTTATACTTACCTTCTTCAAGAGATGCAAAATTTTTTCACTGAACTTCTAGGGAGACTTTTGGACATGGTGTTGGAAATCGGAAGTTTTTTCAATTTTATTTTTAGATTTCCATTACATGATAATTACTTGTACTTGTGAATTTGATAGTGTTGGACACCTAATCCTAAAGGGTTAGCGTGGAAGTTGAATGGACAAAGCAGTCCAAGAGACCTTGGGATTTGAATCCCAAGAGTCACCTATTGTACTATAAATGTGTATCTTATGTTAATAAAAATATGCACTCACTGATTTATCTTTCCTATTGTTTTCCTATCCATGTGTGCTTAACATGGTATCAGAGCCATGATGTGTGGCCTGTGTAGTTTTGTGCAACTGGTCTGAGCATTGGCCTTTGTCATTCTGACTTGAGCAGTGTTCTCAATGCCTCTGTCCTCTGAAGGATTAATTTGGTGAATGATTACTTGGTCTAGAGGGGAAGGCAGAAGAATGCCTCTGTTGAATCGACATACCATCGCTACGTGCCTGAAACTTCTTGCAACGACCTCAAATGTTCAACACCCGGCAGCTCCTCTAACTCGTAGCAGAAAGAAACGTCTAGCTGTCTGAGCTCCGTCAGCAGCGCCAGCACCAAGCCCGGTATGCGTTTCAGTTTCACACAGTTACATGCCTTCAACCATTCCAACGACCTCAAATGTTCAACACCCCGCAGCTCCTCTGCGCTGCTCTGACATGGTATAATATAATATGCTGTAGTAAACGTTGTGGTGTCAGTGTACGTTTCCTGAAGCCTGCCCCATATAGATGGTGTCAGTATACGTTTTATTCTTTCTGAATAATCAGCCCTCCAACCGTTATGCTCGGTGATATCGCTGGTGTCCGCCATCACCATCGTAGCCACCAGCAATTCCATCCTATAGGTTAGACCAGAGAGGTCTGCATTTGGTGTTTAACATTGCATATGCTCAGTGATATTTTCTCTGGAATGTACGTGCTGGCGCTGCATCGTCTCTCATCGAGTCCAACCCTTGGCATGATCGTGTTGTTCAAGCAGCAATAACTGGGGGAGCCATTGCAACCGTTGCTTAGTTTTTGCATATAGGTGATGAAGTGAATCGACCTCAACCTGGAGCCAACTATGTCGCAAAGTTTCTGGAGGCCACAGTAACCTGTCGAAAGTCACAAACATAGAACGTGGTACATAAAACGGCTATGGTAAAGGCTGAGAGGCCATCTCCATGATCACTATCTGATTTTTTGTCAAAAGTACTGTGTCTGGCCGCCGCCACCATTAGAATTGCCTATGAATCGCCTTCTGAACAACACTGTTTCCAGAATGAAGTGGCACAGTATAAGGGCTGTCATATTGCCCCGTTTTCAGCAATCTTTCGGATTCTGGTGAATCGTAATCATTGAAATTGCCAAATTTGCCCCATTTTCAACAATCCTCCCGAGTTCTATGAATTCAAAATCACTGAAGTTGCTAATTGGTTGCTTAAATCGTCACTGAAGTTGCTAATATGGTCACTGAGATCATGATTTCTGATTTCGCCTATATGGGTTGATTTAAAAACCATTTCATATTCCCAAGATTGCAGTTTTGGGTTACATAGGTTTTCATAGGTGGATTTTTATAGATTAACTTTTATGGGTGGATTGTCCTGCTTTCGTTTTGGAATGCTTCGGAAAGGGGTAGACTGAATGCGCCTTTTCCCATGTCAGTTGGGGAAACTGGGGCGGTTTTAAAATCATTGAAATCACTAAATTTGTTGGGGAAGTCGTGATTTCGAATTGAGTGGGCGAATTGAGTGGCCCTTTTCCCATTGTCAATTGGTGAAACGGGGATGTTATTGTAAGTGTTTGAATTTTATGCAAAATGGTGTTATTTCTATTAAGTCAAGTCTGTATACTGATGTTCTTTCTGAATATTCAAGAAAGGGGTAGATTGAGTGGCTCTGTACTCTGTCAACCTCACTGTTGAACTGCGGCCCTGCGTTCAGTTTTACAACTTTTTACTGCTTACTTCACTTTCGGACAATCTTTTGAAGAGAAACCCTGGCAAATCCTGGTGAATATATTTTGATGCACCCAGAACTATGTGAGATTTCTTCTGAAGTTGAAACACTTATTAGGCTAAGTTAATACGTATGTGCATTTAGAAGTTGGAGACAGATTTATAAAGAGTTTTCAGCGGATTTTCTATGTGAAACTAGAGGGACGAATTCTCCATTAATTACAGGTTCAAATCTTCTACAAATCAAGAGGGCCGCGCTAGTTTATTCAAGGCCAAAATATTTTGTCAACAAAGTTGTTCATCTACTCTCATTCACTCAGGTTGAAGACTGAACCATTTCGTGCATTTTAGAGATTAATGTGCCCTGGGAAGAGGCTGAATTTTTCAGAACCAAATTCTTAAGAACCAAAATTTCTTTCAAAAATTCTCCAGCAACTTGCATCCTTGCTGATACATATTTCAGAGTATTCATAATGGAGAAACAAATATTTTATTTGTTGTAGCCTTTGAGTCTCATTGTTTGGGAATGCGATTTGGAAAATAATTGTAGAGTTAAAATCTTGCTTTTGGTTCATTCCTCAAGAAATAATATCACTTGATTGTTGTAGTTTTCTTGGAGAGCAAATTTTGAGAATACCTTGCAGTGACATTGGTTCATAGCTGTGAACAAATTTTAAAGTATAAGTTTAACATTGGAGAAAATGGCCAGAATCAATGAAGTATTAGAGTTCCTCAGAACTCTAATATTGTCTACTACTCATGATGCTTTAAAAATCAGCAAAGTTTCTCTCACAGACATTCAGGTCTGTCTACAAAATGCACAGGAGAATATTGAGTTTTTGCAGCTTGAAACAAAGCTACAGCAGGAAGAATTACAGCAGTGGAGTCATCATTCTGAACCTGTTTCTGTTCAGAACAATGAAACAGACTCCCATGAACAGCAAGTCAATAATGTTACAGTTCATTCAGATAAAGCAGCAAAGTTACATGCAGATGCAGAGGTTCAGTCTGCACTTCCCAAGCCCATCATCAGACCTTGGGAACAGCTTGTCCACAACAAGCACAGAACTGGTCTTGGATATGACAAGGACTTGTCCTTTCATATTCCAGACTATGCCAAGCCCATTCAGTTTCAGAGTGCTGGATTCATTTATGACAGTTCACCTGCTCCTCATGACAGTTCACCTCCAGCTGTTCCAGACTCTGCCCCTCTTCCACAGCAACAACAACAACAACAACAGATCGTTAAATGCCAACACTGTGATCGAGTTGGCCATTTGAAAGATCACTGTTTTGATCTTCATCCATGTAGGCACTGTCATAAAACCAGCCATTCTTCAAACAGATGCTTCAAAAACAAACGTCCTGCAAGAACAAAGATTCATCTTGGATGGATCGCTTCTTGGCAATGGGCATCAACAGCCAAGAAGATATTCCAAACACATGTCAGAACTTGTTCCAGAGTATTAAACAGTCTTGCAGTTGAGTTTTCTCCATCTTCTCACCTTGTACCTGACAGGGGGGAAATGATGGTCATCTACAAGCTTCAAAGTCACATCAAGCGAGCCTGAGCCACAACCTGCCACACCAGTTTCAGAGTTGTAGCCAGAGACAAAGATGCCCGTGAACAGATTGAGAACACTTCCTCTTGCAGAAGACACCAGCTTCTTGCCAGTTTTGGAAGAGTTCCAGGAATTGCATTAAGCATTCCAGAGTTGTTGGTTATCCTTAAACCATCACAGGTTGAGACTTCCCTTTTCAGGTTGAAGTTTTACCTTTTATGCGGGGTGAGACCTCCCTTTTATGGTTGAAGGTTTCCCTCTTTAAAACAATAGGATCACTTCCTCTAGCAGAAAACTTTAGTTTCTTGCCAGTTTTGGAAGAGTTCCGGGAACTGCACTAAGCGTTCTAGTGTTGGTGGTCATCCTTAAACCACCGCCCTTTTTTACCAACATTTCATAGAGCACACTCAGCCTAGTGCTGCCATGCATTTTTTGCACATTTTGTATTACAACTCTCTTCTTGGACTCATACATAACCCTTCGGATTAAGGGGGGGAATGTTGGACATCTAATCCTAAAGGGTTAGCGTGGAAGTTGAATGGACAAAGCAGTCCAAGACACCTTGGGATTTGAATCCCAAGAGTCACCTATTGTACTATAAATGTGTATCTTATGTTAATAAAAATATGCACTCACTGATTTATCTTTCCTATTGTTTTCCTATCCATGTGTGCTTAACAGATAGCATTATTATTATTATGTTTTCTTTCTTCATCAAGCCATTACCATAAAGACCGTAGACAATAGAACACAAGATATAGGCTCAAAGCCAAGGCAAAAATTCCTTCTATGGGAAAACCCAAAATATCTCCTCTTATAGAATTAGATCAAATGAGATATCCAAGACCAATAACCACAAAAATTCCTCTTCTAAATGCCAAGCCAAAACTTCCTTCCTTCCAACAAATTCACTAGCAAGAAACCAACAAAAGATGTACCAAGGCAGATCTTCTTCGAGACTTCAGCATTCTTGATCTCCTTCGTTTTCTCTGCGATATTTCAGATCAAAACCATCCAAGTGTGTGTGTGTCCAAAATCAAATGACTCCATGCACCCTCTATTTATACAATTCAGAAGGGTGTGAACAATCATGTCCATTGGGGCAAGGCTGACTTGACATGTAGGTCGACTTGGCATGTAGAGGGGTTTCTATCCCAAAATTTACATTTAAAAATTTCTTTTTCTTTTTCTTTTACAATAGGTCCAAAATAGGACTTCGACTGTTCGACTCAAAAACCTAGAAACACGAACAACGTGCTTATCTAGAAAGAAATAATAATAATATTTTTTTCTCTTTTCTTTTGCTTTTTACATAAAATACATAATGGTACAAATTATGAAGACCAAAACTAGTTATATTTTCCAACACTCCCTCTTAACTAGGAAGGTATTCATTATTTGCACACTTGGTACATGGATACTCTCAAACTAAAATATTCTCATAAGAAGAGTCAGATTGGTAAGCCATCTTTAAGCATTAACATCATATCAACATAACCATCATTGTCAACATAGAAAGGCCTTGACTAACAAGCTCTATCTCTCCATAAGATCAGATCACAATGTTGGGAGGCTTTACGTGGGACACCACACTACCTGTCAAGGCACATACTCTATCCAAATGTTCACAAGGCATGTCCTTCTAGGACTATTCTTGTCTTGGATTCCAAATCCTCAAAGAATATCGGTCCTCTTCGACCACTCTTGTCTTGGATACCCTGTCCAATCCTCAAAGAGTGTCGGTCCATGAGACCACTTCCCTATCTTGGATTCCAAATCCTTAAGGAGTACCAGTCTCAGATGCTTACCCAATCCTTCGGGCCCCATTCTCTCTCCATGGCCTTCACTAGAAGTATGATTGTTAGTCTTGGCCTAGTGCATGACACATGCTGCAGAGAACTATGCTCATCATGACTTCCTCTCAGCCAAGGAGGATATACTCATCCCCCCCTCGCCCCCCCACACAAAGGGAATATATCCAACCTCCCTCTCAACTAGGGAGATGTGTCCAACATCAACTACTTGTTCTTCCGTGGAGATCATGGTAGTAGCTATAGGGGCTCCTCCTTTATCATCATATCATATGTGAACTTCGACCTTTCTAAACATCATGGAGCCATCCTCTTTCATAGCTTATCATTAAGACAAGGTACATACCATCACTTTCCATATCATCAATCATCAACTGTATCTAGTCAGTGTAGAGCTTAGTCATAGCTCCCATGGAACATTAGGAAAGTGATCTTCATTGTACGAACTTGAAATTTAGGTTATCTCTTCACACTGCTACCTTTCAATCTCGAGATGATGCAAACATCTTGACTACATGATTGCCAAAACCATATAGTTGAACTTGCCTCAACTGTCATCATGTATTCCTACAATATCCTTCTAGGTAGAAAAACAATATGTTAACCAAATAACCAATAAAAATTATCATTAACATCAGAGTTAACTTATCATGATGGCCTTCTCATAAAATCATCAGTTTACTTGAGTTCTTCAAGATCAACATCCTTTAGCATGACCCATCTCCACATGAATCTTTCTTCATGCTTTCATTTTAACCAGAGTGCCCATGGATTGAACTTGATTACCGAGTTATAATATCTTTCTTGGAGTTCTTATTGTTAATTCCCTTTCTTGCTTCCGAAGATTATTCTTGATGTTGATCAAACTTTTTATATTTATGCCATGCAATCTTATGAGAGAGTCTAGATCTCTTTCCATACCAAAGCATGTCACATTTCTTCTTTCAGATATCATTCATCCATAGGGAAAGCTTACCGAGCACATTTTGTATTCAAGTTTTTCTGCAAGATTCTTATAGATATGAACCTCTCTCTGAAGAGTTACTTACAATATGCATACTTTGCTTTTCATACAATCATCTAGCCATCCTTGGATGAGCTTGCTTCTTGTACTTGGAACATTGACCATCTGCATTCCTTCATCCTTCAAGAGTATTGTTTCCATACTAGATGGAATATATACTAGTCATAATGCTACTACAAAGAATCTTCCAAAATGATGATCCTTATAGGATATTTATAATCCCTCTTTGTAAAATTACTCCCTCTAACATGATGTTAGAAAATGCTAGGATGAATATGCAATATGCTTCAATTTTCTTAATTTTTGTGAGCTAGATGATTTTGTCCAAAGCAACTTTACAATGTCATGCTTCATCTTCATATCATCAATGTGTTCCTATGAACTCATCTTGTCCATCAGGGTTCTTATAGTTCCCTCTCTCCATCATGCTTATCATTTTACGGAGTTATTATCAAGCACAAGTCTTTCTTTGTGCATCTTGCTTCCATTACTATGTACCTACAATTTTAGTCGACAAGTACAACCAAGAAAAATATACAATGACAAGAACATGATGCCAATTTTGTCAATCTAGGGTTTCTATGGATTCTTAGAGGCTATACTTATAGGGTTCTTAAATACAAACCCTAAATTCCATGATTTAACCCTTATTAGGGTTTTTACTTTCAACAGAAACATCAACCCTAGGGTTTTAACCTAGGTTCCTTTCAACTATAACCCTTGGGATGGTTTTATCACAAACCCTAGATTCTTCTTGCAAACCCTAGATATCAAGAGCTAGAGTTTCTAAGAGGGAACAAATAGTAAGGTTTCCTTTTCTAGGGTTTCTCAATTCAAGGCTCATCTAGGGTTTACAAACCCTAGATATCAAGAAAACTTCCAAACAAACCCTAGCCTTAAAGATGCAAAGACCTCTTGGTTCCAAGACCTGAATACATGGAATGCTTATCATACCGCCAACTATATGTCTCTATGATTATACAGACCCGTTAAGTTTCAAAAGATCATAATGACTTAAATATCTTGACATATGAAATGCATACAAAAGAAATTGCATATATACCTTTACCATACCTTTATCTCTGCAAGGATCTAATCCTTCCTTACTTGTCAAGGGCCAATTATTCTTCAACAAAGATGTTCCATGGTTCTGAAGGTTCTATTCTTTTCAACAATGTGACTCAACCGCTTCCATATTTTAGAGATGCTTCATCACGTTATAGTCATTATTGAACATTGTCAATTATCTCTTGATTGTCACATGAGTGTTATTGCTATATTATAGTCTCATCTGATTACGAGTACATCTTGCTGTCATGGATGCCATTATTGTATGTGCCATTGTTAATTTTAGTTAACAATGGTATGTTCTATGCTTAGCACAATTCCTTCAATGTTCTTTTAGCAGCCCAATGACAATTTCCAATTTAGTTTTCCAATAGCAATCACATTAACCATAAATCACATTGATAGTAATTGTAAATAGAACATGAATAACAAAATGCAGAAGACAAACAAAGACAAGAGGACACCAGACTTGGCAGATGCCAGGAAAAACCCCAAGATGGGGAAAACCCTTTGATCAATTCTTCTTATTACTATATCAAATATTTAGCAGAGAGAGTACAATAAAGTCAATATTGACTTGCCAAATCATAGTCAAAACAACCCTGTCAAATCTACAGTCAACAACAGGAAAACTTAGCCCTAACCAGAAAGTCAATGCTAGTCAATGCAACAACAAATAGTCGTTTATGCAGCTCAGTCAAACCCAGTCAAACTTGGCCTTCTTTGTTGGTCAAAGTTAGCCCAAAATAGTTATGAAAATTGTGGTCAAACTTGGTCAAACTCTGCAGTCAGACATGCGATTGATCTGTAGTCAAGTCAACAAAATGCCTTGGTTCCTGTGCCTGCGTCTTGCCAAAAACGAAATTCTGACCCAAAATTTGCACTCAAATGTGGTCAAAACACCCCTAGTCAATGCTGGTCAAACCTGCAACAGACTCTGAAATTTCAGCCTTGTAATTCTTCTTGCAGTTTGTCCTTCTGTTGCCACACTTGTGAGGAAAAGAGATGCCTAATAAGCTATACGAATCAATCAGATGAAGAGAGAGAAGAATGTGTGAGATGAGATAATGCCAAATAAGGTTTGAGGTCTCTTATATTTATACAAGTCGTTGGGGCTCAAGTGACACTTCCATTGGGCTAAATGAACCTACATGATGATGAGGCCGACCTTGACAATTTGCACATGTGTAGGCCTGACCTCAAACTTGTTTCCCTTTTCGAAATTTGATGATCTTTAGGTCGATTTTGGTCCTCTCGAAAAGAAGAATTCAATGCAATCATCATCTCCATCAAATGAGCTATCCAAAGTGGAATTTGGACCTCGTTGCTAATTTTAACACTCCCTCTCAACTAGGGAGAATTCCACTTGCTAATCCTTCCATCATCATGCCATCTTGTCATCATGTACTGTCGCTGCATCTTCATCTCAACTCTATTGAACAGTGATGTAATAATGAAGAAGAATCAATCGAGAGTGAGTCACAAGACCTTGCCACTTTCCACTGACCGAAGTCAGTCTAGGGGTAGAACCATAATCACACTTGATCCCATATCAAGTTGTTGAACACCATGGATCCTAGACATAGGGAGTACAACAATACACAAAACATCCATCTGTAGTGCTATGGTCCCTATCCACTTTTCCCAACTCATTGGCCAGATGAGAAGTACTTCACATGAGTCCCAGACTACATGAGTAGGATGTATGTTGGGGCATCTGCAAGAGAAGGTGAACTATTCATGCTTCTCATATGCCATAGGAGGAGGTGAACTAGTCATTCTTCTCATATGCCATAGGAGAAGGTGAACTACTCATCTTATGCATATATCATCAATCGTAGGGGAAGGTGAACCACTCATCCTACACACATGTCAACCATCATGGGGTATCACATGGGAGGGTAAACCACTCACCCTGCACACAACGCACCTATAGGGGAAGGTGAACCACTCACCCTATGGTCACTCATAGCTCCAAGAAGTACCCCAAGCCCCCAGGAACTCCCAGAGCTCAATGTTCAACTCAAGTGGGACCCTCATGGGAGGGTCCTTCTATGACTCCAAGTCTCTCTCGGAAAGCTAAGAATTTGACTTTCCCCAAGGGTTTTATGAGGATGTCTGCAACCTACTCATTAGTATTGATGTGTTGGAGCCTTATTGCTCCCCATTGTACCATATCCTGGATAAAGTGGTACTTGATATCAATGTGCTTGGTGCGGTTGTGGAACATAGGATTCTCTGAAAGGCAAATTCCATTCTGGTTATCGCAATAGATCACGTTGGTACCCAACACGAGTTCAAATGGCTCACTGAAGAGCTTCCTCAACCATATAGCTTCACAACAGGCCATACTAGCTATAATGTATTCGACCTCGATGGTGCTTAGAGCAACCGATTTCTGCTTCTTGCTCATCCAAGAAATCGAAGCAGACCCTAATGAGAAGCAACATCCATACATGCTCTTTCAATCCACCAAATTGCCAACCCAATCAACATTAGAATATCCATGTGGCCTCAAATTCCCAATAATGTATTTTAGCCCATAGATGATTGTGCCACGAAGATACCTCAAGAGATTCTTAGCAACGATCCAATGTATGTGA
Organism: Pinus tabuliformis; assembly: GCA_031772625.1. Taxonomy (NCBI): domain Eukaryota; kingdom Viridiplantae; phylum Streptophyta; class Pinopsida; order Pinales; family Pinaceae; genus Pinus; species Pinus tabuliformis. The sequence continues at coordinate 841,646,493 of CM062819.1, read as the reverse complement.
TGAGGTTCAAACGTAAACTGACTTAGAGTATTCACAACAAAGCATATGTCTGGTCGGGAGTTTACCAAGAACACTAGGGCCCCCACAAGTTGTCCATACTCGGAAGGGTTTGCCAATTACGGCCCAACAACACTTCCACATAACTCCTTGAAGTTGAGTTCCATCGTAGTAGACACTGACTTGCAATCCACCATCCCACATCTCTCGAGCAACTTCACAATGTCTTTTCCTTGAGAAAGGAAAATCTCACCTGGCTTTTGCCAGACCTCCAGGCCTAGGAAGTAATGCATTAGTCCTAGGTCCTTCATCTCGAAGTTGAAAGTCAATTACCTCTTTGCATTGATAAATGAGAGGGTCAACACCTGTCAAAAAGAGCTCATCAACATAAAGGACCAAAATGAGAGGCATGTCCTTTTCAACCTTGAAGTATAAGTTTAGATTAGCATAAATCCTAAATCTGAGCTTCATAAGATAGCTATCAATCCTCTCATACCAAACCCCAGGGGCTTGCTTCAACCCATAGAGGGCTTTCTTCAACCTGCAAGTGTGTCCTTCAATCTTGTACATCGAACTTTTGAGGTTGTTCCAAGTGAGCCATGCAAGAAAGCAATCTTAACATCCATTTGATGTATGCTCCATCCTTGAGTGGCAACCAGAGCAATAATAGATCGGATAGTGTTATATCAGGCAATCGGTGCAAATATTTCATCATAGTCCACCCGTTCCTTTTGAATGAAGCCTTGAGCAACGAGCTTGACCTTATATTTTTCATCACTTCCATCATCTCCATGTTTAATTTTGTGAAGCCATTTTGAGGTGACCACGAACTTGTCCTTAGGTCTAGGCACCACGTCCCAAACATCATTCTTTATGATCAATTCATATTCCTCATTCATCGCATCCTTCCATACTTGGTGCTTTACAACTTCTTTGAATGTGCATGGTTCAACATGAACACCATGACACACTTTGATAGCATCCAAGTACCTTTGATACCTGTTCGGCGTCTTACTTTTAAGAAATGTCCCTCTTGGAGCAGTATGTCTTTCAACATCTTCAAGAGTATCCTTGAGCCATAAAGGTCATTTCCTTGAGGTAGAGGGATCACCAGTAGGGGGATCAATAAGATCCATTGGACCATCAACATCAGGCATAGGCTCATCCGTTAGAGGTTTATCTTGTTTTTCGGCAACGTCATCATCGTCCTTCCTTGGAATAGGGAGATCTCTAGCTTTCCCAAGGGAAATATCTTCATCAAAGGTGACATCACGACTTACTTCCACATCGCTTTGACCAGGCACATAGATTCTATATTCCTTTGAATTTTCATTGTAGCCGACGAATATTCCTTTCTTCCCATAAGCTTCCAAATTATTCATTTTCTCTTTAGGCACGTGAAAATACACAAGACACCCAAATATTCTAAAATGAGAAATATCAGGTTTCTTACCAGTGAAGACTTCCTCAGGTGTCTTGAAATCCGAGGCTTGATGCGGGCTCTTGTTTTGAACATATATGACAGTGTTGGCAGCTTCTCCCCATAAGAACTTTGGTAGGCCTTGATCATGGAGCATGGCACAGGTGGCTTCCATGGTTGCTCGATTCTTCCTTTTAGCAATGCCATTCTGCTCGGGAGTTTATGGGACAATTGTCTCCCTCTTAATGCTAACCTCCCTACAAAAGTCATTGAGTTCATTTGATTCATATTTGGTTCCATTGTCGGTCCTCAATATCTTGATCTTCTTTTTTGTTTGATTTTCTACCAATGCTTTGAAAAACCGGGACCATTTGAACACTTCATTTTTTCTTCTCAAGAAATAGATCCATGTTTTGCGAGAGTAGTCATCGACAAAGATTGCATAATATGAGTATTCCCTAATGATGTTACGGGCAACATACCAGATAGGTCAGAATGGACCAATTGAAGAATATCAGTTGTGTTGCTTTCACTCGAAGGGAATGGTCCCTTAGTGTGTTTCCTAGTTGCACAACCTTGACAAACACCTTCATGATTCATGTAGAACTCGGGCATACTTGTGACCATCTTCCTTACCCCAAGTAAGGCTTTGTAATGTAAGTGGGAAAATCTTCGGTGCCATAGCTCAAATTGAAGAGAAGTATTGCTTGCCAAAGCTCCCAAAAAACTTCTTCCAACTTGATATAGATCGTCAACAATAAATCCAAGAGTAAATGCATCTTTAGGGTTTCTTTGCCAAATAAATCACTTTCCATCAACAAATGCTACCTTGAATCCTTTATCTTCCATCACAAAAAGAGACACTAGGTTCTTCTTCAAATTGAGCACGTACAATACTTCTTGAAGATAAATTGTTTGACCTTGATTCAAGTGAAGAGTGGCATTACCTATTGCTTTCACAGGGTAGGTGGCATTATCTCCAAGTATTATCTTCAAATTAATCTTCTTTTCAACCAAATTTGAAAGGGCCTCCTTGTATCTAGTGAAGTGCATTGAAGCTCCACTATCAATTAACCAATGATCCAACGTATCCGAAGAGGAGGTAGTAGATAGAGCGGAAATAAGATAAAACTCATCTTGTTTTTCTACAACATTACTTTAATCATACTTGACATTTCTTGTCCTCTAAGTCGACCATTTCCATTTCAAGCAGCGGGAGCATTCCTCTTTCTTTTGTTGTTGAATGGGAACCTGTTGTTCCTTTGATTGCCATTGCCTTTGAAATTGTTGTGGTTGTTAATGTTATCGTCCCTTTGAGTATTCTTCTTGTGAGGACACTCTCTAGCATAGTGGATGAACCTGTTGCAATTGTAGCACCTACCTTGAATCCCTTCTTGAATCCTTGACCCTCTCTCCTTGGACCACCATTATTCTTCCTTTTTGCATGAACGAAGAAGGCAATAGGTTCATTTCCATTGGAGGGCTTATCTCTCTCCATCATCCTTGTCTCCTCTTGAGTGCATCTAGCCAATAACTCATCAAAACTAGGTATCCTTTCATTGTTGAGAATAGTGGTGACAAATACATCCCAAGGTCTTGAAAGACTTCCAAGTGTAATGAGAGTGAGCTCCCTGTCAGCAATAACTTCTCCACTAGATAGTAGGTCATTCTTGATTTGAGTTATTCTCATAAAGTAGGATTGGATAGACTCCCCTTTATCCATTTTGATGCCTTCAACTTGTTTTTGAGAAAGAGAATTTGATTTGCATTGTTCACTTTGAACATCCCAACCAACTTATCATACATCTCCTTAGATGTTCCTAAATTAGAAATATAGGCAACCAAATTCTTTTGAATGGAGTCAATGATAATTTTCTTAGCTTTGACCTCACCTTTATTATACTTCGTCTTAGCAACAACTGGTGCATTTGAAGGAGGCTCCACCACTTTTCCCTACACATAGTCCAATGCTTCATGCTCCTCCAAAGACAGGTCCAAAGTCATCTTCCATGCATGGTAGTCAGATTTATCATTGAGCTTATCCTCAATCTTGAAGTAAGATGTAGAAGCCATTGAAACTTGTCCAATAGATCTCTCTTAGTGATTTCTTTTCTCTCTCTTGCTTGGGCTTTGTCTTCACCTGGGCTCTGATACCGTGTTAATTTTAGTTAACAATGGTATGTTCTATGCTTAGCACAATTACTTCAATGTCCTTTTAGCAACCCAGTGACGATCTCCAATTTAGTTTTCCAATAGCAATCACATTAATAGTAACTCTAGATAGAACATGAATTAAAAAATGTAGAAGACAAGCCAAGACAAGAGGACACTAGATTTGGTGGATGTCGGGGAAAACCCCAAGATGGGGAAAACCCTTTGATCAATTTTTCTTATTATTATATCAGATGTTCAACAGAGAAAGAGAGTACAATCAAGTCAATATTGGCTTGCCAAATCACAATCAAAACAACCCTGTCAAATCTGTAGTCAACAACAATCAAACTTAACCCTATCCAGAAACTCAACGCTGGTCAACGCAGCAACAAATAGTCCTTTATGCAGCTAAGTCAAACCTAGTGAAACTCTGCCTTCTTTGCTGGTCAAAGTCAGCTCAAAACAGTCATGAAAACAATGATCAAACTTGGTCAAAGTCTGTGGTCAACCATGTGATTAGTTTGTAGTCAAAGTCAACAAAATGCCTCGGTTCTTGTGCCAATAATGCAGCTTGCCAAAAATGAAATTCTAACCCAAAATTCATAGTCAAATGTGGTCAAAACACCCCTGGTCAAACCTGCAATAGACTCTAAAATTTCGGCCCTGTAATTCGTTCTTCTATTGCCACACGTGTGAGGAAAAGAGATGCTCAATACACTGTACAAACCAATCATATGATGAGAGAAGAATGTGTGAGATGAGATGATGCCAAATGAGGTTTCATGTCTCTTATATTTATATAAGTTGTTGGGGCTAAAGTGGCATGTCCATTGGGCTTCATGAGCCTACATGATGATGAGGTCTAGCTTGACAATTTGCACGTGTGGGCTTGACGTCAAAAACTTAATTTCCCTTGTCTAAATTTGATGATCTTGAGGTCGATTTTGGTCATCTTGAAAAGAGGAATTTAATGCAATCATCATCTCCATCTCCATCAAATGAGTTGTCCAAAGTGAAATTTGGCCCTAGCTGCCAAGTTTAATAGTCATTATCCTTTTATCATATACAACTTTGTCTTTATAGTTGCTATCGGCATGAGATCTACGTTACGTTAAACATTTCGATACCGCAGAGGTACACACATCAACGAGCAATTAAGAGGGATAACATGACACTCATCCAAAAATTAGATGCCAACAGAATGCAGAAGTTTTTGTCCAAATTGCTAAGCTTTCATCCACAAGGTATGTCGATATTTTTCATGCGTTAATGTCATAAATCGAAGCTCAGATCAAGAGCTATTTAGTGATCTCCTAATTCTTGACATATTCTATCTGTCTTCAGTTTATCACACAACAATTCACACTTCAAGAAGTGGGTCAGCTTTATTCCTTGTTTGCTACACAATCATATGCTTGCAATGTATAGTAAAAGAAAATTGCACTATTACTGTGTAGAGTCTAATCATCTACTCCAGGTCGTAGATCCGACCATAATCTTTCAATATCCCTTTCCACGTCATAGAGTCAACGCCATCGAACTATGCGGGATATTGTGATATCATTGTATAATTTTTACGATCCATACAATGCAAGCCATATCGAGGCATCCTTCATACTGTATGTAAATGCGAACTCTTGTTTGTGTGATCGAACATAGAGATTACGCCCATCGAATCAAGGGTTTAGAAACTGTGGTGCATTGTCTCTACAATTCGTATCATCTCAGAAGAATTCGTATCATATTATTTTGACTGCAGAGATAGCGAACTATTGAAGGTGCAGGCTTATTGTCGTCACAAAGATGTGTTTGTTGGAGTTAAGCGATACCAGAACAAGGAACCGCGAGCCATAATTGATAAAAAAAACACGCGTTCAATTATAACTGATGTAATGCAAGCCTCCGACTATTTTACGCACCTTTTAGGGTTACCACAGAGAGTCAATGTCTGAGTCATAGCTTTAATATGAACAGATAATATGATCTACATGAATTCGAGCGAGCCCTTGTTACAGAAAATACGAGCCTTAGATTTTATATGGGTTGTCCAGAGAATGAGTCACTGTAATAAGTCATATCATAGTGATGTGCAAGTGCTATTGTTCCGAGCCACTGTTTCCACTTAGATAAATGTATAGTGAGTCACCATTCGATCCACAAAGCGTTGTTTGAGGTGAAATGCATCCAATTGAGTTTACTAAATCAAACCACAGGTTGGACATAGATCTATTCAGGTTTCAAGAAATCATTGTATTTCACAAATTTGATTATAAATGTGAGTTGTGTCAGGTTCGATGTTAGAGGCCTCTGAACTACAGTCTTTACGTCACAGAGGATAGATACATGGAGCCCAAAATTTCATTTGATCTACCAAAAGTTACAAAAACCAAACAAATTTCAATCCAAATGCCAATAGAATATGATCTTCAAAGCTCAAACCTCCTTGTACGAACCTTGCTCTGAAACCATGTTGGAAATTGGGAGGTTTTTCAATTTTATCTTACATTTCCATTACATGATAATTACTTGTGAATATGACAACATTATTATTATTATGTTCTCTTTTTTCATTAAGAAATTACCATAAAACATGAAGATCACATGAGACAATAAAACACAAAATATAGGCTCCAAGTCAAGGCAAAAATCCTTCCAAGGGGAAACCCAAAAAATCTCTTCTTATAGAATAAAATCAAATGAGATATCCAAGACCCATAACCACATAAATTCCTCCTCTAGATGCCAAACCAAAACTTCCTTCCTTCCAACATATTTACTAGCAAGAAACCAACAACAAGAGATGTACCAAGGCAGATCTTCTTCCAGATTTTGGCCGCCTTCATCTCCTCCATCTTTTCTGCGATATTTCAGATCAAAACAATCCAAGTGTGTGTGTCCAAATGAACTCCATCCACCCTTTGTTTATACAATTCAGAGGGGTGCAGATAGTCATGTCCATTGGGGCAAGGCCGACTTGGCATCTAGAGGGGTTTTTGTCTCAAAATTTTACATTTTTTTTTTTTTTTTTCATTTTCTTTTACAAGAGGTCTAAAATAGGACTTTGACTCTTTGACTCAAAAACCTAGAAGCACGAAGAACATGCTTATCTAGAAAGAAATAATAATAATTTTCTTTTTCTTTTCTTTTGCTTTTTACATAAAATACATAATGGTACAAATTATGAAGACCGAAATTAGTTACATTTTCCAACACATGGTTTATCATCTTTCCTTGACATTAGTGCAAGGTGGCACTTTAAATGGAAATCCCCTCTGAAATGAAGCTTTTGACCAAGTTGGCAACTCAATTTGAGACCCTCCAAAAGTTTTCACACATTGCCAAAATAAATCTAGAGCCTTTGACATGTTGGTGCAAGATAAATGCAAACCCAGAGCAGAAAATTGAAATATTTCAATCCTGGGTAATATTAAAAAAAACAGACCATAAAATTGAATAATAATCTGCAAAATTACAACCGAAGATCCATTACGAAAACTATGAAAAAATCTATGAAAAATACCATGCAAAGATACGCAGGAATACAAACCCTGTAACTGTTATAAATCTGCAAAACAAAAACTGTAGAAACAAATCTGATATGTGAAAAAATTTAAAATAGTGAATGGAAGTTGTTTCCCAATCCACAAAAGTTTTGTTTGTCACTGATTGAGCAGCATGTTTTCCTCCTTGAACCAAGTGGGACACTCTCCTCTCAAGCTTGCAGACATAAGTGAAAATGGGCTGAATGAGACCAAAAATTCTGCCCCTTAAATGCGTTTCCTTTTTATGGTTTTTTCAAGATTTGCAAAAAGACATTTTTCCTAAATTTTTCCGTGGCAAGTTCTTGGCAAAGGGGTTTAATTGATTCTAGAAAACTGAGAAGTTACTGATCTCTTGGTGATTTTTCCACACTAAGCGTGCGTACACACACACTCAGTCACCACATTGATTGAATTAAATTTGAAAGTCATATAATCTCACGCATTTTCAAATTTAACAGTGGATTAACAGACACATTCAAATTCATTCATTGTTTTTTGTTATACTTGAAAAACAAGCACGCACGTGTTTTTGAGCAATATATTATCTAATATGTTTTCAGCAAGTTATAAGAAAATTTGCTTTGGTCTCTCTGGTGATCTTAATGGCAAACTTTATCATTTCTTTTTAGCACTAAGAACCTTTTTCTGAATTTCATTCATTCAATTTGAACACAAAAAAGAGCCAAGTGATTGACTACACACAACACACCCTCAAAGGTGTTGCCCTAAAGGTGTTGTTTTACCCTAGAATAGCTCCTTGAATGTTCTTCCATGTTAAAATGACATGTTTATCTCAGTGTTCCATGAGGATGTGTCCTAAGGGTGGTGGGCATGCTCCCCATTTTTTCTATGCTCCTGAGGTGAAGGGACACTTGGAGAAACGTTTTCCCATGTACCCCTTTTAGGAAAACTCAAGGAAATGTAGGGGTAAACGTTTCCCCAATGTGGGGGATGTGTTTCCCCAAAAGGGGTGCTTGTGGGTATCCTCCCATCAATGTAGAGGGCACGTTTGGGCATCGCCTTGAATTTTGCTTAAAAACAATAAATTATGAGTGGTGAAGTCTAATATTCAACTTTAGAGCCTTACTAAAGCGATGCAATTAATGATAATATGGAATTCTCAAGTAAAAGTGAGTTTTACTTAAATTTTTAACATTACCATTAATTGCTTTTGAATGTTTGAGAGTGCTTTCAAGTTTCAACCTCATTGAATTTCATATGAAAAAAATAGAATTTTAGATCCCACTCAAAATCTAGCAAACTTCACAGTTTTTAGGATTTCAGGATTGGGGGGATTTCAATATTTCTATTGGATCTTTTCATGTATGAGAGTATGGAATTAGCATTTAATCAAGAGCACCAAGCCCTTTGTGTACTTTGATGTTGGTGACATCAATCGTTGACTTCCTCTGTTATGCCCCTAGTAAAAATGTACCATCACTCAAACAAAATCTCAATTTGACATGTTAAGATTTTTCTATTTTATTTTAATGCTTAGAGGGTGATATTTATGATGAGGATTCCAATATGGGCAGTGATTTTGAAGATATGCAGGTATTTGTTGTAGCATGAATATTTTTGGAGTGTATAGACCATCTAGATGATCTTTTTTTATGTGCTTTTAGTTGAAAGATGGATTGCACTCAGTCTTATTTTGGTTATATGCACCCTTTTTATATATATGAGAAACTTTGCATATTTCAGTGTAATGGTTTGGATTCATATGGATGCGCATGAATATTTATGTTTTTTTTTTTTAAATCAAAATATGAATTTTTGTGTATTTTTTTGGTCAACTAGTTTTGTGGTCCGTTTTTATTTTTTTATATTCTGGTTTTGATTACATTGGTTCATTGCCCATTGTTTCTTTCTAGTTTTAAGTTTTGAATCTCGACTCTAAAGACTGATGACCTCATGTGTGTTTGACTTGTCACTCATTACTATTTTTGAGTTTGAGTAATTTCAATTTATTATTAGTCTTTAGACTTTAGTATATACTATTTTGCTTAGTACTAATCAGATTCTAGAATAATGAATGAGCAATTTAAATCAATGTATACAATATTTTACTATTTCTATTTCATTGAATCATTTATGATGTATGGATCAAAGCATTTCATCATTGCATTTGAATATATATATATATATATATCCCCCTGAATTTCTCAAAAATTTGGGGATGCTCCCACATGTTTCCCTTGTGCATCTCCCCATTCCCACCTCCCCACGTCTCAAAAACTTGGTGGAACATTGTTAATGTATGTAATTCAAAAGGGATAACATATGACATGTTGTCATGAATAAAATATAAATATATGAATAATAATAAGAAATAGTTAATTAAATAATAATTAGTTAATCAAGAGTCATGTCCCTAAGGGCATGACATTCATGAAAGGGTACTTGTATAGGTATATAAATCATACCCTCATTTGTAGACAACCATTTCATATCATCTATACAATTCTTATATAAATATTACTATCCTATAAAAGATATTTTTTTTTTAAGCTTGGTAGGACTACATTTTCATCATGTCCAACTTTTCACTCTGAGCAGGGGGGATAGCACGAGATTTAAATCCAAGACTTCCAGTTCTGTAAGACTTTATTTCCACGACCATTACCAATTGAGCTACCCCAAGCAGACATCCTATATATTTTTTTTTTATATTTTAGATCTAGTGAATATTTTACTACATATACCAACTTTGTTTGTTACATTGGTATCAGATCATTCCTTTGATTTTACGAACTGTGTTCATTATATTGGTATCAACGCTGTTCGATTCTTTGGCCGCTCAACCGCTTCACAAAGTCAGTTTGTACTGACCTTTGGCTATGAAGTTTTCGTCAACTTTTTTGCTGTCTTATGGAAGCATTTCACTACATAGTTTTGGAGTTTTATCCATTTTATTAAAAAATTATTAAAAAAATAATAGAAAAAAAAGAGAGTATATATTTATTAAAAAAATAAAAAAAGAAGACTCCTATGTTAAAAAAATAATAATAATTAATTAATTAATTAAAAAGAAAAGAAAATTATTTAAGAAAAAAATTAAAATTAAAAATAAGTTATATAAAAAAAGATAATAAAGAAAAAATAAAAAATAAAACTCTACGGCGGTTTGCTGCCATCACAGCCGAGAGCCGCCAGCTGCTACAAATCGAGCCAGATGACAGCCACTGCTGTCTAACCCCTATTGTTTATCTGCCCACTGCCAACCACTCTCTCAAAAACAGTCGACGCCAGAGCCACCGTTGCACGCAGTTGCCATAGCTCCACCGCTGCCACCAGATCATTTTTCTTCTGCTTCTGACCAGATCTGGCTGCCCTGCCAATGCTGCCCCACTCCACTCTTATATTTGCTGCAGGAGTACATACTACGCCGTCACAAAAGAGATATCACAGGTATAAGAATAGTTGGCATTGAGAAATCATGGGTAGCATAGATTGAATTTTGTTGCCGGGAAGGATATCTCTCCTCGTCAAATCAAATTTGGAACGCAGTTCAAATGGTACGACTTTACATAAAACACCTTTAATAACTGGATGCCCAATTATTATTTGCCATGGCCAACATTAAAAAGGACATTCAATAATCTGATCCTTGATTAGAGGGCCAACATTAAAAAGGAACAAAGCCAAGTAAAACTAAGGAAGGATAAGCAAATAAAATTAAGGGTGGGTTGTTTAGTTGTGCTTTCCTTTTACGTTATTTAGTTGGGAGTTGTTTTTAGTGCGACTTCTTGAAAGTTTTTATGGTGGGTTTTTTTGATTTAATTTTTCTAAAATCCGGCAAGAATTTATTGAAATCACAATCTTGATGGGAAAACATGTGCATTCGAAGTGCCCTAAGGGTTTTCCAGGGTGCTTAATCCATATATATAGTGAAAAAACTAGTTTAAATAACACAAATCAAGATCTCACCCCAAATTTTTTCACTGGATTTCGGCACCGAAAAGTCCAAAAAGTCGCATTAAAGACAAGTCCATTTAGTTGTGCATTCCATTTACAAGTTTTTAGTATAAATTATTAAAGGGACAATTAAAAAAAATAAAAATATTTAGAAAAAGGTGTAATAAAGATATACTAGATTATTAAAGAAAACAAAAAGAAGGGTATTGAAAATTTGTCTTTTACAAGTTAAAAAAGGAATTATAGAAAAAAAAAAAGATATTATATCAAAGATTCAAAAATAAATAAATAAATTAATTAATTAATTAAAGGTATTGAAGGTTAGTAAGGAAAAAAGGGATGAAATTTCGAAAGGTTTTGATTTGTTTTTTAAAGGGGCGTTATTATCAAATAATGTGAGAAGGGTATTTCAAAAAAAAAAAGAATTAAAGAAGGTTCCACACAAAGTTCAAGCAGTGAAGAAAAATAAAAAAATATGGGTTTCTTTTCAAGATGTCATTTTTGTTCAAAGGGAGATTCTAATTGTCGAGAGTCATTGAGAAATCAAAAGGTGGGTTGCACAAAATGTTACAAAACTTTTACTTCAATCGAATGTCTAAGTGATGTATCAAAACAATCGTTAGCAATAGAACAATTAATGACGACATTTAGGCGACAACATGCAGATTTTAATAAGGAAATGAAAAAAACAAAATCCAAATTGCAAGTTGAGTGCTCATCATCACTTCTACAAAACGATGTAATCCAAAGTACTGAGAAATTGCAACTAGAAGATCAAGAGAAAGACAAAATAGCGAAACTTTGGCAAAACAAGAAAGTGTTACAATAGGAATATAAAGAGCTTACGGATATGCATTACAAGGATGTAATGGAAAAGTATGAAGAAATTTCTTGCTTCAAGGACTACTTGCACAAATGAAGAAGATCGAGGTCACCAAGAAGGAACTCAAGAAGCAATTATCAGAACAAGAAAAAAATTTATGTTTAAAGAATCTTAATAAAAATTTATTAGAATAAATCAAAAGTTTAAAAGATAAAGAAAATGATATTAAGGACAAAGTCAACAATTCAGAAAACGACGAACTTTCACGTCTAAAGAATCATAATCAAAACTTTCTTACACAAATAAAAAAGTTTAAAAGTGACAAGAAGTTGCTAAAAAAACAAGTTAGAACAACTTACTCAAGAAGAAGCAACGAAGTCTCCAATCGTAATAATTCAAGTTGAAGATAAGGGAATGAACACTGATCTAGTGAATATCACAACTCAAGAAGAGGATAAACCAACTGAAGTGAAGATCTACTCAGAAGTTGCAGCTCAAACATTAGAGATTTCAAGTGAAGATTCTTTAACCAACTCAGCTACATCAGTACCCAAAGTAATTCAGGAAATTACCACACACATGTTAAAGGAAGGTCAAACAAGAAGAACTCCTTATCTACATCCCAATCACAAGAATATATACCTCAATCAATCTACGAATTTATATCACCTAGAACATAAACAATCAACTTATAAGCAACGAAGTCTCCAATCGTAATAATTCAAGTTGAAGATAAGGGAATGAATACTGATTCAGTCAATATCACAACTCAAGAAGAGGATAAACCAACTGAAATGAAGATCTACTCAGAAGTTGCAGTTCAAACATTAGAGATTTCAAGTGAAGATTCTATAACCAACTCAGCTACATCAGTACCCAAAGTAATTCAGGAAATTACCACACACATGTTAAAGGAAGGTCAAACAAGAAGAACTCCTTATCTACATCCCAATCACAAGAATATATACCTCAATCAATCTACGAATTTATATCACCTAGAACATAAACAATCAACTTATAAGCAACGAAGTCTCCAATCGTAAAAATTCAAGTTGAAGATAAGGGAACGAACACTGATCTAGTCAATATCACAACTCAAGAAGACGATAAACCAACTGAAGTGAAGATCTACTCAGAAGTTGCAGTTCAAACATTAGAGGTTTCAAATAAAGATTCTATAACCAACTCAACTACATCAGTGCCTAAAGTAATTCAGGAAATTACCACACACATGTTAAAGGAAGGCCAAACAAGAAGAACTCCTTATCTACATCCCAATCACAAGAATATATACCTCAATCAATCTACGAATTTATATCACCTAGAACATAAACAATCAACTTATATTCCGAATAATACTGAAATGTGCACAATTCAGTCCAATGATAACAAATTTCTAGTAATTGAAAAATTCCACAGAAGTTTGATTTAGGATGGCCAGATCCCTTCTCAATTTGACAAATTTATTCATCACTCCAAGGATCTTATCATCTAGTATCAATAAAGATGACAAATCGAAGAATCCCTAAAGATGTGAATAGATTACAAAGAGAACAAATGATGTGTCTTGTCGGCAACAAGCTTTGAGGACAACTTTTTGAAGAGGAAAGCAATGTTATGAATACAATATAAATATATAAATAATAATAAGAAATAGTTAATTAAATAGTAATTAGTTAATCAAGAGGCATGTCACTAAGGTCATGACCATTCATGAAAGGGTCCCTACACAAGTATATAAAGCAAGGGTCTCTACATAAGTATATAAAGCAGACCCTCATTTGTATACAATCATCTCATATTTTCTATGCAATTCTTATATAAATATTACATTCTATAATGGATATTTTTGTATTTCAGATCTTTTGAGTATTTTTCTGTGTATATGAATTTTGTTCATTACATTGGTATCAGAACATTCCTCTGAATATACGAACGAAGTTGTCAATGGAGAAATATAATTTTCCATTTAATGTGGTTTGTTGGTGATTCCTAGTGTATTTGTATAGTAAATGGAAGTGACTAAAGGATTTGACATACCGATATATGGGTTCAGCAGTTTACGTTTAACTAAATATTATAACCATTTTTGCCATCATTCTGAACATCACACTGTTGACTAGTGCTGCTTTCCTTGGTTTTATGCTGGCAATATATCAATGCAAGACTATAAGTTTTCTTATTTTATTGAATGGATGGAAATTTCTACGCTGACTGTTATGATGGAAACTTGTGGAGCAAAGCTCATACGATATCTCGAGTAGAAAGTCCCCTTTAAGTTGCCATTGCAGTATTCTAGCATAGGATTTAACTTTTGGTGTGGTTGAACCGACAGAATGCATGGTTATTGTGCAGGTGAAGGTTCTTTTTCTTGTATTGGTGGACCTCTGTAAAAGAACTGCACCGTTGGAACACAATTTACCCAAGTCACAAGTTGGGGTTCCCAATGCAAACATATCTCTGCATTACATAGACGGGCAGTATAAGGTTGCACCGGAGGTGGTAGAGGCATCTCTTGGACCTCACATGCAGGTAAAAGTTGGTTTTCTATGCTTTATTGTGCAAATGATGAACCTGCTTAAACTTCTCACTAAAGTGTCCTTGTTGAACCTTTTAGACTTTGCCTCGACCACGGGGTGCGGATGCTGCTGGCTTGTTACTTCGTGAATTAGAACTTCACCCACCTGCAGAAGATTGGCATAAACGCAACATGTTTGGTGGACCTTGGTCTGATCTTGGAGATCTCCAATCATCCTAGATGAACAGAATACAAACACAGCCATAGCTTCTTCATCAGGCATATGTGACATCACAACAGGGAAACATTCTGATGATTATGAAGGTGTAAAAGGACTGTGGCCAAGAAAACGAAGATTTTCTGAGAGGGATGCAGCATTTGGTCTGAAGACAGCAGTAGGAATGGGAGCATACTTGGGACTTATGGGATCCCGAAGGGATGTCATTACTGCATCGTGGAAAACGGGATTACATGGTGTATGGCACAAGGTGTGATGATCTGACCAAATTCGCATTGTATTTATGATTGTACATTTCCTTTTCTCTATTGACTACATTATATGCATCGTTGTGTGCATTTCTGTATGCTCAAAATGCATATGCACAGAATTGTTATGGCTCAAGGTTTATTATGTTGTGCTGCAGTGTGTAAGGTGTGGGCGTCAGACCTCTGCATTGGCTTTGCCCAAGTCTTCGACCTCGGCTACTCATAACAATATCCTTGAATTATGGTGGATAGGAAGATGGGCCCATGGGTGCCCTATGTGTGGTGGGCCCTGGGTTCATGTAGTTTAGATACTAGTTTTGTACAAATCTCTCAGGCCTTCTGCATCTCCTGTAAAATAGCTTCATTTCATTATACCCTTAGCCACAGTCATAATACTGGGCAAATTCTCACAAAGCCATTGCTGAAGAATCAATCTATGACAAATATCTTTAATTTTTGACATATTTTTTTTTTCAAATGTGGGACCAAAGGTCCAACGTAAGTTTTTGTAAACCTGCAAATGCCAGAATGGCAGATCCTTTCATACAGAATTTGGAAGATATCTGGTTCCAGTTGCTAATGTGCAAGTGGAGATATATCTGGGTTGTTATAATGTGTTGTCTGTGTTTCATTTGAATAGATTCCAGAGAAAGGTTATAATACTGAGCCTTATAATCCAGGGCTCAGGCAGTCTTTAAGTTATCAGAATCAGAAGTATCAACAGAAAGTGATGTATTCGCTTGAAAAGTCAAATTACCATATGTACTGAGGCATTTGAGGAAGGTTTATGGAATTCCATTTGTATTTATGTGTGATCTCCACTTTAGATGACAGAAGCATCTTTCATAATTGCTTGCATTGTATATTCTGTTTGAATGGGTTGTAAGAAATCAAATGAAATTTTATTCATGTCCACTCATGACCAAAGCTTTGTCCATAGGAATTTGCTCTTGGAAGGTGAATAATTCGACAGAACGTTAAACTTCAAGTTGTGATGTACAGAAACAGGATGCTTAATAAATGAAAGCCCACAGGTAGGAACTTTCTGCTAGAATAGTTTCTTGTCAGATTGCGAACTGGATCAAAGCATTATAATGCCACGTAGCATATAATAAACAGCCATTCTTGAATGATTGTGCATTATGGTGATAATTACTATTTATATTGGGGTGTGGGTTATTTTATTTTATTTAATAAATAGGGGGGTGAATGGGGGCTTGTTTTGCCTATTCTTAATGGGCTTTTAGTCAAGGATTTACAAAATACAAGGACGGTGGGCTGGGTGCTTGGGGTTTGACAAGATTATTGTATTTACAGATAGCACAAATGCATAAAAAAAATGGTTTACAATCTCCAATTCTGTTACTTTATGATTGTTTCACATAGTTGTGTAAAAGGAAGACAAATCCAATGAGAACCTGTCTCATCCATTACTACCTCTACTTACCCTTGGACACCTATTTTCAATAAAGTGGGAGTAATCACATGAAGCTACGAAATTTATTGTTGTCCTATAGGTATTTTTGATAATATGTATTTAAAATAGTAAAAGGATAGAGTAGATTAAGCCTTGGGTTATCTTATATTATATTGTTATTGATTACGTATTATTAAAGTGTCATTATATTTATAGTGATGGATAGTCGATAGAATTATTTTTTGTTTTTCATCATCTCATAATGGGTAACTTTAAAATCTAAGAAAATTAGTTTAATAAGTTGCTTACTAAGTTGCAATAATACGATTGGGCACTATTTCATAAATAGAAATGTTATATTGTGTGTTTGGAGAAAGTGAAGACATGTAGTAAAATTATTGTAATTTTAAATAGTTTTTCTTCCTTATATATATATTGTCCGGAGAAAAAATGAACTTTTTATTAAGGAAATAAAAAGTTACATATTTAGATGTTGAAACATTATTGTTTCTGAAACATATAGTTCTGAATATGATCCAAATGCAAAAGAGAATAAAATACAATGCTTGTTCAACTTGAACAATCTCTGCACAAGTAAAATATATCTCACTACCTCGCAAATTGACTTTGGCCAATACTTAGCCAATTCTAGTACCTGCCAAGCTCTTATTCAGATAGATTCACAAATTGCTTGACTAACAACCATGTACTCTGCTTCTGTTGAACTGAGTGCAATTGATGTTTGCTTCTTACTGTACAAAAAAACTACTATTGACCCAATACTGAAGATGCCTCCTAATATGCGCTTCTTGCCTCATGGATTACCAGCGCGATCTGCATATGTGAAGCCTTGCAACTTCACTCCCTCTATCCACTTGTACCAAAGACCAAATTGAGTGTTGCCTCAGAGGTATCTCAACACATGTTTGGCTGCCTTCCAATATAGTTTGGCTGGCTGAACCATTGCTCGTCTAAACTGGATAATTGTATAACACATGTCTGGTTGTGTGTTCACCAAATTCATAAGTGAACCCACAAGTTGCTTGTAAATAGTAGCCTCCACTACTTCACCTGAAGTAGCATCTTTCTTCCTCCAATTCCATGCTAGAGGAGTCTCCATCGATTTGATGCTCTCCATGTGGAACTTTTTCAGTATCTTGTTGGCATACATTCCCTGAGAGACAAATAGTTCCCCATCTCCTTGCCATACTTCCATACTGATGAAATAATGCATAAGCCCCAAGTCCATCTCAAATATTCTTGCAAGATCCTCTTTGCAAGATTTGACCAACTTCTCATCACCTGTTAGAATTAAATATTCGAGATATAATACTATAATAAATAATTTACCTTTAACCACAATATGTTAAATGTTTGCATCCGCTTCACTTTTGGTGAAGCCCAACTGGTGAAATAGTTGTCGATCTTGGTGTACCAAGCACAAGGTGCTTGTTTCAATTCATACAACACTCACTTTAGTTTGCACACATGCGACTCTCCATTGAAGGTCTTAAATCCTTCCGACTGCTCATTGTACACCTCCTCAATCACTCCATTGAGGAATCTTGCCTTCACATCCATTTGATGTATCTTCCATTCCATCTGCGCTGCAAGTGCTAGAAGCAATCTGATAGAAGAGTACCTTACTACTGAAGCGAAGGTCTCCTCATAATCAATTCCCTCCACCTGAGAGAACCCCTTGGCCACAAATCGGGGTTTTTGTTTCTTGATGCTTCCATATGCTGCTTGCTTCACCTTCTAGATCCACCAGGACCTACCATTGCCTTATTCTTTGGTCTTGGGAAACTTCCCAAACACTGCTTTTGACTATGGAATCATATTCCTCTACCATGGCATCAACCCATATTGGCTTTTGCATTGCTTCCTCGAATGATGATGGTTCTGTCTCAACTAGCTCACTCATCACAACCATGTACCCAGTGTATTGATTTGGTGACCTCCTATTTCTGTGCTGTGTTGTCGATGCTCCCACATTCTCTCTAGTATCATGCAATAATTTGTCAGCTTCCTTGGTGCGCTTTCTTCCATCTTTGGATGACTTTGCATAAGTGGGTGCTTCCACTCTGTGCTCCTCTACTCTTGGTTGCTCCACATAATCCCGAGGTTCTTCCTTTGGAGCCAAAAACTCATTTGCATGCAACTAAAGCTCTCTCCCAAGGGAACATCTCATGGCCTTCTTTTCATTGAACTTCACATCTCTACGAAAAATTGTCATCTTGTGAGATGGTAGGTACACCCGTTAGTTGTGAGGAGTACCAGTGTACCCCACAAATATGCCCAACTCAGTTGTCGACTCTATCTTTTTCCTTGCATCCTTGGTAACATAACAATAAATTCATGAACAAAAGAACCTGAAGTGTGACACATTTGGTTTCTTCCTTGAAAAACCTTCTTCTAGTATACTCATCTCGAAAATCTGATGAGAACTCTTATTTTGCACATATAAAACTATGTTGGATGCTTCAACCCACAAGTGCAACGGTAGGCCCTGATCATGCAACATTGCTCGTGCAACTCCCATGACACTTATGTTCTTCCTCTCAACGACCCCATTTTGTTGTGGGTTATGGGGTGCTATTAATTCTCGTCGAATGCCTTTTGATGCACAAAAGTTCTTGAACTCATTCGACACATATTCAACACCGTTATTGCTCTTGAGAGCCTTCACTTTTCTGCCAGTGTCTTTTTCAATGAGTGCTTTAAATTCACAAAATTTGGAGAATGTCTGGTCTTTCTTCTGCATGAAGAAAATCCAGCTTTTATGTGAGAAATCATCTACAAATATCACATAATACCTGTGCTTGGTCGTGGAGGTTGTCGAAAAAGGTCCACACACATCTAAGTGAACTCTTTTAAGGTTTGCTTGCACTCTACTGTCCTTATCATGAAATGTGGCTTTGGTGTACTTCCTTAGTGTACACCATTTGCATGTATCTCACTGCTCTAGTGCACCCTTGGGAAGTCCTATAGAAATGTGTTGCATGATCTTCAAAGCTCCATGGTGCAAATGGCCAAGTCTCCTACGGCATAATTCATTGATGTCTCGACTCTGCCCCTTTTATGCTTTCGTGCTCACAAAAGCACAATCTTCTACATCAAATTTGTAGAGGTTCTTCACCCGAACTGTGATTTGCTTCACTTGTCCTATGGTGATATGTTTAAGGAAAGCCTTTCCTTTGCTAAATATCACATTGTATCCATGACCTTCCAACTTAGAAACTGAAACTAAATTCTTCTTTAGACCGAAAACATACATGACATCTTTTAATGTGAGAAAAGAACTAGACCCCCTCTGAAAAGTAACTGCATCGATACCGGTTGCGCTATACCTTCCATCATCTTCCATCTCGATGTGCATCTAGAGGTCCTTCTCCTCCAAGTCACTGAAAAATTCTTTGTTTCCCATCATATGGAATGAGGCTCCACTATCTAGATACCACACACTACCTATCACCGATGTCACCATGCATGTAATGAGTGTGAAATCCAACTCGAATTGTGAAGCTAAAGTTTCACCCATCGCTTCTCCTAAGGGATTTTGTCTGCTTTCTTGTGCGAACACTTTGTGGCATAGTGTCCCGACTCATGACAATGAAAACATTTAATCTTCGACAAGTCTTTCTTTTTGCCGCCCTGGTTGGAATCCCCTTTGGATTGCAATTTCTTCACTTTCTCTTTCTTTGCCTTTCCAGCCAAGGCACCGTTCTTCTCATCATCATGCTTGGATGAGGTTCCATCTCTGGTGTTTTGCCTTATCTCTTCTTGCACCAAGTCGGACCACAATCAATCCCAATTTGGTAGCTTCTCCCTCACATTTACCGAATCTTGGTAGTTGTGTCAGCTCTTGGGAAGGCCTAGAAGTGCTAGCCTTACCAGATCATTTTAAACAACTGTAATACCAACACTCCCAAGTTCATCCTGACATTGAGTGAACTTGCTTAGTAACTGTGGTATTGTGTCACCCTTCTCCATCTTGATCTTTCAAAGCTTGTCCTTTAGTGCCATCTTCTTGTGGTCACTGCTATTTTGAAACAAGTCTATTAAGGCTTGCCACATTGCATATGGGGTACCCTTCCTGTGGAGATTCGAGACAATATGATCTGGAACTCCTAGTATGATCCTCCTCGCCGTTGCCACACATTTCTCCCACTCTGCTAGATCTTGAGCATCATTTGTTGGAGGCTTAGGAATATCATTGTCGATGAATTCCTTCAACCTGTTATCTTCCAATAATGCCTTCATCCTGTCCTTCCAAGAAATATAATTCGAGCTACCCTCAAGGGCATACTTGAGTCTCAATCCATAAAATGACATCCTGTTGGCTCTGAAGAATGATCTTGCAAATTCGATTTAGTAGGAAATACAAACTCAAATTCGTCTCTTTTATTGTGACTCCTGCTCTGAGACCATGTAGGATTTTTTTGTAGATTCAAATTTCAAATTGCTTATCTAATTTGCTAAAACAAAAGACATGAATCTACTCTACTCATCCGCGGAAGCAATTAATCGATCGAGAAATCACAAAACTTGAGACAAGATTCAATCACATATGTTCAGAGATTTATCTAAGGGGAAAGCTTGCTACTCAAAACCCCTTCCTATTTGTATATTGCATTAGATCAGAAAAATAGAGAAGAAAATACAATGCTTGTTCAACTTGAAAAATCTTTGCACAAGTACAATCTACCTCGCTACCTCACAAGCTGGCTCTGGCCAATACTTAACTAACTCTGTGACCTACCAAACTCCTGTTTCCTTGTGTTGTTTCTCAAGGAATTATCCCCTTATTAATTAGGGAAATCCCCATCCTGAATTGTGCAATCTCTATAGGCCCTTCTCTCAGTGCATGCACCACCTGTACAACTCGGAAAATTATACAACTGATAGTACACTACCCTTGAACTCAAATCTCAACTGGGTAATTCGAATTTCATGCATGCATGAGTTAAGTATGACTGATTTATCAGTTAACTAATTTAACACATGAAGTTTCACCCCACTGCTAGACCTCCTACTAGTTCCTTTGACAGTTGGAACTAATTTAACTGACATTAACTTAATTTAACAAAATTAAATTATTACAATTCAAATTATATTCACAGTAGGCTCTTAAAATTTAGGAACCACTCTACATGACTCAAGTTAGGCCTTCAACTCGAATTAATTGAGCCAACTAATTGAAATCAACTTAGTTAACTCATCTGTGTTGTCTTGTGATGTGGGATTACAATTTTCTCCTAATTTAATTCAAGGGAAAATTAAATTAGGATTTTTTTTGTTGCCATTTTCAACAAAAAACAACCCTCTGTATTGAGGCATATCAAGTATTTAAGTTCAACATAACAACTGGCTAGTACCATATACATATAAACTAAAACAACAACTTATAGTTACAAGGCACAAAATAGCAATAACAAAAATTGATAGTAGAATCTGATAGAAAAAATTGAATCCTATTAGAAAACCATCATATGAGAATGACCACAGATAAACTATCATGAGATGAAATGCTGATGTAGGTACTCCTTGGCCTTCCCTTCTAGAAGCTCTCTGACCTACCATGCACCCAAATCTTGTACCACAACCTCCTTAGATAGGATGACTGCCTCTGTGTTTCATTCCCTGTAAATATGACAACATGAAATAAAATCAAAACGCTGTTTAATGAACTATATTTCTTCTAAAACAGGCAATCAAACATGGTTTTGACATCTCTGGACAACATTGAACCAATTGATGACATTTAAGGAATCCACAAAATCTTTAGAGATCTGACTTCCGATTCCCTAGCCCAACACAAGAAGAGTTTTAAGGGCAGGAGCTTTGCATAGTTATTTTTTCCTCTTCACAGACCTATTTTTGACTTAAGCATGGTTGTTGATTTAGATGAATTACCAAGCCACGTACTTTGATTTTTTTTTTTTGGTAATGAGAAAACAAGGAGTGCTAAACTAGCTAGCTTGGTATTTTGCATATTGTTATGTCCCATATTTTGTTGGAGTAATTTTTGTTTTGGTAGTGATTGTCTAGGTAATATAAAACCAATTTCTAGATATTCAAATTGTTTTATCTATGGAGAAGGGGAATAAAAGTGGGAGTAATCACAAGAAGCTACGTTCTTCTCATATAGTTTGTTTGATAATGTTTATTGAAAATAGTAGAGGATGGAGTAGAATAATCCTTGGTTTATCTTACATTAGATTGTTATTGATTACTCATTATAAAAGTGATGATACTTATAGTGAATATTTTTATATTTTTTAATATAGGTCATATGGGTTATTTTAAGAAAATGAGTTTATTAAGTTGCTTACGAAGTTGCAATTCTAAGACTAATTATGTGTCATTACGCTTTTTCATTTGTGAAACTTTGTATGCCAAAAAACTTGCTTTACATTACATTAAACTCAAATATAAATACATCAATCATTGGTTGAAGATAGAAATTCTATCTTAACCACACAATCACTTAGTTGAGTAGATATCTCAACCAAACACTAAACCAAGAACTATTTTAGTTGGATTAAATCTCTCAAATTAAATTAATTAACAACCAAACAACTCACACAACAATTACATTTAATAATGAGGAACCACATTCAATATGCAAAAGACAAGGAGTTAAATCTCGAACACCCTCTTTTAACGAGTACTTGTGTTTGATCTTCTTGTCTGGAAAAGCCTTCATTAGCTTCTCTAATTTTTGAAATCGCATAGAGTGAATGCCATCAAGTTATCTCATAATTATCGTAAAGGTGTAGTTGTCAAGTTGGATTCCCAAGTTCCACTCTTGAAATCGTGAAGCATAGATCTCCCGAATTCAATTACTGAACATCATTCACAAGTTGTTGCATAATCTCATTAGCAGACCACTCATGTATTTAATAACTAATGAGGGATCCTTCTCTAGATCCACAATTACCAAACTATCTCGACAACCATCCATATCGAGTTTTACTCTGCTCAATCTCTTAAAATAGTTGCTTCAGACATAATCAATTACTTGTTTTCCATAATTGAACTACTAGTCATTCTATTGACGAGCTTCCATCTACCGAGATATATGGGTGCCAATTGTTGTACTCACTAGTTGGATAGGAAAGTTGTCTAGATACTAAATGTATCTAGAGTTAGTTTTACAAAATTACCTTTTTATCTGATTTTGGAAATTCATCCTTCTCCTTGGTTTGTAATAATTTACAGAAAATCTATTACTAATTAATATCATTTCCCCCTTAGAAAAACCAATGACAACAACATAATATCATTTAGAATAGAACATTTTTGTAATCCTACCAGTGTTGTTATGAACTCATTCTCCTCATTCGGCCTAGGATCCACCTTGGCAGTAAACCACTCTTTCATCCAATTAGACGACAATCATCTATACAGCCACAATGGAAACAATAATTCCCCACATGGAAATGGCTATGAATTTGAGGGATGAAGTTGAATCCTATTGGGTGGGTCAATGTAACAAAGATCCTCATTTTCACAAGCACAATTGAGTAATAGATTGGGAAGAAGTACAATTTATTACATTTGAATTGCATTGTGTTTACTCGTTGGGGAGAGACATATATAAAAACTAATTGAATACATTAAAAACATATGAGTTTGCAAGGCATATGCCATGGCTTCTTTGAATGATTGACCAAGGTTCAAATCAAGATTCTCTTTTCCTCTTTCTCTGACTCTTGGCGTGGTTGGACATCTCTTCATGACACTTGGAATGATGTATTAGAATCTTTACAAGAAATTGTAAGATCTTCATGTCTCGTCTGACAAGAATAATGATACTCAATTGCCAACTCTCTCCCTCATTGATGCGAGATAATATCCAATAGTCTATGAAGAACAATGGATACATGAACCATCCCAACTGGAAATTTTGCATTCCCTCTGTGGCTATGAAGAACAATGGATCCATGAACCATCCCAAATGGAAATTTTGCATTCCCTCTGTGGCTATAATACCTTCAGGGGTATTGAGTCCTTCATTTTTGAAGGAAATTTTTGAAAATACGGTCAGAAAACAGTTGCAGAGAAGGAATGGTCAAACTTGTCAGAGGCAACCACCTGAAAATGGGAAGCAACAAAAAAATTAAAAGTTAGTTACATCAGGACTTGTATACATCGCGAAGGAAGGACATGCATGATAGATTTTGAAAGAATAAAAGGTGATAAGGACAAAAGCACCAGAAGTTGTCAAAGTTGACTTGATCGAGATAAGGATCAAAGCACTTGCATGTTGATCAGATGGACCAGATCAAGCGAGCGTGATCTATATAAAGGCCGAAGGAGAACAAATTGTAGGTTACAGAATTGAAGGTTCAAGAGTTATAGAGCTAGAGCTTTAGAGTTGGAGAGTTCTATTGATTTCATGTCAAATAACTATCATAGTGAAGTATGAGTTCTTTCCCTGAGAGTTTGCTTTTTTCTTGTGTTGTAATGTGGCCTAAGGATTTGTTAAGATCCCACAAACACATGTGGATCTCTGATGTAATATTTTTGGTTAATAAAGGAAGGATTTGTTGCGGGAAATGAATTGTATTGTGATTCTTGGATAATGATTACGTGTCCCCTTTAAATTTTAATTTTGATTGCACATATCTCTCACTGTTTGGGTGATATGTATTTGATCCACATAATGGTTTTTGTTGCATTGATTGGTAAGTTGTTAGGAGTGTAATTCATAATACAATGGTTAATTCTTTCCTTGCCCCTCTGATATATATCTTTTATCTTTAATTGTCGTAACTCACCTCGGGTGAGACACTTCTTCTTCACGAAGGAGTGAAAATGTCAGTGTTAAGCTAGACTACAACGATATCTTTGTTGGCAGCCTAAGGTTGAACCCTGGGTCTTCGTTGTTTAAATTTTATGCCAACAGATGCTTCTATTGCCGGGACCCATGAAGATTTAGGAAGGGATCTAGATCACGATGTCGAGGATTCTTAGTTGAGACATTCAGGATTGGTGGCATGAGAAGTTTGATCACTTTGTTCTAAAACAATCCCAACTATGACTAAAGAATTTAGAATGGGTCAAGGAATAAGTTTTGTATACATATGTTGCTTGTGACCAATATGAAATGTTTTGGTGCAAGTTTCTTGAAGAATTGTAGAATTGGTTTAGAAGGATGCAAGATAAAGCCGGAGTCGGGAATCGTCTTAGGCTTTGTAGAGATTGGACCACAAACGATTTCGCTGAGTAACACTGGTTAAACATTGAATTAACAAGAATTGTTGACTTTTGGATACATGCAACATTAGAGGGGTACATTATTTAGTTCGTGGCTAAAAATCATCAATCTTTTCATAAGGTAGAAGCAATATTTAAATACGGGTTATGGGGAAGATTGTTGAAGGACATCCCATTGTGGATAAAAATTCTCATGGTTGAAGAAAACCTATTGTTGTACCAAGAAAATAGGATGGTCGCTTAAAAGCCTCGTGTGGGGAGTAAGATCTAAGGGGAGGGATGTTGCTCAATTGCAGATGATGAGGGGTTGTTGTGATGGATCTAGAAGAGTTGTGGAAAGCTTGAGACTTTAGAGAGATATGAAGGGCACATATATCTGACGAGTGGAGGGAGAGAGTTGTGAGAAATTAGGGTTTGGAGAAGAGAATTACAGAGGATAGGGGAAGCAGTCACAAATCCAACGTTGCAGATGGAAATAATGGATAATCTAGAGTCATAGAAGCAAGGAGAAAGTGAAGGATATCCTTTTGGTAGAATAGGAGGCACTAGTGGAAGTGTTGTACGAAGTCTGAGATGGAGAGATGGACCCCACCCAAAGTTAAGAGGATTTCATACACCCGAGCTGGTCATATAGATGATTAGGATGGATGATGAGCATACTCCAGTAGATGATGATATGCATTTTGTAATGAGTAGGCTATTCTTTGAGGATGGCTCAGTCCCTGTAAGTAGCAACCAACAAACTAGTGGCGCAAGTAATCCTCTCCCTAAACTTCCCCTGGTATTGTATCAAGATCCTCATACTTTCTTCTCTAAATTGTGTAAGACTTTAAAATTTCAAAAATTACACTTTAGGTACGTAACAAGAAGTTTTAGTGGAGAAACTAGTTCTAGTAGCATTTTTCAGTCAAGTTATGTTATTAATTCTCAATTGGGTTCCCAAGGATTTGTACTAGTTCTGCTAGGGAAATCAAACATGGCCATAAATATTGCAAGATCACTTACTTTCTATCTAGAATTTTCAAGAGGGGGGATGAAGTTGTTGAGCAACATTGGTACCTTTGTGAAGCTACCTACAGGGAAGGATATACTCTTGATGCTACTAAGTTCATTGAGTTTCAAATGACTTTGCAAGATTGAGATTTGTGATGGTTCATCAAATGGTCTAATTTGAATCCAAATCCTACCATGGACAAAGTCAAACAACAATTTATTCAGGAGTTTAAACTTCCTCAGTCAAATCAACAAGGTTTAGCAGAATTGTTGGATATTATACAAAGAGAAGGAGAATTTGTTTGGAAGTGTATGCAATGATTTAAAGATGTTATTAGTAAATTGTCTTATCTGATTGGTCCCTATCATCAAAGGGATCACTTCATTAAATCCTTATTGCTAATGACCATAACTCCTTTGTTGCAACAAAATATTGACACACTGCAGGATGCCTTCGAACATGCTATGAAGATTAAATAAATGGCAGGATATCCTCAAGAATATAGGCCATACAATACTTCTACTGACCCTACTATTATTGGACTCCAACATCAAATTTCTAGTTTGATAGAAAAGTTGAAGGATATTACTCCTACACGACTAATGAGGCCTCAATTCTGGTGCACACACTGTCGGGTTGAGGGACATTATGCTACAAAATTCCCACGGTTGAGGGGTCTAGGACTATCTACTATGCCAATGGGACACCCTCCACCGCCGCATGTTACCAGAGTTGCGCAAATTTCTTCAAATATGCCATTTCAAGGACACACTCAGTACCATGTTTTTTTTAGTCACCAAGGTATGTCTATAAATGAGTATTGTGAAATTTACAGATCTTATGGTCATTTTCCACTTCTATGTCCTATTTTGCAGAATTATTCCAATGTGCCAAACAATCTATTTTATGAATTTTGCGGATTGTTCAAGAATGTGTAACTAGGTTTGGTCTTCATAAGTATGGAATGTATTCTTGTAAATAATAAAATGAAAATAAATTACTATTGGAGCATGGGTTTCATGCTCAAGTTATTTTATTTATAGGTCAAGAACCCAATGAGTGCTTATAGGGATTGTAGAGTCATAATCATATATTGAAGACCCTATGGGCACACTGTATCTTGTAAAGAAAAAAATAGTCTTGAAAGTGTCAAAATACCTCCAAGATCAAGTCAGCCTAATGAGCTGTCAAGCTGGCCTACATGAAGATCAACGTCTCCCCCTTGGAAGAGCCTATATAGAGAGATGAACTCGTTCTCCATTCTACACATCCACTCATATCATTCTATGTGAAGAAGAGGAAGAGAAGAAGTCGAAGAAGAGGGTACAAAGAAAAGGAAGTCGAAGAAGTCAATGTGCTTGGGCTAGATCTCTCTCTCTTTTAAGAAGGTTGAAATTAGGGTTTCTGCACTGGGACTATCTCTAGTTCGATATTGGAAGAGGAATAAAAAAGAAGGCAAGCGAAGGACTCTTAGGGTGTATTAGTAGCCCTAAGACTCAAGGAAAGGAAAACGAAGGGAGGAGAAGGCTATTCAAGGGAGATCGAAGTCTCCAAGAGAAGAAACAATAGTTGCAACACTTGTCGTGAGCCAAAAGTTCGGATCTATAGTGGGAGGTCGAAGTATCTACAATTGGAGGCCGAGTTGATCTGGATCTTGGAGGGTATTTGTCTGAGTCACTAGGTCATGGTATTCATCAATTGAAGAATCTTTAAAAAGAGAAGAGATTTACAGGTTTTCCTCTCAAGAGGAGGGGTTTTGGCCCTGGCTTGCAGCCTATATACTGTGTCACTATTCTTATTTTTTTGGTAACTATTTTATGTAGTTCACATTGTAATAATAAGGAACGAAGCTAATAAGTAAAAAGGTAACACAAACAATTATCAAGTTAAGAGAATTAATCTACTTATTGCCCTATTGAATTCTCAACATGGAATTAGAGCCAGGTTATCTAAGGGCATCTGAAGATCTCCTCTACAGTGAAGAAGTTCATAAAGAAGTTTGCAAGCCATCTCAAGAAAGGAATTATGGAATCGTGGAATTTCTTATTCTCTACAAAGAAAGTATCAATCAAAGAAAGGGATGAAGGTCTCTTCTCGGCTCTCTTTAGCACATTTCAAGATGAAGACAATTGGGTAATTGACAGTGGTGCATCAAGGCACATGACTAGTCACCCCAATAGATTGAAGACCTTATCAAAAGGAAAGTTTGCTTATTCAGTGGAACTTGGAGATAATAAGAGCTAACGTATAAAAGGAATTGGATCAACCTCCATAAAGCTGGAAGACTGAAGCAACATCCACCTCAACAACATTTTCTTTGTTCTAGGTTTGCACAAGAATTTACTTTCTATTTCAAATCTAGAAGATAAGGGTGATAGAATAAACTTCATTGATGGAAAGATCGTTGTTTGGGGAAAAGAATCAAGTATAGATCAAGCCAAAATTATATGCATTTGAGAAGAAAGACTTTATAGATTAATGTCTCTTGTGGCTCAAGTCCTAGTCCACATTGAAATTAGCCCATGTGAAATTTGGCATCAAAGATTTTTTCATCTACATTTCAAAATACTTCCAACCCTAAGTTCCATAGTAGATGAAATTCCTAATTTGAAAGAGGATCATGAAGGTGTCTGTAAAGGATGTGTATTGGGTAAGAATACCAAGAGACCAATTGGAAGCAATGTTTCACGGTCAAAATAAATCTTGGATCTCATTCACTCTGATGTATGTGGTCCTATGACTTCTAAATCACTTGGAGGTCATCTATACTATATCACATTTATAAATGATCATTCAAGAAAGACCCAGGTTTACTTAATGAAAACCAAGGACAAAGTATTTACAAAATTTCAAGAATTCAAAGTTGAAGTGGAGAACCTTACAGAAAGAAGAATCAAGATACTAAGATATGATAATGGAGGAGAATATACATCCAAAGAGATTATAGCATTATGTAAGGAGTCTGGGATTAAGAGGGAGATGATAGTCCCATATAATCTCGAACAAAATGGAGTTGCAGAAAGGAAGAATAGGTCCATTGAAGAAAGTGTAAAAAAAATTCTACACGATCAGGATCTACCTAAGTTTCTGTGGGGAGAATGCATGAAGACAACTGTCTACATTCAAAATAAAAGTCCCCATAGATCTCTAGACAACAAAACTATGGAAGAAGTATTCATTGGAAAGAAGCCATATGTAGATCATCTCTAGATCTTTGGGTGTCATGTATATGTCCATATACCAAAGGACAAAAGAAATAAACTGGATCCTTTAGGCATGAAGGGGACATTTGTTGGGTATACCAACTCATTAAAAGCTTATAAGATCTACATGAGATATGGACATCACATAGAAGTCAGTTTTGATGTCATATATGATGAGAACATAGCATTCAAGAGATCAAAGGTACTTTCCATAGATTCCAATGATGAATAAATTCCAATATTTGAGGAAGAAGTTGACTAAGGAAAAGAAGAATCACACCATGAAGAAGAAGTTCCCTATGAACCTGTTAAACTTGTGGTCTTCCATGAAAAAAGGAAAATACCTAATTGGTTGAAATCCACACTACTTGATGCAGAAGGTCATGGTGCAGTGAGCTCATTTAGAGAAAGCAAGAAACCGAAAAATCTATTCTGGATATGCTGCATACATGGAAGAACTGATAGAAGTAGAACCATCCTCCTTTGAAGAAGCTATAAATAATTGAGAATGGAAGGATGCCATGAATGAAGAGTATCAATCTATAATGAAGAATGGAGTCTGGGAGACCATGCCAAAGCTCAAAGGAAAATCTGTGGTTACTTCTAAATGGATCTATACAATCAAACATGCAGCTAATGGAAGTATTGATAAGTATAAAGCAAGATTTGTGGCAAGAGGATTCTCTCAACTTGAAGGCATCGACTATGAAGAGACATTTGCTCCAACAGAAAGATATACAACGATTCGATCATTAGTCTCTTTGGCAGCATCAATGGGGTGGAACATCCACCAAATGGATATCAAGATTGCGTTTCTGAATGACACAATAGATGAAGAAGTCTACACAGAGAAACCCTTGGGATTTTAATTCAAAGATAGAAAGGCATACGTTTGCAATTTGAAAAAAACAATATATTGCCTCGAACAAGCACCAAGGGCATGATATGCTAGAATGGATGCATACCTTCAAAGGATAGGCTTCACAAAAAGCTATGTTGATTCCAACCTTTACATTAAGGATGTAGATAATGAACTTGTAGTCATTATTCTGTATGTAGATGATCTTCTCTTGACAGGTGTAGAAGGTTGAATTGAAGAATGTAAGAAGCAGCTTGCAACAGAACTTGACATGAAGGATCTAGGGTTGATGCATTACTATTTGGGACTAGAAGTATGGAAAGGACCTAATGAAGTTTATTTGGGTTAAGGAAAGTACGTAATCAAGTTAGTGAAAAGGTTTGAAATGATGGAATGAAAACCTATGACTACTTCGATGATCAAAAACTTGAAGGGACTAAGGAGTTCCGAATATAGCCCTGTGGATCCTTCCACGTATTGGAAACTCATTGGTTCATTGATGTACTTGGTGAATACTCATCCAAACATATGCTTGTAGTAAATGTACTCAATCAATTCCAAGTGGAGCCAAAGCATGATCATTGGGTAGCAGTAAAACATATTATGAGATATCTACAAGGAACCATCCACTACTGTCTAGAATATTGTAGAAGGAATGATGTCCAATTAGTTGGATATACAGATTCCAACTGGGGAGGCAATGAGTGGATGGAGGAAGCAATATGGGAGGATGTTTTAATTTGGGATCCTCCATGGTCTCATGGATGAGCAGAAAGGAAGACTTAGTCGCCTTGAGTAGTGTTGAAGATGAATATGTAGGAGCCAGTTAAGTAAGCAAATAAGCAATATGGTTGAGGATGTTGCTATTCGATCTGTTTGAAGGACTGATGAATCCTACAATGATACGTTGTGATAACACCAGTTGTATATGTTTGTATGAATATCCAGTGCTTCATGGAAAGACAAATCATATAAACAAAAAGTATCACTATATCCGAGAGTTAATACAAAATGGTGTACAAAAGCTACAATACATCTCCACTGGTGAGTAGGTAGCTGATATATTAACGAAGTCACTTCCAAAAAAGAATCTTGAATATTTGAGGGACAAAACTAGTTTGGTAGACGTGTCCTCCCTAATTGAGAGGGAGAGATAGACACTACATTCTTGTCTTCACCTGGGAAGAAAGAATGGAGGATTGGGTAACCATCTGGCATTTAATACTCTTTGAGAATATCGTAGGGCATTCAAGACAAGAGTAGTCATGGACCGATATTCTTTGAGGACTAGCTATCCAAGATAAGAATAATCCAAAGGTAGGTCATACTCTGTGAACACTCGGGTGGAGTATGAACCTTGTGAGACAATGACTATGGTGTCTATGAATCATTGGTATGTTGAGAAATGACAACAATAAATTCCAGTTTAATTTATCCTTGGATTAAACAATGAATTAAAATCGAATTCTATTCTCATAGCAACTTGTAAATAGTTAAGTAAGTTTAATGAACGTAATTAGCTTAGGAATTTCGAGTTGGAAGTCTTTTTGTAGACATGTATATGTTCTACCTAAATGTTAGGGGTCTAGGATGAGTTTATTTGAGTTGTAATTAGATAACTCAGTTTGACTGAGTTATGGCCAGTTAAACTAGTTATAACTATTTGTGGAACTAGTAGAGGTCTAGTAGTGAGTTGGTGCACTGTTGCATCCTCAGTGCTACTCCAGTTAACTGAATATTACCTCACAAGAAACTCATGCATGTTAGTTCAGAGAAAGACCCAGTTGAGACTAGAGTGTAGGGACATTGTACTCTCAGTTGCAAAATGATCCGAGTTGTAACATTAATGCATGAAATCATAAGAGGACTTAGATTTGGATTGTACTGTTATGGAAGAAGGAATTCCCAATTAAATATGGGATATTCCTCTCAGGAATTGCGCAAGGAAATAGGGGCTCAATAGGCAGCAAAAATTGGCTAAGTGTTGGTTAGTGCGAGCTTGTGAAGTAGAGAGTTGATCATACTCGTGCAGGAATTGTTCTTGTGAGAACAAGATTTATATTATCACTCAAGTTTGTGATTAATGCAATAGATATTTGGGGTTTTGAGCAGTGGTTTCCTAGAGAAACAATTTTGTTATGTGTCTTTGATTATCTTCCTCTTGTCGATTATTGTTTTCATCGATCTATTGGTTTCCACTGTTTAAAGAGTAGAGTAGATTATTGTCTTTTGTTTTAGTACATTACATGAGATGTGAATCTACAGGAAAATATACATGGTATCAGAGCTGAAGACAATATACTAGAGGATATTTCTAAGTTTTGAGTTTTGGGTTATAGGTGAAATTCGAATTTGCAAATACATACTTTAGGATCAGCAAATGGATGTCTACGGTTTGAGGCTCGAGTATGCCTTGGAAGGAAACTCAAATTATACAGCCTAGAAGGGTAGGATGGAGGCTATGCTAGAGGATAATGGCGTCAAGGAATTCATTGATTAAGAAATTCCTAAGCCAACAACATTAGATGCACAAGATCTGGATGAATGAAAGAAGTGGGTGGCGAAGGCGAGGTGGATAATCATTGAGGGAGTACGAGACCACATTGTATCGAGTCTCCATGGGAAGGAAACTTTGTATGCTATGTGGAAAGAATTGAAAAACCCATTCTAGAACCATAATGACCATATGAAGTTGGCACTGAAAGACAAACTTCGAAAAATAAATATGGCGAAAGGCGAGACCATTCCAAAATACTTGACCAAGTTCACTCACTTTTGTGATGAGCTTGGAAGTGTTGGAATAACTGTTTCCAAGGATGATATGGTGAGCCTATATATCCTAGGCCTTCCCAAGAGTTGGACTAGCTATCTGGACTCTGTCAATGGGAGGGAGAAGCTACCAGATTGGGAACGCCTGTGGTTGGATTTGATGCAGGAGGAGATAAAAAAGAACACCAGAGATGGTTTCTCATCAAAGACTGACGATGAGGAAAATTGTGCCTTAGCAGGTAAGGCAAGGAAAGGGAAAGGGAAGGCGTTCGATTCCAAATTGAATTCTTTCCATGGAGGTAAGAAGAAAGACATGTCGAAAGTTAAGTGCTTTCATTGTCACGAGCTGGGCCATTTTGCTACAAATTTTTCGCTCAAGAAGTCCAAGAAGAAGTCCTCAGTGGGAGCCGTGGGTGAGGCTTTGGCCTGTCAATTCGAATTGGAATTTACTCTCATTATATGCATGGTGTCATCAATGATGGGTAGTGTATGGTACCTTGAAAATTAAGCTTCATTCCACATGACTGGTGACAAGGAGTTGTTCAGTGACCTAGAGGATAACGATCTCCAGATGCATATCGAGATGGGTGATGATCAGAGGTATAATGCTACTGGATTGGGCACAGTTACTTTTAAGAGGGAGTAGGGTGCTCCTCTCACCTTGAGATGTGTTATGTATGTGCCCGAGTTGAAGAAGAACTTAGTATCGATAGTCTTTCTTGAGGATAGAGGCTATGACGTGATTTTCTCGAAAGGAAAGTCGTTGCTTCGACACATAGCCACGGATCAAGTAAAGAAGACAAGGATTCGAGTTAAGAATATCTATAAGTTGGAGGTAGAGGATTGTGCTGAGTTGAGCACAAAAATAGAGAAGGTGTAGAGTCAATACGTTGGTGAGTTGTGGCATAAGCGATTGGGTCACTTGCATCATGGGGCTTTGAAAATCATGCAACAAATCTCTACTAGTCTTCCCAAAGGTATGTTATAGCAAGTTGATACATGTAAGGGGTGTACTTTGGGAAAATACACCAAGAATTCCTTTCACGATTGAGATAGTCGAGGATAGGTGATTCTAGATAAATTTCATTCAGATGTGTGTGGACCATTCTCGACAACATCCATAGCGAAACACATGTATTATGTTATATTTGTTGACGACTTTTCTCGTAAATGCTGGATATTTTTCATGCAGAAGAAGGACCAAACTTTCACGAAATTTTGTGAATTTAAAGCATTGGTTGAGAAAGAGTCTAGCAAGAAGTCTAAAGCTATAAAGAGTGATAACAGTGGTGAGTATGTTGAAAATGAGTTTAAGAATTTTTGTGCAGCAAAAGGGATTAAACGGGAGTTAATGGCACCCCATATGTAGAATGGGGTGGTTGAGAGGAAGAACAAAAGAATTGTAGGGGAAACACGAGCGATGTTGCATGATCAGGTTATACCACTACACTTGTGGGCTGAGGCATGCAACACAATGATTTATTTGTAGAACCGTAGCCCGCATAAGATACTTGGGATGAAGATACCAGATGAGGCTTATTCCGATAAGAGACTAGATGTTGGTCACTTCAGGATATTTGGGTCATCGGTATCTTTCCATGTGACCAAAGATGAATGGAAGAATCTTGAGCCAAAAGTAGAGTTGGGGATATTTGTGGAGTACACTAGTACACATCACAACTATTGGGGGTACGTATCGAACAACATGATGACAGTGGTTTGTAGGGATGTCAAATTTGATAAGGAGAAGGCCATGCAAGTTTCCCTTGAGAGGGAGATTAAGCTACATGCAGTTGAGGAGATTTTAGATCCAAAGGTTGAGGAGCCTCCCATTTATGTGGAGTAGCCACATGCAGAGGATTTGGGAGTGGAGGAAACCACTCAGGAAGAGTCTTCCATAGATGTGAGAAAGCACACCAGAGAGGCTGACACGTTATTGCATGATGCATGGGAAAATGTGGGAGCACATCACAACTATCGGGGGTACTTATCGAACAACAGGACAACTATCGGGGGTACTTATTGAACAACAAGATGATAGTGGTTTGTAGGGATGTCAAATTTGATGAGGAGAAGGCCATGCAAGTTTCCCTTGAGAGGGAGATTAAGCTACATGTGGTTGAGGAGATTTTAGATCCAAAGGTTGAGGAGCCTCCGATTGATGTGGAGCAGCCACATGCAGAGGATTTGGGAGTGGAGGAAACCACTCAGGAAGAGTCTTCCATAGATGTGAGAAAGCACACCAAAGAGGCTGACAGGTTATTGCATGATGCATGGGAAAATGTGGGAGCACCCACATCTCAGCGTAGCAAGAGGAGGTCAACTGAGAGGTACACTAGATACATGGCTCTTATGATCGGATGTGTTGTGACAGAGATATCTTTCTTTGAGGAGGCAGTGCAACAACCAGTTTGGGTTGATGCCATGGTGGAGGAGTATGACTCCATAACTCATTACAATTTTTGAGATGTGGTCACGAGACCGAAGGACAAGTCAGTGGTGAGATCCCGATGGCTTTACAAGGTAAAGAAAGTTGCATATGGTAGTGCGGAGAAGCATAAGTCCAGGTTTGTGGCCCGTGGATTTTCACAGCTAGAGGGGATTGAATATGATGAGACCTTTGCTCCTGTTGCATGGTACTCATCGATCAGATCTATATTGGCACTATCAATGCAAATGGGTTGTAATATACATTAGATGGATGTAAAGACAACCTTACTTAATGACATGATTGAGGAATAGGTGTACATAAAGAAACCTGAAGGTTTTGAGACCTTCGACCATGAGTCACATGTGTGCTAGCTCAAGAGGGCGTTGTATGGGCTAAAGCAATCACCTTGTGCTTCATACACCAGAATCCATATCCACTTCACTGAGTTGGGCTTCACCAAGAGTGACGCAGATGTGAACCTGTACCACATAGTGGTGGAAGGTAAATTGTTGATCATTGTGTTATATGTCGACGATTTTATTTTGACAGGTGATGATCAACTGATCAAGTCTTGCAAGGAGGATCTTGCAAGAGAGTTTGAGATGAAGGACATGGGGCTCATGCATTACTTTCTAGGCATGGAAGTATGGCAGGGTGATGGGGAATTGTTTGTGTCTCAGGGAAAGTATGCCAATGAGATACTCAGGAGGTTCCACATGGAGAGAAACAAACCCATGGAGACTCCTGTAGCAAGTAACTGGAGGAAGGAGGATGCTACTTCAGGGGAAGTAGTGGATGATACTGTTTACAAGCAGCTTGTGGGTTCACTCATGTATCTAGTGAACACATGATCGGATATGTGCTATGCAGTTAAACAACTTAGTCAAGCGATGATTAGGCCTACCAAGCTCTATTGGAAGGTGAAAAATCATGTGTTAAGATACCATAGAGGCACTACTCAGTATGGATTCTGGTACAGATGGATAGACGGAGTGAAGCTTCAAGGCTTCACTGATGCAAATTGGGAAGGGAGTCCATTCGACAAGAAGATAACAGAAGGAGGGATCTTTAGTATTGGGTCAACAATAGTTTCTTGGTAGAGAAGGAAACAAAGATCGGTTACACTTAGTTCGATAGAGGCAGAGTACATGGCTGCAAGTCAGGAAGCATATGAGGCCATCTGGATGAGGAAGATTATGATTGGTTTGTTTGGTCAACAAATGGATCCAACTGTGATTTACTGTGATAATCAGAGTTGTATCAAACTCTTTAAAAATATAGTTTTTTCATGATTGGTCCGAGCATATTGATATCTAATATCATCATCTTCGAGATTGTGTATTGAGGCAGATTATGTTGTTGGAGTACATTCCCATAGAGAAGCAATTTTCTTAAGATCCTTCTCCAATATTGATAGAAGATCAGTTTCTGAGGTAGACTCTATATCTATTGAATCCGATAATGTAGAACATGAGAAAGTCGAAGATCCAGAAAGTTGGAACCCGCCTGTTTTACACTCTAAAGAAATATATCCAGTTCCATCAATGTTCAGTCTATCCAAAAAAGTGTGGCTAAAAGAAGTTGAACTAAAAATAAAAATCTCAGGTCCTTCTGTACAAATTGTTGGTCTCAATTTGTTTTCTGAAGACGAATTAAAAAAATTCCGAAAATATGTTGCAGAAAAGAAGTTCTCCTATTTGCACTTTGGAGGAATAAGAATTGGATTAGCCCCGTTATTCTGTCATGGTCTTAATACTCCTTGTATAGCAGAAATTTTCGATACCAGACATAACATATATGATCATGCCCGTATAGGTACAATACTTGGAAATCTATCTTCGGGATGTCAATATGGCACTATCTATCCAGATTATGCCATTAGTTTGTCTGATATTCATTTAAAAGATTGTTGGAAAGCTTTGATAGGAGTACAAGGCTTAGAAATGGTTCAAGACAGTGAATATCTATCAGTGTTAATCCAAACCTCTTTCCAGTTTACAAATACAGTGCATCCTAAGCTAAGACAGCCAGTCTTGAAAGATTGTGTTACTGTAGGGGTGAGCAATGCTCAAGTTGAAGGTGTTCATTATGATAAAGAAGCCTTGCCTAATGACTGGTACATTCAATATAAATCTCTAGCATCTGTAGACAATTCAAAAAGAAATATTAAAAGAATGTCTGTATCCGATGGCCGTGTGAGAATTCTTCCAGATAGACCAAAGGTGCCCCGACCCATAGTCATGTCAGAAAAACATGTTTTACCATCCAGTCAAGAAATTGAACAAACCCCTGTTAGTGGTAGAAAATCCTTTATCGTCATATTCCTTCAATAGATGAAGCCAGTTCTTCCACTAATATATCGTTGTCTTCAAATCAATTGTACATACTAGAAGAGAAACCTTTCTTTGCTGTAAATAAGATGTTTCGTACATATGTTAGTCATACACCACCCGTCGAAGAATTTCAGTTTGCAAATCGTAGATTTGTAAAAGGAGGAAAATGGCCACCCAAAACAAAGTTTAGTACTTCTTCATCTAGTACTAGACAACCAGCAACCAGAGCTGACTGCGCTCCTTTACTAGAACAAAATTCACAAAATCCAAATGATATGGACCAGGTCTACCAGATAGGAAACTATCTAACTACTTGGTGTTCACACGCTGAAGATGTTCTAGATGACTTAGGCAAACAAGCTGATTTGATAAATGCCAATCTTAAACTGCTCTATGATGAGCAACAATCAGAAAAGTCAGAAAAGGAAGAAAGAAGAAGAAGGCGACAAAAGAAAAAGGCCAAAGAAATCCCAAGATTTCAAATAGATATGAGTGCACCCAATTATTGGGACCAGGAAGAAGAAGAATCAGAAGAAATAATAACAGCTACTAGTGCAGAAGAATCCACTTCAAAAGTCACTGGAAAATTAACCAGTGAAAAGAAAGAAGCATATAAAACAGATAAACCATTTGTTTCAAAAAAGGAAGTGATGACCCTTGATCAAGCTGCATCCAAATTTCCTTCTTTTATCCTGCCTTCAATAAATAATCAGAATAAAGCTCATATCCTCAAAGAAGTGAATAAGTATCCACGTGTTGAAGAAGATCTGTATGCTGCTAATACAAGTGGCTACATTCTAGATTTGGATAGTTCTTCAAATCCTGGAGAATCAATCCGAATTTGGATAGGTGCTCTATATCAGATGCAGATAACAACAAAGTTGGATAATGTATCCATTATGGTCCTAGCAGAAAAATGTATGACTGGTATAGTTTATGATTGGTGGATGGGACCATCTGAAGAAGAGAGAAGAGCTGTCATGGAAGCCGGACTGTCTACATTAGAGTTATTGCTAAAAACACAATTTGTGCCAGAACTGGTTGATGAGAAAAAATAATTGATAATAGATCTTAGCCGAATGGAATTAAAAGATCTGAAGTATTTTGATCAATTTAGTAAAGATTTCATGGCTAAGGTTTTCAAAGCTAATCTCTTAAATGATGTTTCTCAAAAAATTTCTTTTTTGTCAAAACTACCAAGCAATCTAGGAGAACTCATTATGAAAGATCTAGATGTGAAAAATAAAAGACTAGATCAAGTTTATTGGGTTGAACTTTTTTTTAGAATCACAGAGAAAATTAATAACTTATGTTGGCAGAAGAAGGTGCATGACATCACACCCAGCTCAGATGTCTGCAAAATTATGCTACCATGGACGCCATTCAAAAAGAGAAAGAAAACAAAAAGATATGGTAGATTTAAACCCAATAGAGTTTCAAACCCAAGAAAGCCGTTCAGAAAGTATAAATTTTTGAAGAAAAGAACAAGACCAAAAAACAACAATTTTTGTTTCATTTGTAAAAAAGAGGGACATTTTGCATGAAAGTGCCCAAATAATTCATCCAGTAAACTCAAAGCTTGTATAGATATAGAAGAATTTCAAGATGATTGGTCTATAGTAGAATCAGAAGATGAAATTTCAGATGTATATATTTTGACTGAAATTTCAGATGTTGAAGAAGAAGAAGAAAATGTACAAAAGATGAATATCTGTTTATCTTGTTCAGAAGATGATTTTTCAGCAGAATCTTTAGAAGAGCTTCATTACAGTGAAGAAGAAAGTGATACTGAGATCACTAGTGATGCTTCAGAAGATGAATCAGAAAGTTCACAGTCAGAGCAGCCAGAGAAAAAGGGTAAGAAATCTGTGCCACCATTTCCAGAAATAAATCCTTTCTGTCCTTTTCAAAAAAGAACCACAACCTCGACCAATCTTCCAAAGCCAGAGATCAATAGAGTAGAAGAAAATACTCTATTAAAAAATATAGTAAAGACAAATAGCCTTATTTATATCCTGGTTCAAGTTCAAGTAAAAAATGAATGGATATTTGTTGATGCATTTATAGATACCGGCGGATCAAATAATTTGGCTAGGCCATCTCTGTTTAAATCTCTATGGAAGCCATTACAAAATATACTGGTTTCTGAAACCATAGGAGGATCTGTGAGTTTAACTCATTATGTAGACAACATTTCATTAAAAGTTGGAGGGAGTATAGTCAAGATTTCTGCAATACAGCATTATGATCCTTCAGCTAGTTTAATGTTGGGAATGCCATTCTTAAATTTTGTGCTTCCAGTTACAATCAGCCAAGATAAGCTGATTATAAATTTGAAGAAAAAGGCTATTGTTGTGCCTAGATTATTCATTGCAAATTCAAAAGCAAGATATGAAAATAGTCAAAAAAGAATAGGAGCCAGAAAACCATTAAAAGATTCTGATGATTGGCAGGAAGTCCTGCAAATATATGAATCCAGAGTAGAATCAAAATCAAAACAAAAGGCATGTATAGATCCCAACTGGTCTACAGAACAAACTGCTATCCATGACAGACTTCTTAAAAGCTGTTCAGAAAATCCACAACAGTTTTGGGTAGTAGAAAGTCCAATGCAAGAGATTGTGACGTTGCATGACAATGGAGTCAAAGGGAAATTGATTCCTTGCACTCTCGCAGACGAGCAAGAAGTAAAGAGACAAATTAAAGAATTGTTAGATATGCAACTCGTCGAGCCAAGTGAGTCTCATTATTCTTGTTCAGCGTTTCTGGTGAGAAATCATTCTGAGATAGTCAGAGGTAAACCTAGAATGGTAATAAATTACAAACCTCTGAATGCAATAACTCAGAATTTCAATTATCCATTGCCAAGACCAGAGACCATAATGCAAAAAATACAACACAACAAAGTATTCAGCAAATTTGATATGAAGTCTAGATACTATCAAATTCAGATACAAAAAGAAGACCAACATAAAACTGCTTTTACTTGTCCAGCCGGATTTTACCAATGGAAAGTTGTTCCATTTGGTTTGAAAAATGCCCTTGCATTCTTCCAGCGAAGAATGGATTTCATTTTCTCTAAATATGATTTCATTGTAACATACATTGATGATATTCTCATTCATAGTCCAGATGTAAAAACCCATCTAGAGCATTTAGAGATTTTTCTAAAAGAAGTTCAACAACATGGTATAGTTTTATCAGAGAGAAAAATGAGTTTGTTCCAAGACAATATAGATTTTCTGGGAA
Organism: Pinus tabuliformis; assembly: GCA_031772625.1. NCBI lineage: Eukaryota > Viridiplantae > Streptophyta > Pinopsida > Pinales > Pinaceae > Pinus > Pinus tabuliformis. Next base: position 841,605,155 of record CM062819.1, on the reverse strand, counting down.
TACATGTAGTCAATGGTGCAATTCAGATGCAACCACATGTATTGACTAAATTAACCCAATTTCCAGATGAGTTGAAAGATACAAAAACCATTCAAAGGTTTTTAGGAGTCTTGAACTACATTCACAAGTACATCCCAAGGTTGACAGAAAAAACAACACCAATTAGAAAGCATCTCAAAGAAGGATGGTCACCAGAAGCAACAACAACAGTAAAATAGTTGAAAGCAGAATGTCAGCAATTGCCAAAACTACAACCACTAGGTGATGGACTGCTTATACTTCAAACTGATGCTTCTTTAGATTTTTGGGCAGTTGTACTTTTTGAAAGAAGGGAGAAAGGTGAAGAAAAACTTTGTGCCTATGCTTTAGGTGAATTCACACCTAACCAAAAGAATTATTTCATAGCAGAAAAAGAAACACTGGCTATTTTTAATGGGATACAAAGGTTTGAATTATATCTTACACATGTAAAATTCTTGATAAGAACAGACTCCAAGAATTTCAAATATTTTTTATCTGCCAAGATATCAAGATAGATGGCAAAGGGAAGAATACTTGCATGGCAGATTTGGTTCCAACAGTTTGATTTTGAAGTTGAATGGATCCCAGGTAATTCAAATTATTTAACTGATTCATTAACTAGGGATATGAACAAAGCATTCATTACTTTTACAGGTTCAGTTTTTATTATTCCAGGTAAAAACTTAGAAGACGACAACTTTAGTACATTTTTTGATAGATTCAGAATGCTTGAAGCACATGCAAGCCACCTCGCAGAAGAAATCAAGAAAGTAGTGGGAATGAGACTGAGAAGAAACACTTGGATAAGAAAATGCCAAGCAGGCAATCCAAGAATGTAGGCATGTCTTTAGGCCTGGATGTTGAAATGGTAAAAGTATATCCTTTATCCAACATGAAAGTAAAGTTATTTTTTAGAAGTCTTTCAGATCTTTGGTCTAGTGAATATACTGAAAAAATGATTTGGATCCTAAAGGTTTTAAATTATTATCAACTTATTGGAGGAGTTGATTTTGGTCTCAGAATTTTCACAAGAGAAAAAAATTTAGATCTTGAAGCCATTCCTTTTAAGCCTGAATTAGAGAAATACATTGTTTCTCTAAAAATCCCAGATATTTTTGAAGAATTAGAAGCATCTTTTCTTCAGAGGTTTGATGAGAACTATGCACCAAATGATACCTTTCCACAATATGAAATATTTGAAGGGTTTGCTGACTAGGAGATAAAAGATGGTTTCTGCAGGAAAATGCCGACCACAAGGATATCTCAATGAATTCAACGAACTTTGCAATATCTCAGAACTTTTTCATCTCTGTGGGATTATCATAGTCTCAGATTAAGGGAAAGTATCTCACCTAATCCTTTTGCACAAGTTTTTAGTCATGAGAAAATTGGAGAAATTCAGACCAACAATAATGAAGAGATGATTAAGCAACATGCTGGATGGTTTAATGAATTTGGAAATCTGAGATTAATAGAAAAGATACAGATTCTACAAAAAATGGATGATTTACAAGGAGAACCAAAAGCATTAAGGTTCATAATTAATCAAAAGGCTTTGGTAACTATTAGTGTTATTTCAAGCAATTGGAATACTAACGTGATCCATATTATTAGCCTGATGATTTCGAATAGAATCTGTACATCCATGATTTTTTATTAGGCTGGCAAAACAAAACTTATATGAGTGATAATTGCAGAGAATGAGTTTAGCATGTAATTGAAAGTTACACTAATATGTTTCAAATTTTGAAATGGGAACTCCTAAACGGCATCGTATTGGTAGTACAGAGATCACCCACAATCAGAAATGTCTTTAAAGATTCTTTTTTAGATATCGAGATCAGTCCTTTACCTTTCCTTACCAAGTGGGGAAAACAATTGGCCAGGTACACGCCTCAACAACAGGGTCTCCACCGAATAAAGATGAATACAGAACAAGGAGAGTCATCAAAAGCATCATAAAAAAGGACAATAATATTAGATGAAGATGCCAAAGGAAAAGGAAAAGCAAAAGAATCTACTTTACAAGACGAACAACAGGATGCCTAGGACCCAGCAGATATCGATTGGGACAAAGAATACTCAAAGTTGATAGAACATCACTACCAAAAGATGCTTGATGACTCAAGGCCAGTACATGATTCCTCAGAAGACTTTGATCCTGATAACGATTATGATTAAGATAGAAGTCCTATGGGACCATGGTAGAATATTTTGTACATATGTACCAGAAAGGTTGAGTAGACACCATCGGTGAAAATATACCGATAGGACCCTCAATTATTTTTTCTTTTCGTAATAGTTTAGATGAGTATTGGTTAGGAGGTCTATATAAGAAGAGATCAATAGATGTTCAGATCATCGCTTGACTGAGAACTCTGAGATCTCATGTTGTAATAAGCCTTATGTATTTTGCTTGTTTTTATTAATATCGAAGCCTATTGGGCCGCATGTCTGAGGACAATTTTTTCATCCAAAAGAACTTGGAACTGTAAGGCGAAGGCAATGAAAACCCGCGGAGAGAGGTCGTGTATCCGCTCGCATGTTTGGTTGAGGAGAAGTAACCTACTCAGATTTTCTGTTTAAAAATCTTCTAAATTGATCAAAGTAAGTTTTTAATACCAAGTCTATCTATCGTTGTGCTTGTGTTTGCTTTGGGTTGTTAGTTAAGCTGTTTTTGATGATGCCATTTTGACAAAGGCATTGTCAAGATGTAAATTCAAGTTTCACAGAGACAAGATTGGGGTAATGATCTGAAATGGGGCACTAAAGGCTTCTTGTCATGCTTAGAAGAACCTCTCCCACTCCAAAGCTTAAATATTCCCAAGATCTAGCTTATGATTAACCAATTGTGGAATTAAAAGTGCTTGAAAGAGGTGTATACTTATGTTTGTTTTTAATTGACCAAATGCCATAAGTTCATTTTCTTATGCTGATGTAAAACACACATAACAGTAAATACAATGCAACAAATAAGCAAACACATAAGACCACAATATAATATGGAGTTCACCCTAATATCTTGGGCTATGTCTCCTTGAGCACTAGTCAACTCGACTAGGCTCTTTGGTATTACGGCTTCAATTCTTTTACAAGCTCCACACTCAACTCCATTGGTTTACAACTAAACCTATGGGTTTAGAATGCCATCTTACCCTTGGCTGTCCTCACTCTGTAGACAGATCTAGGCTTCTCTGGACTTGACTCCTTCAGTCAATGCTCGTAGCTTCTGGCTTCTCTGACTCCCTCATAATTCTGTATTGTCTCTCGAACTCCTTCTTCTATCTTCAACACACTCTGGGCACCAGCAACAACTTGATCATTTGATCTCTTTATTGTTCTGCAACTTCATTACAGCTCCATGGCTCTTAGAAGTCTGCTGTGAGCTCTCTGGCTATGGCTCTGGCTCTAGCTCTCAGCTCTGGCTCTGGCTTTGGCTCTTGGCTCTTGGCTCTGGCTTTGGCTCTAGCTCTTGGCTTTAGCTCTGGCTCTTGGCCCTCATATTTGGCTCTCATGAGCTTCTGGTTTCACTCGACCTCCAAGTGAATCTCTGCTTTTGAGTCACTCCGACTTTGTAGAATGCCTCCTCTGGGCTTACACTCAACATTCAAGCATCTATGAGCCTCTTGGGATTATTTGCACTTCTCTTGAGCATAACTCTGCCTCTTTATGTTATCTCTTAGCCTCTGCCCAAATCCCTTGTCAATCGTGCTCTCTGGCTTTTGTGAGGAGTCCTCTGACTCTGCGGCTTCCATCCATTCCTCTGCGTGCAATCATTCCTCTACCTCTCATCATGAGGAATCATTCCTTTCTGTGGCTCTTCGTCTCTTCGACTAACCTTTTGGCTCACTGGCTTTGTGGCTCTGCACTTGGCCCTCTGGCTCACTGGCTTTGTGGCTCTATGTCTTCTATAACACATCCCTATTACAAAATGCCCACTTATAGTGTGGCACAGGTGAATAGGAGCCGTTTTACAATGGAAAAGACACAGTCGGCCTCTTTTCGGACTAAATCCCGAATTAGCAATATAATGGAAATACACAGGAAAAACACATCATGAGCCGTTTAATCGGACTTCAAATATATGCAATCGCATCTATAAACCCATCAGGTCTGCCATTCTATTGCAAATCGTAATCACATAGGCGTATGGCCAAAAAACCCAATACACAGGAAATACACAGAAATCCCGTAAATCCGGATTTCAAAAGTTATGAAATCGTGCTTATAAACTCTATCGAGTCCGCCTTTTATCGGCATATCGCAAGTCGCATATCGTAATGTGCATTAGCCCTGGTATCGGGGGTTCGCCGATCGTCGATTACCGATATCGCCGATCAACCGATTGGAACATTGACATATCACAATATCTCTTATCGGCGGTCGCATGTGCATTGGCCTTTGTATCGGGGATAATCGATCTCCGATCACTAATATCGGTGTGTCGCTATCGGCCCCATCGCTATATTGGCATATCGCAATATTGTTGGCAATGACCCAGGTTCATGGTCCTCAACCTTATTCGATCGTCGATCAACAATCATATCCTGACCGTTGATCTACGCACTCGATCCAACGATCCGCATGTAATCGCTGATCGCTTATCACAAAACCTTTATGCCTTTGGCTAAGTCCTTCCCTTTGGATGTATTGCGATGCGATATGAAATGTTCCCTATATATATATATATATATATATATATGTGTGTGTGTGTGTGTGTGTGTGTGTGTGTGTGTGTGATATCAATGCTCCATATATATATTTGTGATGCGATGAAGGAATGTGATGTGATGAACTCTATGGGATTTTATGTTTAAAAACACATTTTTCCTTAAGTCCTATTTATAAGAAATTGCCTCCTTTTCTAAGGATAATGGGCAATCTTGTTTTTGCTACAACTTCTTCATCTGAAGTCCATTTTTTCCCATTCAAATTGCAGTAGATTCAGATTGAAAAGATCTACACAATAAGACTATTCTTGAGAGCATCCTTTGACTTTCATTTTCCTATATGAGGAATATTTTTAGACTTAGAAGTCTATTTTAGATCCATTTTGGATCACACCTTCCCACTAAAAAGAACTTTTGGTCTCCAAAAGACTGTTATACTGATCTGAACAGTAAATGAGAGTAACAAAACCCTCTTCTTTCAGCCTTCATACAATTGCCTGCATGGCTAGTGCCTCTAAACCAAAACCTTTGAAGACTCCTTTCGTGGATGTGCTTGTCATCTTGGGAAGAGCTGTCTTCCTCCTTGACTTCATGCAGAACTCCTACTGAGAAGGTTACAGAAGGTAGTTTGAACTTCTCTGTCTTGAGCATTGATCCAAGGTGGCTCATACTAATTTGAAGTTACATCTGCTTCACAAAATTTTCATTTGTACCTGTTTGACATACTGTCAACAACAACAGGATTACAGACAACAATTGGACGGCCTAAACTCCTGCTTCAACAAAAGAAACAAATTTCACATCTTGTGAACACCTCCATGTATTTACATCTACATACAAATGATTGACTAGATAACAAGTCAACAAAACATGCCTTTAAAACAATTGACCCTTCAAGTCAAGCATGTAAAAAATATCTCAAGGATTCTTTTCCAAAGATGGAACACTTCATCAACATGTCCATTTTGGAGACCAAATCAACTTTTCTCAAGTCAATATTGCATTTCATGCATGTTTACAGAAAGTTATCAACCCTTCAAGTTAATCACACATACATGTTTAAATACAAGGAAATCATCACCATCCCCCTGTTCATGCACATCATTCTCATGCATGAATTTCACATTTCAACTTTCGCTTAAGTACACTGTACTTTCGAAACTGAAATGAACATAATGTTGCAACAATAAAGTGAGTCTCCTACTCAACTTTTCCATTCACCTTCTTGGTAAAATCCTGCAACTTTCATCTCATTAACAAAGAAATGAAAAATAGATGTGACTTGATATAATGCATCTTCAAAAGACATGCAATCTTAATTGGATAATAACTCTAACCATTTCTTACCAATCCATTTCGAAGGTCCTTCCTTTGTCTGCACATCAACATCAACGTGTGAATCATCTTGAAACACATCATTCATGGAAACTTTCTTTCCATTCCTACCATTTTCTCTTTCCACCTTCTTCAAGTTTCGTGGAAGCATTGTTGGATTCAACGTACAACATTTTTCAGCAATGTGTCATTGCTTATGGAAGTAAGTGCAACACATGTGCATCTTCTTGACAGCACGATTTTCCTTGTCCAATTGACCTTTGGCTTTTTGCTTCCTTTCCTTCAAAATTTTCTTGCATGTGTCCATTCTCTTCCAACATCTAGAAACATTATGGTTAACCAAACCACAAAAGGAACATGCAATTCTTTTTCGATACTTATATGTAAATTTATCATCATTTACATAATCATAAGGAACATGATTAGAACCAGATTTATACCTTTCTCTTTCACCATTATTGCCTTCATGAGGAGATGAATTAGATGAAGAAGTATCTCCCTTTGGAACACCATCAACCTCTTCAATGGTTTCAGAGTTTTCGCAACTCTTTGGTTCAAGTGTATGCTGATATACATCTTCTTTCTGCAAAGTATGCTTCACACTATTGCATTCCCTAAGAATACAATCTTCACACTCTTGAGGTAGAAGACCTGAAATGAAACTCCTTCTTGGAACTGTTTCAATGCCTTCATGGCAACTTTGGAACTTTCTTCATAAGCTTGTCCATAGCCAAGACCCAAATACTTAGGACTTTCCTCAACTATTATTCGCTTAACAATACCTTGTGCATGTTTTCCCAAGCCTTTTCCTTCATAGCCCATCTTGGGCATTAACTTGGAACCTATGCCTCTAGTATGTTTTTCAAAAGAACCAATATAAACATTCTTAGAAGAATTTGAAGACAAACTGGAATTGTTTACATCTTCTTCAAGCTGATACTTGACTAGGGCTTCCTTTGCAACAAAGAGTTGTGTCTCCAACTCATGCATCTTTTCCATGTTCATACTTGAAGTTGCCTCTCCATTTCCTACAATTTGTCAGAAAGCAACTACTCTCTTCCTTCATGGAATTCAACTGCTCTCTAAGTATGATGCTCTTCCTTCCATCCTCATACATTTCTCTCACCATATACATCATGATGGACAAGTCTTGCTTCATGTCCTCATCAAAGAATTTTGTGAAGAAAGAAGAATTTGAGGACTCGCTTGTAGAAGTTGTCATTATCAGAATGAACAAAACAACTTCAAACAAGATTAACAAAGAGCTTATTCAGTAACCTTTTGCAACAAATCTCTTGTGCTTCAAGGATTGCTTTGAGGTCCTTTAGGATAAGAAGAATGCCTTTAGCCCTTCTTCCTTCTTGTCCTCTCTTGGACTTAGCTAACAACAGCTTTCCCTGAACCTTTGAAAACTCAAACAATAGTTAGTTTACAAATAATCAAACAACAAAATCCTTGCTATTGTTTCAACACCTTTCAAGTCAAACAAGCATATACTGGTACCATTTGCATCATGATGCAACACCTGCTCTAGGATAACCAACTCTGATATAACCTTCTTTGAAGGTGGGGTTAATCAACCTTTTTCTCTAATAGCACCTAATCTAAAATGGGGCACTAAAGGCTTCTTGTCATGCTTACAAGAACCTCTCCCACTCCAAAGCTTAAATATTCCCAAGATCTAGCTTATGATTAACCAATTGCAGAATTAAAAGTGCTTGAAAGAGGTGTATACTTGTGTTTGTTTTTAATTGACCAAATGCCTTAAGTTCATTTGCTTATGCTGATGTAAAACAAACATAACAGTAGATAAAATGCAACAAATAAGAAAACACATAATACCACAATATAATATGGAGTTCACCCTAATATCTTTGGCTAAGTCTCCTTGAGCACTAGTCAACTCGACTAGGCTCTTTGGGATTATGGCTTCAATTCTTTTACAAGCTCCACGGTCAACTCCATTGGTTTACAAATGAACCTATGGATTTAGAATGCCATCTTACCCCTGACTATCCTCACTATGTAGACAGATCTAGGCTTCTATGGACTTGACCCCTTCAGTCAGTGCTCTGAACTTCTTGAGCTTCTGGCTTCTCTGACTCCCTTAGAATTTTGTATTGTCTTTGGAACTCCTTCTTCTATCTTCAACACACTCTGGACACCAACAACAACTTGATCATTTGATCTCTTTGTTGTTCTACAGCTTCATTACAGTGCCATGGCTCTTAGAAGTCTGTTGTGAGCTCTCTGGGTCTAGCTCTTGGCTCTGGCCTGGCTCTTGGCTCTCAGCTCTGGCTCTCATGAGCTTCTGGTTTCTCTCGATCTCCAAGCAAACCTCTGCTTCTGAGTCACTCCGACTCCACAGATTGCCTCCTCTGGGCTTACACTCAACATTCAAGCATATCTGAGCCTCTTCGGCTTCTCTACACTTCTCCTGAGCATAAATATGCCTCTTTGTGTTATCTCTTGGCCTCTGCGTGAATCCCTTGTCAATCGTGCTCTCTGGCTTTTGTGAGGAATCCTCTGACTTTGCGGCTTCCATCCGTTCCTCTCCGTGCAATAATTCCTCTGCCTCTCATCATGAGGAATCATTCCTTTGTGCAGCTCTGCGTCTCTTCGACTGGCCCTCTAGCTCACTGGCTCTGTGGCTCTGTGTCTTCTATAACGCAACACTATTACAAAACTCTCACTTACAATGTGGCATAGGTGAATAGGATCCATTTTACAATGGAAAAGACATAGTCGGCCTCTTTTCGGACTAAATCCTGAATTAGCAATATAACGGAAATACATAGGAAAAATGCATCATGAGCAGTTTAATCGGACTTCAAATATATGCAATCACATCTATAAACCCATCAGGTCCGCCATTCTATCACAAATCACAATCGCATAGGCGTATGGCCAAAAAACCCAATACACGGGAAATACACAGAAATATCGTAAATCTGGATTTCAAAAGTTATGAAATCGCGCTTAAAAACTCTATCGGGTCCACCTTTTATTGGAATATCGCAAGTCGCATATCACAATGTGCATTGGCCCTGGTATCGGGGGTTCACCGATCGCCGATTGCCGATATCGCCGATTGCCGATATCGCCGAGCAGCCCATCGGAACATCAACATATTGCAATATCGCTTATTGGTGGTTGCATGTGCATTGGCCTTTGTATCGGGGATCACCGATCGCTGATATCGGCGTATCGCTATCGTCATATCGCAATATCGTTGTCGCAACGACCCGGGTCATGGTCCTCAACCTTCTCCGATCACCGATCAGCGATCATATCCTGACCGTTGATCTGCGCACCCAATCCAACGGTCCACGTGCAATCGCTGATCACTTATCGCAAAACCTTTATGCCTTTGGCTAAGTCCTTCCCTTTGGATGTATTGCGATGCGATATGAAATGTTCCCTTTATAATATATGTATGTGAAATCAATTCTCCATATATATATATATATATTTGCGATGCGATGAACTCTATGGGATTTTATGTTTAAAAACACATTTTCCCTTAAGTCCCATTTATAAGAAATTTCCTCCTTTTCTAAGGATGATAAGAAATCTTCTTTTTGCTATAACTTCTTCATCCGAAGTCCATTTTCCATGCATTCAAATTGCAGTAGATTCAGATTGAAAAGATGTACGCAATGAGGCTATTCCTAAGAGCATCCTTTGACTTTCATTTTCCTCTGTGAGGAATAATTTTAGACTTAGAAGTCTATTCTAGATCCATTTTGGATCAGGTAACTAATAATCCCTTTCTTGTTGAGAGGGAGTGTTGAGAAATGGAAACAAGAAATTCCAGTTTAATTTGTAATTGAATTAAACTGTGAATTAAAATCGAATTTTATTCTCGTAGCAACTTGTAAATAGTTAATTAAGTTTAATTAACTTAATTATCTTAGGAATTTCGAGTTGAAAGTATTTTTGTAGTCATGTATATGTTGTCCCTAAATTTTAGGGGTCCAGGATGAGTTTATTTGAGTTGTAATTAGATAACTCAGTTTGACTAAGTTATGGGAGTTAAACTAGTTCTAACTGTTTGTGGAACTAGTAAAGGTCTAGTAGTGAGTTGGTGCATTAGTGCATCCTCAGTGCTACTCCAACTAACTGAAGATTCCCTCATGAGAAAATCATGCATGTCAGTTCAAAGAAATACCCAGTTGAGACTAGAGTGCATGGACATTGTATTATCAGTTGTAGAATGATCCGAGTTATACAGATCATGCATGCAATCATAAAAGGACCTAGATTTGGATTGTGTAGTTATGGAAGAATGAATTCCCAATTAAATATGGGCTATTCCTCTTAGGAATTGCGCAAGGAAATAGGGGCTCAAAAATCAGTATAAATTGGCCAAGTGTTGGTTAGTGTGGGCTTTTGAGGTAGAGAGTTGATCATATTTGTGCATGAATTGTTCCTGTGAGAACAAGCTTTGTATTATCACTCAGATTTTTGATAAATGCAATAGATAGTCAAGGTTTTGAGCAATGGCTTTCCCAAGAGAAACAATTGTGTTATGTGTCTTTGATTTCCTTCCTCTCGTCAATTATTTTTTTCATTTATTTGTTGATTTCCATTGTTTAAAGAGTATAGTAGATTCTTGTCTTGTGTTTTAGTACTTACATGCGCCGTGAATTTATAGGAACATCTACATGCTCTTGTCAACATTGTTTTCTGATCATGTGGATAGAGATGTTAGTCAAGGCCTTTCTATGTAAACAATGTTGGTTGATATGATGCTAGACAGATGGGTTACCAATTCGACTCTTTTAATGAGATCTCTTTAGATTGAGAATGACAATGTATCTCTTATGAATAACTCCCTAGTTAAGAGGGAGTGTTGAAGAATGTGTAACTAGGTTCGGTCTTCGTAAGTATGAAATGTATTCTTGTAAGTAATAAAATGAAAAGAAATTATTATTGGAGTATGGGTTTCATGCTCAAGTTATTTTATTTTATAGTTCAAGCACCCATTTAGTGATTCTAGGGATTGTAGAGTCATTGTCATGTATTGAAGACCTTATGGGCACATTGTATCTCGTAAAGAAAAGACTATTTTGTATTTAAAGTGTCGAAATACCTCCAAGATCAAGTCAACCTACATTAAGAGAAACGTCCACTCATCTCATTCTATGCGAAGAAGAGGAAGAGAAGAAGTCGAAGTGCTTGGGCTAGATTCTCTCTCTTGAGAAGGTCGAAATTAGGCTTTCTGTGTTGGGACTATCTCTGGTTTGATCTTGGAAGAAGAAGAGAAAATAAGGCATGAAAATGTCTCTTAGGGTGTCTTAGTATCCCTAATACTCAAGGAAGGGAAAGGAAAGGGAGGAGAAGGCTATTCAAGGGAGATCGAAGTATCCAAGAGAAGCAACAATAGTTGCAGCAGTTGCCGTGAGCCAAAATTTCAGATCTACATTGGGAGGTTGAAGTATCTACTACTAGAGGCCAAGTTGATCTTGATATTGGAGGGTATCTGTCTGAGTCACTAGCTCATGGTATTCGCCAATAGAAGAATCTATAATAAGAGAAGAGATATATAGGTTTTGGCCCTGTCTTGCTACCTATATACTATTTCATTGTTATTATTGTTTTGATAACTGTTTGATGTATTGCACATTGTAATAATAAGGAATAATGCTAATAAGTAAAAAGGTAAGACAAACAATTACCAAGTTAAGAGAATTAACCTATTTACTTCCCTATTGAATTCCCAACATGGATCACCTACACACCATACATATCAGTGTAGATCCTTGGATTCTCTAGTCGATTGTATTGACCGTACAACATTCAGAGTTAATGAAACTTCTTGAGGGCAAGGATGAGGTGATCCAAGGGGAGGAAGGACTAGTGGAAGATTCCCAATCAAGTGTTATAACTGTGATCAAGAGGGTAATGCTACGCGAGATTACCTAATGCCAAGGAGGCCTTGGTGTTCTCATTGCCAGATAAACACACATGCCATTGAGAAACGTCCACTCATCTCATTCTATGCGAAGAAGAGGAAGAGAAGAAGTCAAAGTGCTTGGGCTAGATCTCTCTCTCTTGAGAAGGTCGAAATTAGGGTTTCTGCATTGGGACTATCTCTAGTTCGATCTTGGAAGAGGAAGTTGGAAGAGGAAGAGAAAAGAAGGCAAGAAAAGGTTTCTTAGGGTGTCTTAGTATCCCTAAGACTGAAGAAAAGGAAAACGAAGGGAGGAGAAGGCTATTCAAGGGAAATCGAAGTATCCAAGAGAAGCAACAACAGTTGCAGTAGTTGCCGTGAGCCAAAATTTCAGATCTACATTGGGAGGTCAGAGTATATATAACTAGAGGCCAAGTCGATCTTGATATTGGAGGGTATTTTTGTGAGTCACTAGGTGATGGTATTCGTCAATAGAAGAATCTATAAGAAGAGAAGAGATATACGATTTTTGGCCCTGTATTGCAACCTATATATTGTTTCACTTTTATTATTATTTTGATAATTTTTTGATGTATTTCACATTGTAATAATAAGGAATAAAGCTAATAAGTGAAAAGGTAAGACAAACAATTATCAATTTTAGAGAAGATTCTTCGGCGAAAATCACATGGAATCTCATTTGTCAAATGAGATTCCATGTGATTTTCGCCGAAGAATCTTCTCTAAAACTGATATGGATCACAGAAGCCTTAACTCTATTAAACAATTATCAAGTTAAGAGACTTAACCTATTTAATGCCCTATTGAATTCTCAACACGGATCACCTACACACCATACATATTAGTGCAGATCCTTGGATTCTCGAGTTGATTGTCTTGACCATACAACATTTAGAGTTAAAGAAACTTCTTGAGGGAGAGGAGGAGGTGCTCCAAGGGGAGGAAGGACTAGTGGAAGATGCCCAATCAAGTGTTATAACTCTGATCAAGAGGGTCATGCTGCGTGATATTACCAATGCCAAGGAGGCCTTGGTGTTCTCACTGCCGGATAAACACACATGCCACTGAGAACTGTATCAAACTCATTACTAGGTGGGAGGAGCACAATCACATAAAAGGGGAAAACTTGATCAATGCATAACCGTGAGAACCAGATCCATCTATGAAGCCCAACATCAACATTGTTGCCAGAGGTGGAAAATTTAGGACTAGAGCTAATATCGGGACTTATAAGCATCCTAATATTATAAATCTTGAATCACCTAAGAGGTCTTATGACTCTATTTAATAGAGAGAATATTATAAGGATGTAGCTGAAATCTTTAGGTAATTGGTTTCTTCTCATAGACCTCGTGCAAAGTAAGAGGAATGGGTGTAGGCTAGGAGTCCAAGATTTTCATAGGAGGTATATTAATATGTCATAGATTGGTTTAAGTAATTTTTACAAATTATGAATGATGAGCAGTTGGCTAGCCAGTTGCTAGAGAAATTGAAGGAAATTGTGTTACATGTCAATTTTTCACCATTACACTTGATCAATTTTTGAGTCTTTTTACTATCCGTGAACATGTTTGAATGAAATCCCTTGCAAGTCAAACAACCAAAAATATCTTGAAGTAGATGAGAAATTTGGGGAAAATAGTTGTCACACCTTGTTAAGTTTCACTTGTGTTGATTTTTCTAGCTTTGCACATTCACTAAAATTAACTATGAGAACAACGTAGAGTTGCGCTTTGCCTGCCATTATAAATCCGTGTAGGTGAATTCAAGAAAGTAAAAATAAAAAGTACATTCTAGAAACGTAGTTGGTTGAATATTTCCCGACTGAAAGCTTCCAGGTGATGACTATTTGAACTATAACACTTAGATGATGCCTCTTAATCCCTTTTCTCATGGAAACCTAATCACTTAATTAAGGAGTCTCATCCTCCTCTTTTGGATCTGAAACTTTTTCCTCTTGGCCTATAAAATGACTAGAGGGTAGAGGTATTGAGGGGGTCAGAACTCAGAGAAGATAAACTTATACTGTTAGTTTGAGATTGGAAAGCTTGTCATCTAAGGAGGAGATTGAAGGCACTTGGGAGGGACCTCACGACATCAAGGAGAAGGTTGTAAGGCTCCTATTTATCTTTGATTAATACAAATGCACACTTTCTCCCATTCATTTGTCTTATTGGAATGATGAATGATTTATAATTGTTTATTAAGGAAAATTCAATTCCTAATTTCCTTGATCATTAGGTTAATTTTTGTTTGGATTATTATATCGCATGCACTTTTGATCCTTTTATGGTCTATGCTTGTAGGTCTTATCAAGCATTGATGAGATGCAAGAGGCTCATCCATTCACCTTAATTATTATAATTCAAACAAGTCCAACTTAGGGAAAAAATCAATTCAATTGTCTTGCTTGTTTCTAGTGCCCGTTAAGGATCTATCAAGATTGATCTTGTCCGTAAGAGGGATTTGTTCGGTGTAACAAATTGGCGACTCCACTGGGGAACACCTCTGTTCTCGTCTTCTTCCTTAGTTTTTCTTTCTGATTCTTTTGATTTATCTCGAACTGAGTCTTTATGAATTAATGACCTTTCATATTTGTGTGGTTGATTCCTTGAAATTTTATTTTTTATTGGGTTTATGACACCTGCGTTGTTTTCATTCACTAACAGAGTGCAAGTCTGTGCTAGTTTCACATTGGCAACCAGGCGCATGTGCTCTGTTTTGTATTGCTGACCTACGCAGGCCTTGAGAATTTTTGAAAATTTGGCTTTTGCTTCAGCCCAGACCTGAGTTTTTTTTTTGGAAGTGTCATTATCTTTGTTTGGATTGTTTTATATCTCTTTTGAACTCATTTGAGTGCTTTGTTAATACTTTTTGAGAATTAGGTCTCTTTGAAGAAACTGGTTAGGGTTTTTTCTGGTTGGTTTTCTGATTGATCAAAACAAGATAGGTTGTCCTTCTACTTTTGATGTTCTTATTTTGTTCTGTCAAATACACCAGTTAACCTTAATTTTTGCTTATTTGTGATCAAACTCATTTTGAAATGAAAAATAAGGTTTCTTGATATCTAGTGATTTTGTGAAGAAATTGTGGTCATTTTTGTTTGATAAAGGAAAGTTGTTGCTTTCAATTTTGGGAATTTCTCACAATTACACTATTGTGATCATTAAATCAAAGCATTCATCGGGAAAATGTGTTTTTATCCGCCTCTCTTGATTGATTTCTTGTACTTGAAAGTTTTGAGTTTTAAAACTTAAATAGTGTTTTGGTTTATTTGATATTTAGGGAAATATGGGACTTTGTTTGTTTTCTGCATTTTCATTGAATTTAGATGAAATTGTTTGTTTTAGGAAAGTTGGAAAAGTTGTGATTTTTGCATTTCATTTCGAAAAAATAAAAGTAACTCTTTCTTTCCTCTAAATAGAATTTCATCGAATGTTAAAGTTTCCATTGCATTTTTGAGTGCATTAAGATTTTGAGACGTGTCATAACATCATGAGTTTCACCTTCATTACCTATTGAGTAAAGAACAACTTAATAATACAATGCTAATTAAAAAGTCATCTAGAATTTTACATTTTTTAGGGCTCTTGCCACCTACAATAGCTTAAGTGTAGGGAATTGGAATATGGATGGAAGTAAACTTTCCAAAGCTACAAACAAACAATAGAATCTTGAGTTATTGAGAGAAAAGCCAATTATTTCTTCTTGTACATGAGTTAAGCACAAGATCATGTCGAATCTGGTGAAGTGATCATACCCATTTCATCAACCTAGATGTAGTGATTTGCATGTATTACAATGATACTGAAATGTACTTTGGGTCACTTCAAAGTAAACATCCGATTGATCATGTGGAGAAGCTTTCAAGGGGATTGAGCTTGTTACTCTGCCCTTGCATGTACATCTGATATGCGATTACCCCCCCAGGTAAAATTGTTGTATTTGGTAAACTTAGTGACTATAATCCTATGGCTCTACCTAAGGTGACGACAGAGGGAAGGTCCTGTTGTACTTGGAACATACATTGACTAGACTCACTTGGACTTTTTGGAGGGTAATCTTTGCACGATATGGTTTATAGAAAAGTTACTTGCACCAGACTGTTTCATTAAGCTGGTTGTCATGGTAACTATTTCCAAACTCTCATTTCTATAAATCTTTTCACCTTGGTCACCGCGATGTTGGATTTCATCACCAACTAGTAATTATTGGTCTCAGTGAAGAGCCAATTTGTATGGTTTGAACTCCTATATTTTTAGTGTGTGTTAATTTTTGTGTTGTTTTTTAGTTTTTAGAGACTTTAGGTGTAATTTAGTTATCATGTAATTTATTAATTGAAAATTTTTCATTGTGGCGGAATTACCAAGACAATCACGTAGGATACTCGGGGACCACCCTTAATATACAACAAGTCAGTTAGAAAAGATAAAAGCTGAAAAATCTAAATCATCGGGATCCAGAATTGTAGCATAAACTAAAATTATACTATTGTAGATTGTGATGTATAAGGAACTTAAGCTAATCAACCGAAAACATAGAATATCCTAGGCCTTGAAGTGACAAAAACTGAACTAGATCAAACTCAGAGATTTGTGTCACACTCAGTAGGAACTGATTTACAAATTACCGAACTCATTGAAACTAAATAAGATATTGGAGAATTTTTAGATATAAATCCCATTTTTGAACCAGATATTGATAAACCTGAGTCTTATATTTCTAAACTTGAATCTTATATGCTTGCTACAATGCATATTCCAGATCCTCCACATTCATCGTGTGTGAAACTAATTATTACTGATAGTCTCCCTCTTGGTGTCATTAGAATTAAAGAACTTGTTTCAGATGAAGAGGAAGAACCAATAGTTTCTACCAATGAACCATAAGATAGTTTATATCTTTTGTTTAGATCTCTTCACCGTGACCCTTTGTATTTCACAGCCTTGAACTTTTTAGGACAAGGGATTCCACGATACACGATTCCTTACTCTATTGTACCAGGTTTTGACTGGTTTATGATGGTTTCTAGAAGTACCTCATCAAACACACCTATGTTTTCTACTTCTTCGGAGTCAACATTATATGGCGGTTTTCTACCGCCTGGATATCACTCTCTTGTTGGAGCTTATTTAGGAGCTTCTTCCTCGAATTCATCTTCAAACATGTCAACTGGTGTAATTAATCCTACCACTGGAGGTTTGACATATGAACAATTTATCAATATGATTTTCGGTAATGTTGGTAATCCTAAAATCAACCCAACAGGTGGTTATTACTCGCTTGGGAAATCCTCTTTGTGGATAGAGATGATCCCTCTAGCCCAATGAGTGGGACTAGTAACCTACGTGACAATCTACTAGACACTTTCCTAAGTTACAATCGAAATAGAAGAAGAGGAAGATGACCTACCTCGAATCACTTGTGCCATGGTCCCACTGCTCATAGTGTTTAAATTCCTACACAAGAGATCAAGACACAACAAAGCATGCAAGTACAAATAGCATAATCGAAAGTAACCTACTTAACAAATCAAGGAGAATTAAGATAAATGATGCATTATCATACAGATTTATGGAAAATGAACTAGCAGTTGTATATATTAATAGAATAAAGGAGGAACCATACAACCAAGCCTTGATATCAATAATCTCTCCTTGAGTGAATGTCCAAGTCAAAGATCAAGCTCTACAAGCACTCATTCTCCAACCCAAATTAGTATCATGTAGGCACAATATTAACATAAGGATGCAAATAGCCAAATGCCAACCATTTGGGAATGGGAGAGGATGAATATATAGGCAGGGAAAGAGAGTTAGGATCTCTCCAAAGATAAGATAAGGTCCTCATCTCAAGGAGGTCGGTCATAGGGATAAGGCCAAAAGGCCAAGTTGAGAGAACTTGACCTCATGGACACTGAAAAACCTCCAACTCGTCATTCTGGAAGCCTCTAGATCACGAAGCTTCTTGTCCTCTTTTGGAAAATTTCCTTTTAGGGATCATTGTTGGTATCTGTTAGCTACCTATACCAATAGGTTTCATATTTCATGATTGGCTATGAGAGGTCCAAATATGCTCTGCTTTGATGATTCAAAGATCACATATTTCCAAGAGAATCCAATCTGTGCTTATAGCTTGGTATGGACTTAAAATTTTGATGGATGGTCCAACAGTCTAATCTGGATCATTCCATGGTTTAAATTTTTAGTTGTAGAATAGAGAAAGGAGTCTGTCCAAACTATTTAATCTTGGCAGACAAGTAGTTTAGGTAGAGAAGAAAGGTTCCCAACAGCTTAATCTGGGGCCTTGGAAGAAATAAGGGTAGAAGTAGATAGAAAAAACAAAAGAAAAAGCCAAATAAAAGAAAAGGTAAGTAAGGGTCTGCAAGTCCAAGTGCACCCTCCAAGAAAAAATAAAAAATGCTAGGCAAAGTAGCTGGGTAAGCAGATGGGGTTGCAGAAGTGGTATTCATCCCAGATTGAATCTTGCTGGTTTAAATAAGAAAAGCAAGGCAAAGGAGCATGTCTAATTCCCCAAATTCCCCTTCCACTCTTATTACTAACATCCCTTCATCCATGGAGATTGATGAGAAATTTCCAAGGTTTTGTGATAGTCCTTGTTCATTTAGAAGCCACATTTCTTGTCTAAAATCTTTTCATTTTGATCTACTCCCTAAGCTAAGTGTTTCTCAAATAAACTTAGCTTTGTCTCCCCTAATCCACTTCTTTCATCCATATTAACTCTAACTTTACTATATAAATCCCCTATATCACCTTTCCCCTACTAGTATAAACACCATGGTGTATAAACCCCAAATTTTGTATAAATATCCCCCCCCTTGGCATTATAGCCAATAAGTTCTATATCAGGGATCAAATGACACCTGGTCATCTTGATAAACCTAACTCTAACCCTCCTCCCCCTTTCTGAATCCATTTTTAACCCATTACACCCCATTTGCAAACATAAACCTTGTAAAAAACCTTGCTTTACCCTTACCCGCTCTAAATTGCCAAATAATACACAAAAACCCATTTTTGTGATTTTCCAATGGTTCGGGCGCATATATGTGATTTTCCAAATGCACCGAAAAACCTTACAAAAACCCGTACCCTAAGGTTTTTCCGCCGAGCACAGATCCCGAAATAAATATTAAAATAACCCCGTCCCTTCCGTATCGGCCGATCATTTCATTGATCCGACAGCCGTCCGATTGAGGGCCTCTAATCCAACGGCTCTCATCCATGTCGGAGTGGCTCCGACGTCCGCCAATTACCCCGTACCGGTCGAGCACCTTACCCCCCCCCGTCAACCGTCGGATCGGGCCCATGAGATCCGACGGCCCTCATTGATATCGGAGCGGCTTCGATGGCGGACAGATACCTTCCGATATCTGTCAGAAGGGTTACGTCATTCGGTCGCCACGCGTCTTCCCCACAGCGCATCGGAGGTACGCCTGACAAATACCTCGTCCGTATCATAAGCGGTGCGATATAAAACCGCTAACCGCTTCCGGTTTCGGTCGTCCCGCTTGTCCAACATCACTCCCATGTCATCCCACGTCATTGCCACCCTGCCATCGCGTCAACCGCTGCGCCCGACCTTCTGCCAATGTGTCTTGCCACTTCATCATCCCCGTGGACCACTCAGAGCCTGCCACCTCACCTGATGACGTCATGCTGACGTCACCCGGCCCTGACCCCACCGATGACGTCATGCTGACGTCACCAGAAAAGCGCGCCAAAAGTCCGAAAAATCAATATTATAGCCAAATTTCGCGTTTTTTTGGCACTTTTCTACAAAAACGTTTGTTGCTCCTGCATGATTTTTCCACGTCCAACAGTGCACCAACCTGCAGAACTCGACCAGGAGACCGCCAGCGCACCATTTTCACCTGCACTCCTCTCCATTGCTCTCTGAAAACCAGGTATTTATCCTCGAAAATCCTTCCTTTCGCCTGGTTTTGTCTGTAAGTTGCCAAGGACGGTTAAATTTGTGAAAAACATATAATTGACCGGCAAAAATACTTGCGCCTGGCCCCATTTACAATTGTGAACTCGAAAAACACTAGCTGAGCCTTGTTTGCCCCCATTTTCACTAAAAACCATACTCTGTTCGCGCATTCGCGAAAGACTCACTTAAACTGAATTTACCTGCTGAGAAAGACACAATGAGGCCAGGCATTGGTCTTATTTAAACTTTAAACAGTATTTCAATTGCTGTTTATCAGAACTACTCTCTGTTCCTTATAAATTCACCTCCCTGGTAAAGAGACACTCCTCTATACTGTCCTGCTCAATTGAAACCACTTTACACTTAACTCAGAATCCTCTTTTGCAATGGAGACACCTGTAGTACTAAATGTTCAGCCTCTGAATGCCCCTCAAAGGAACTTGGAATGGCAAGCCTTGGCAGATATGGATTATCAGATTTCAGAAGAGATGTTGATGAGAACCAAGTTTCATATCCACCTGCTCAATGAACTTAAGGCCAAACATGAAACTGGAGCAGATGTGTTGGGTATATGGGATTCTTTTCTTCCTATTTTTAAGTTGCCTCAAGTCAATCAATTCCCTGATTTGATCCATCTTTGTGCTGAATATTATGACCCTACTCAGAGGGCTGTGTTGGATCCTTCTGGTGCTGCTCTCTTTTACATTACTCCTGAAGCCATCAGGAACATGCTCTGCTTCAAAACTCAGAGAAAATTGGTCCCCTTGTCACTAGTAGATTTGATAAAACAAGGAGATAGATTGACAGATGCCCAAATCACTAAGCTAAATCAATTATACATTGACTCTGATTCTGTGCAATATCCTCCTCTGAATCAAGTATACCTTAACCAGTTGGGCAGGGACTTGGTAGATATGATTAGTCCGATTTTGGGCTATAGCTCAATAGAATTGGTAGACCAAACTGTACTGGTAATGATGCTGATGTTCGCTCCGGGCAGACCTCCAGTTTGCTATGATTATGCCACCTACATCTCCGACAAAATGCATGAGCAGCTAATGAATTTATCCAGAGAAAAGATGTTCAGATACACCTCCTACATTTACCATTTGATCTTGTACCATCAACATGAGAGATTTCATTTTTCAATCAAAAGAGTGGATGCCCAAGGCAATCCCAGATCAGTGGTCTATTGGTCCTCTGTCTTCCACACTACACCTGATTCTCCATACACTTACTGTGAATTCATAGACCTGTTCGTCCATCCAGCTATGGCGATGCTGATGAGCTCACCTCCTCCGAGACTCACTGATGACATGCAGAGAATTCTTCAGCTATCCAAAGCTTACAGCATTGGGGATTGGTACTTCTACCAAAACCACACCGTCATCAGGATATATGGGTGTGATTTGCCTCCATTCAGATTACCTAAGTATGTGCCTATGAGGCTATTTGCCCTAGAGTACTTTAGGCAATTTGGCCGGGTTGATGTGCTTCACTTTTCAGGAAAAGGCAAAAAAGCACAGTTGAAGGTGAAAAGCCAACTTGGCCATTTTATCTATAACGAGAGGGATCAAGGATGGAAGGAAGCAGATAGAATGCTTGAGTCCCTTGGCCTTCAAACCAGTTTCCTATGGACACCCTATGACCCTAATCATTTTATAACTATGAGGAGGCTCAAATATAAGTTGTCTGCCTATGATCATTATAGTATCCCTCACATTGAAAAATATGCTAACCAAGACAAATGGAGGAGAGGGACCTTAGAAGAGCCCATATCACAAGAAGAGCTAAATCAGAGGTCAGTAAGGAATCTAAGGAAGATGGCTGACCTTGAACTTTGTCCACAGGTATTCACACTTCCGAGCACACAAGTGGGAGCAGCTGCATCCTCCTCAACTGCCAAACAACAAACTACCAAGGCCACTGAAAATACATCTAGCAAAGGCAAAGAAAAGGAAATGGAGATAGAACAATCACTCCATGGCAAGGAGCAGCCACCTCCAGTGACTCAAGAGCAGGCAGATAAAGAAATGCAGCAGCAAGCAGAGCAACAACAACAACAGGAACTGCATCAAGAAGAAGGGCCACATGAGGGACAGCAGCCCTTACAGCAGACCTTACAGCAAGAAAGAGTAGTTGATACTCCAACCTCCACTGAGCAACAGGCTCAAAACATAGTGCCTCTTAGGCCAGAAACTACCTTCGATGCCTCGGTCCTCCAAACTCCACAGAAAGAGGACATAAACAGAAAAAGGGATAGAGAAACTCCCCTGACATCATCTATAAACCAGGGAGAGAAAAGGCAAAGGTTGAATGACTTTTCTGAGGATGAAATAGCAATAAGGCAAGCAATGGGCATGGGCCCACCCAGCAGAGAAGCTTCAGCCAGTTCCTTTCAGCAGGAATAGGACAAAACTATGGGAGGAGAGGTCAGCTCTTCCAACCAGCAAAGAGAAGGAGAAAGGAGCATCAAGCAGCAGTTTATAGACATCAAAAGGAGGAGTGACCCTATCAAGATACAGCTGTACAACCATTTATTGAAAATGGCTCCCACCAATCAACAAAGACTGATGTCTGCATTTGATGTACAGGAAGGCAAAATGATCATGAGCCATTTTATGCCAACAGCACTGCAGCCCCAATCTACCTCAGATTACCTCAAAACCAATCTGGAGGTCCTGGCCAAGGACATACACCCAATGGATAAAATTGAACTGCACAAACAGACTGGCGAGATGGTGTATGCCGCCTTGGCAGACAAAACATTAGAAAATTACAAGCTAGAAAGCAGCCTCAATAATACAGCCTCTCAACTGGAGTTGGAGAGGGCATCATCCCAGGCAAAGGACAACAGAATAAGGTCCTTGGAAGACATAATCATTGAGATTGGGCATGATCCCAAAGACATCAAAGGAATACAAGAGATATTGAAGTTGAGGGATGCTGACATGGCTGCCTTAAGGAAAAAGATCAAACTCCCAGCTACCATTCACCCTCAAACAGATGAAGTACAGGATGCCACAGCCTTGATGATTTCCCTTTATAAGCAGCTGATTCAAGCACAAGAAAAGTTGGGAGAATCAGAGGCCGCACAAGCAGCATTGCAAACAACACTGAAACAAAGAGAAGAGGGTCAGACCTCTCAGCCTCTCTGGTCATCAATCTTGAGGAAACTGCTCCTATCACTGCTCCTCCTCCTCAACAGACTGAACAGACAACAACATCTACTTTAGCAGCACCAACAACCACAGAGCAGGCCCAAAGCCTGGATATGCAAAAGCTGAAGAATGAAATTCAAATCCTGGAAGTTCAAATGAGTGAGTTAAATGAGACAAGGGATAAACTGGCCAAGGTGAATGACAGGTATGACAAATCCAAGCAAGCGGTGGCAGAGAAGGGCAGGGAGGTGAAAGCTCTCAAAGACAGAATAAAAGAGCTAGAAAATGAGCTCAAATTAGATAAGGTTATAGCTGGGCTTAAGGCAATGCTATGGGCCAATATTGGCCAGTCTATTACTGACCAATGGCAGTATATAGAGACAATCCATGAGCAGGTAGAGTTCATCCCAAAAGCACAAGCTGAAATTCACAAGTCAAGGGCTGCTCTAGGCAACATGCCTGAAGTTGCCACCAGGATGATCAATGTGCTGAATAATAGAACAAGTACTCAGCTGGAAAACATGGGAATTCCCAATAGAACTGAGGCCATTCAATTGATCAAAAGGGTTCTCACATTGAGAAATTTGGTGCAGACATTGGAGAGAAGAACCCAAGACATGCAGACCGAGGTAAAAAGATTCATGGATAAATTCCTGGTGCTGCAAAACAGGGGACTCCCTAGCTTACTGAACAGCACAGGGAGACTGCTCATTCATGAGCAGTATGCTAAAAGAGTGAATGCATTTGCCACAAATGACATCAATGAGAAGCCCAGCAGCTCAGAAGAAACAGGGCCAGCCACAGGACAGACTATCTACAACAAGGTAGAAAGTCTATTTTTTATAATGAATGAGATCAATCACCTGTTTGATGTGGCACCCAATTTTTACAAGTATACAGAGGCAGAGGAGACTATGGATGCAATTCTCAGGCATCAACTCCCTACACAAGACTGGTGGACAAATACAATACAGAAAATTTTATAAACAGTAAGCCATTCACCAAATTTTGTTTTTAAAAATATCAGTTGTTATGCAAAGCACAGTTAAACAAAATCAGCATGCATCAAAGATTAAAGCTGAGCCAACTCAGCAAAGATTTTGGCCAACAAAGCAAGAATAGGAAACCACAGCTGGCAGAGCCGAGAAGATACAGCGCAGCAAAAAGTAAAGACACATTATCCAGCGTTAAAGCAAAGCGGTTCAACCGACTCAATGACCTCCAAAGGTCAAATTATCCTCTGACAGACTTAAAGAGCATTTATGCTGCATTCAAAGTTGTAATAACTTCTTTTCTACTTTCTGTACGAAGTTATGAAGATATTTTCTCTCTCAGATGACTCAATGCCTGAGATATTTTGTATAAGCATTCCTATAAAGTCCCCTTCGCATGAGTTTGCAAGGGTTGTTGTTGATTTCTCCGGAAGAAGTTCTTATGCTGTAATCCTTTCAGAAGTTTAATAAAGAAAGTGATGGAATTTCTCGGATTTCTGAGGTGTTGAATGCGTTCTGGTGTCTGTTGAAAACTGCTGGATTCCTGTGTATCACACAATACAATAAGTCTCTGTAACTCTCTCTGTTATGTATTTTTGATTTGTTAAAATCCATATATGTTTTCTAACTTTGAATATTTAGCAACAAGGAAAAAGTATAACTTTCAGGATTTATTCAATGAATACCCTGAGTTCAATCTGTGTTGTTAATAAATGTTTTCTTCAGCTGTAATCTTGATAAGTGTAATTCTTAATTGCTGCACTTTCATAATACATCTTACACAGTGACCTTTGTCACAGGAATTCAAGTTTGCTCCTGTGCAACGTGTTTCACTTTCACCTCGCCAGCTTAATAGAAAATTCTTAATTGCTTTCTGTTGGCTGACATACATCACCATTCAAGTTAAATTTGTTTGTCTGAGATACACAATTGGCCCTGCAGTTTGAACACCACCAATCCTGCATTTCAGAACATTTCACAACTCCAGACTCCATTGCCCAATGATATATTACTCTCTAAACACTACATCTTAAAGCCCTGAAGGAAATCCTACAACCAAAACATAAACCAAAACCTGTGCATAATAGCTAGCCTAAAACACCATCATAACAGAGACAAATCATAAAGAGAGAGCCCTCTCTGATTACAATTTGGCTAGGCACTGTAATCCAAAGATTGGTTAGTGGTTACCCCGGCCGTATTCCCTTGGGAGTCATAGGGAACAACCTGGGTGTTAACAGTATCCAAACCAAAAGCACGATGACATCATGGGGCTATTACAGTCCAACTAGTGACCATTGCAGTTTTCAGTGTTAGGGGGGGCGATGATGCCAAAATTAGGGTTTTAGAGCAATTTCCTTCAGGGGAAGCTCAAGGCATTTTTACATCATTGTTTTAGGGAGGATCTGAGTTGCATATCTGGATGAGTACACTGCATGATGGTCATGTTTTGGGCACCTCAGGGCATGTCACAGGGAAGTGTGGGAGGTGTGACAAATTACTGTGTAATAGATGCCCACTAAAGCATGAAGGAAGAACAAGGAGTGATGGCTGAGATGCTTTACGAGCTCTTGCAAGGATGAGAACAAACAATTTCAGGAGACCTACAAATAAAGGACACATATACATATACATATGCTGAGAATCTTTACAAGCTCTTGCAAGGATGAGAACAAACAATGTCAGGAGACTTACAAATAAAGGACACATATACATATACATATCTGATATCAAAACATGAATCCACGGTATGGACGCAACCATACTGATGATAAGGACTATTTGAAAGGATCCATCATATGGGCACAACCATCTAAATGAAAAGGATCTTATATAAATCTAAGATCCAAGGTATGGATGCAACCATACAAGATAGAAGGATCATAAAAAATGTAAAGTCCAATGGTATGGTCACAATAATCCGTATAACAGAAACATGTGTAAAATCATGAATAATACATAAATCCACACAGTCTGAGTCATATCAGACAAGACTTAGGGTCTTGTGCTCCATCCCAACCCGATAAAAGTAAGAATTCTAACATTCAAATGAATGTGTCGAATTCGAACATGCTAGAAAGTCACCTGATTACTGGCCAATGCTGTGGACTGTTAACAGGCACGAGAGAAACCACCAGTAATGACAATGGTTCTCAAGGTAGGACAATACCATCTATGAATGTGAGAATGAAGCTGAAGTTGAACACTCGTGGAGTCATCCGATCGAAGGCCAATGATGAAAACCTATCATCGAATGCAAATAAATTGCCATTAAGGCATGCGAGCTCTAAGGTACTGAAAGGGAGTCTCTAAGTCATATTCCTGGATAATGAGCTGAAGTCGACAGGAAGTAACTTGTCGAAGGAGGGCCATTATGATCCCCCCATCATCGACACGAAACAAGGAATAAAGTGGAATGAAATGAATAGAATCCAAGAATGTAGCAAAGGGTCAGACAATGTATAGTTAATGAACTGCAGATATGACTTCTCTTGAACATCAACGACACAACTTTAGAGTGTGGCATCCTTTGACTCAACATAAGACCATGGGTCATGATGAAAAGGAATAGTCAGATGAGAGGAAAAATGGATCATCCAAACTCGAGAGGACAAGTGACTGAGTGAGGATATCCAAAACTTGACACGAGAAGCAAAAGAGTGTCATGTTCAAGAGCGACACGCTGCCTGTACAAAGGATTTTTCACTTTCAATTTTCCCCATTAATTCCAGTGAGTAACCCAATTATTTTTTATCACAAGCTTGAAGCAGATAGAATGTGCTTGTCATATAAGTTCATTCTTCGAATGAATGTAAGTTTTATGAGTCCTAGGAAGGAGAAACTTGGTTTCATCATGGTGAGAAGTCTTTCGTCGTAAAGTTTTAATGAGTTCAACAGAAGAATAACTCAGTATCTTTTTCATATTTAGAGAGTTTGAAAAAGAGACAAAAAATAAAACTCCATCATGTCCCTTTTCATAATTTGTCCCTTGAACCTAAAAAGGTAGAAAATAATATTCGAGAGAACCTCTTGACCATGTCGACCAAGGTGTACATTTTTCGTAAATAGTCAATCTCAGTCCGAAAAAAGGGTAAACATATATTAAGATGACATCAATTCATTTAATTTAACAAGTTCGAAAAGACAAGTACTCAAAGATCTTTTCATGTTTTGAGAGTTAGAAAAGAGCTTAAAGATGAGTCCAAGGTGTTCCTTTTTTGTTTATTTTTAATGAGTCCAAAAAAGAGATAAAATAAAACTCATTGAATCGGTCAAGAATAATCATTGTATCCACCAAAAAGTACCTGTAACTGCACAAAGATAACCACACATGACCGATATCAAGAAAAAAATAAAATATTAATAAACTATTGGCAAACAATGAATTTAAAACTTATAAATAGATTAAAAGTAAAACATTTTTACCATTTCACTTAGAGTAAATTTTAGAGTGCACTTTTACCCTATTTTCTTTGATTTTTCAGGCGAGCAGTGTGGGAGATCTAGGGAATCATTTCTCGAACCATCAGCTGCAGGTAAGAGCTTTGCCTTTTCTCTTGCATTTCATTGTGTTTTCATGAATTTGCATTGAAGTTTTGCTTGTCATAGGGAAGGATTTTAGTTTTTAATAGCAGGGACGATAATTGCGAGTTTTCTCATCGGACCCATGATGGTTGCCCCTGAGCCGAAAGGCCCACGTGATGAAATCGCAGGTTTAATAAAATAGTCACAATGACCACGGGGTAGAAGTTTTGGAGAAAAATCTCCCTCTTAGGGCAAAATTTCTGAGTTTTAATCTGTGGAAAAGCATTTAAGTAATATTTAATGGTTGTTTTGCAAGAGATTTTGGCATCATGGTCCTTGAATGGAAGGAAAGAGGCCATGAGGTAGAAGACCACTAGGAAGCCCAAGATCTAGAATGTGTGAATGCTTTAAGGAACTGTGGGCTATTGAAATTATTCCAAACTATAGGACTTAGAGCCCATAACGAGCTGTTGCACTATTTGATTAGTTTATGGGATGTTGATTGGAAGATCTTCATTATTGGAGACCAAGAACGAGAATTGGAAGAAAAACATATACTTCATTACTAGATTTTCTAGAAGAGGGGAAAGGGTCCAACTCTTCGGATCTCATCCCAGAGGTGAGAGCACCAATGCTTTAATTAGGAGACATTACTTGAGTGCAGAGACAACAGTGGTTGGGAAGGTGAAGATAGTGACAATCAACAATCTTCCCTTGAGAAAGATTCTATACACCATAGCTTGTGTATCCAGGTCATAGGATTTACATGAGATTTCAAAATCTTAATTCCAGTGTGCAGTAGAATGCCTCACTCCAACAATATTCAACTAGTGTGGGGGATTATTGGCCAATATGAAGAGGCAACTGACCATAGGTAAGCGAGGAAACTTGAAGGAGTTTGGCTTCGGTTCTATTTTGGTTACTTTCTTTCTGGAGCGTGTGTCCATGTTTTGGTATCAGTGGACAGAAGTGCCAGATCTTGCTCCACAAGATCCGAGGCTGGTTAGATGGAGTGAGATCATGCCTCGAGGAGGTGGAGGCCAACATATGCATTTTCCTGCACAATTTTTTGGTTGGTTGCATCATCAACTGATCATTGTGGATGACTATGGCAATGCAGGCACAAATTTAAGATGGGATTTGTATCTACCTTTGCCACTGGGTGAACAATGGACTGATGTAGGTAAAACTTGTTTTTGGATTTTTCAAGTTTTATGAATTTTTGTGAAAGTGTATTTAGATTTAAATTGTTATAAATGTGCAGATGTTGGACCATAAAGGAACCTTGACATGTCTCCAATAGCACGACGAGTATCACGTCAGGTAGAAGATGATGCCTATGAGGAAGGATCAAATCCCATGGTGGAGATGGAACACAATATGGAAGTGAGCACCTGTGGGATTCCAGAATATGCGACTATAGATGATGTACCACTATGATACTAGAGGCATATAGTTAGAGTGTCTACAAGACTACGTCAGTTATTAGGCCGAGTGATTAGAGAAGTTTCGTGTTATCGTGAGCATCATGCAGATGAATAGCCTTTCTACCTGTTTTTGCACTATTGTAGGCTTTCATATCCATGTGTCTAGGAACACTTTATTTTTTGAGATTTTGATGGAAAGAACTCTGACAGACGCAATACACACAAACACACACATGCATGTTTTATTTTATACTTATGTGTTCATGTGTTATGGTGATATGATTAGTTTTACAAATTACACAAATGTCTATCAAGAACATCATTTGCTAATGCATATGTTAATGTATTCACATTACGTGGAATGTGTTGATATGTAATAAAATCAAAATTTCTTTCTGGTAATCGAACACGTAGATAGATACACAGAATTTGTGGATTTCTTACTAAATAATGATTTTCAATTTTAACACAACGAGTTGTGAATCTAATTTAACAACTAAATTTCTAATGCCAAGAGCAACTTCTTTTGACAATAGTTCAATGACTGCACTGTATTCTGTAATATTATTAGTTGTCCGACCCAAGAAAAGACCTTGTAAATCGACCAACTCACCATCAGGGGAAAAGAGTGCCCAAGCTGCGGAAGACAAGTTCCGTGTGCTACGACAAGTACCATCAACAAAACCAACATAATGGTTTGACGACATCTGCAAATCGAGTGGAACACATGGTAAGCAGAAAAACATGTTTGCAAAGAAAACAATCACACCAAAAACAAAAAATGCACACTAATGAATTCATACACTAATGTACAAAATTAATTACATGTAACTCACGCATAATAATTTTTCAGATACAACCCGTTGCAGGGATGTGACAATGCATTTCCTTTGTAATATACTAGCTCATAGGCACCCTTTTGTGAGACACATTTTACATTATATGGCCCATGCCACATAGGTTCGAACTTTCCATCTCCCAACTTATCTTTGGCCTGATCGTATAGGAGGACCAAGTCTCCTTCAACAAAAGTGCATGGAGAAATAGTTTGATCAAAATGAGCTTTAACACGTTTCTTTTGGGGTTCGATCACCATTGCAATAATATGACGAGTCTCATCATGCCTCTCAAGTTAAAGTAACCGCTCCTCTTCAGGCAAGGTATTAGGAAGTAGTTCGATAGCTAATTTCAATGAAGGGATTTCAAACTCAATCAGGAGTGTCGCCTCTAAACCATAAACCAACGGGAATAGATTAAATCCAATTGTTGTCTTAGCCGAAGTCTGGTAAGCCCAAAGAGCTGAGAATAACATAAGGTGCCAATCCTTTTTGTGCTTCTAAATGGTTCGTTGAAGCATAGTAATAAAAACTTTGTTAATTTCTTTAACTTGGCCATTGGCCTATGGATAGTAAGGAGTTGAGCTATCATGGCGAAGGCCCAACTCAACAGCTAGCTCTGCCATCATGTATTAACGAAAATGTGATCCATGGTCAGTGACATTGGCTTGAGGGACGTCAAAATTGGATATGACATTGTGGAAGAGGAACTGAGTAGCAATGATATCGTCAACATTATATGTGGGCATCGCCTTGACCCATTTAGTGAAGTAGTCGATGATGACAATGATATAGCCATGCCCCCCAGCCAAGCGAGGGTTACATGTCATGAAATCTATGCCCCATTTAGCAAAGGGGAAAATGGTAATGACTGGGTGTAAGGGTGCTGGCGGGGCTCGATGCTTGCGGTTAAAAATATCACATTCACGGCACTTCTAAATGATCAGAATACAATCCTTGAAAATGGAAGGCCATAAATAATCGACGTGGAGGATTTTATGAGCAGTGGCGTAACCTGACATGTGACCACCACATGCCCCAGATTGGCAGTCATTCAAGACTCATTCAACCTCTTGAAGTATTAGACATCTGTGAAGAATAG
The DNA here is from genome assembly GCA_031772625.1 of Pinus tabuliformis. Taxonomy (NCBI): domain Eukaryota; kingdom Viridiplantae; phylum Streptophyta; class Pinopsida; order Pinales; family Pinaceae; genus Pinus; species Pinus tabuliformis. Next base: position 841,574,216 of record CM062819.1, on the reverse strand, counting down.
AGTCAACACTGACTCAGTATAATGTATCACTAATAATCCGATAAGGTTGAGACTGATGTCGAATGTGGCAACGCTCTGACTGAGACAACTCAGATCAAAAGGTTTGGGTATGAATAAAATATGATATCTCCATACCATGGGTTAAGAGTGTTGATGAGAAAAAAGTTTCATCAGGAATCTTCTAAGTAAAATCGGTGGAAGTGTTTGCAGAAGGAAGGGCACAAATCAATTTGGAAAAAACAAGTGATTTCTTCGATTTGGTGGCAGTAAACTCCAAATAAAAATCTTGCAGGATAACAATCCATTTAGAGTATTTTCCCCCAAGCAATTGACGAGTTAAAATGTAAGTCATGGGGTTGTAGTCAGAAATCATCGTGGTCTTCTATAGAAGAATATAATGACAAAGTATTTGAACACCATGGACTGTTGCCAAGGCAAGTTTCTTGGCATGAGCATATCGAGTTTCGGTGTCAATGATGTTTTGACTTAAATAATAAACCACGTGTTCATTACCATCGTCATCATCCTGAACTAATACCATAACAATGGTACTATCGGTTGTGGACAAGTAGAGGAAATAATCATGACGATAGTTAGGGGGATGCAATAAAGGAGCACTGATGAGCATGTTCTTTAGGGCATCAAAATCCTGTTGGGAAATATCATCCCAAATAAATGGGATCCTCTTTTTGAGAAAGAAAGTAAATCCTCTGGCGAGTTCAACATAGTTAGGGACAAAACGACAAAGAAAATTAGTCTTTCCTTGCAAACTTTGTAATTGATGAGTGAGGTAGGATGGGGTAAGTTTACAATAGCCTCAACTTTCAGAGGATCTATTTGGATGCCTTTGCGGGACACAACAAAACCCAAGATCCGACTAGATTCTATGTAGAAGACACACTTATGGGGATTAAGACGAATATTATAGTGTCAATGACAGAGAAATATGGCTCAAAGGTGGTCTGGATGGTCATGACACTTAGCAAAATGAGATGGTAAGTCATCTAGATAAGTTTGAACAATGTGTTGAATATCATGAAAATCATATGAAATTTCTCTTTGAAAGGTAACACAACATTTTTCAATCCGAAAGGGAGCTTCTTATAGGAAAAAGTGCCCCATGGATAGATGAAGGTTGTCTTGTATTGATCCACAGATGATATGTTGATTTGGTTGTGACCATAAAAACCATCCATAAAAGAGAGCATCTCACTCCCAGCACACTCATCGATGATTTGATCAATAAACATAGTGGGATAGTTATCTTTCCGGAATGCGCGATTGATGTCATGGTAATAAATACAAACTTGGACCGTGCCTTGGTTTTTTAGTAACATGTACAATGTTAGAAACCCAATCTTCCAATGGGATAGGATAGATGAAACCAGGTTTTAAAAGCTTTTCAAAATTTTCCTTAATAGTAGCAGCCTTCCTAGGATGCACGGGACAAAGTCGTTGATGAATAGGCTTCACATCAAGATACGTAGGTATTCCATGCACCATAATAGCTGGATCAATACCAGACATTTCCTCATATGACCAAGCAAAGACATCGCAGAATTATTTGAAAAGATAGGTGTAAACCCTGATCTCATTAAGAGAACAGGAAACCCCAATATGAATGTTCTCAACAATCCCAGGTTTGATGGAAATGTTGAGAGGCATGGTTGCAGTAATATTTCCCATTTTAGCTTCAGAAAAGACTTTGTGCACCAAAATAGGTGTTTGAAGTGGATGCATTGGGTTATGAGAAACAAAAGCTTTAAGACACAAAGGAATGTAACTTAGGCTTGGAAGAAATGAAGAACGATGATGAATATCGTTCCAAGGAGTTTCTTTAAGAGACATAACCTCAACAATACTCTCGTTAGTGGGGAATGTCTCGTTCAAAGGATCTGGGGAAGCCCAAGAACCCAACCAAGGAGATTGCGCATAAGTATCCAGGTTCATGTTGAAAGTAGCATGACTTTCTGAAGCAACTGGTGAAGCCGAGACAATTTCATGATAAACTTGTTCCAATGGACTTAATGACATGGAATCACCAAACAAATCAATCTAATCCGGAGAAGGAATAATCCAAGGATATGTAGAGACAAAGATCATATTGATCGAGGCAACATTTGGAGTTGGGAGAGAAAAATTTCCCTTTAAAGCAGAATATTTAAAAAGTCCTGCCCCCACACTCACATATGGAATTTCAGTATTTCCCACATATGGAATGTCACCGTTCGAGGCACCTAAAGAGAAAAAAAACAATTAGTCCATGGTGACTACTTTTCCTTCATGAGGAAAACAGAGCACCCAGAAGAAAGAGGAAACCACACAAAACATGACATGGGTCCAACTTCACCCGAGAAGAAGGTTGTAATTGAGATTTGCGTTTACAACTTCCACTTCTAGCTCAAGAGTATTTCCTTCCAAAGTGATAGGAAAAATTGTGAGAATATCATACAGACGAGAGCCTATGCCATCAAAGGCCTCCAAGGTGTTGGGGGAATGGTTAAGGGGTGGAGAGCCAATGTATTTCCAACACGAAATAGACATGATGCATGTGGAAGCACCTTCATAAATGACAGTCTGATGGATTGTCTTTCCTTTTATAATTAGTTGAATTAGAAAAGAAATCTGATGAGGAAGATGGGGAACATGGTTTTCAAGATCGAAAGTAATCAAACCGGAATCAACAGGATCAATAGATCCTATAGAATACAACAATGACTTTTGTTGTGTTGGACATGTTTGGAGAACTTCCAAAGAAGACATTATCAAAGGCACTTGAGCTAGATCTTCGACTATACTGTAATGTTGTGCAATTCTAGCATTCAGATTATAGGATGATTTCTGAAGCACAACTTTGGGAGGTGGTTAGAGAATGGATTCATTACTAGGTCATTCAATATGGAGCAGACCAGAACTGGGTGGAGTAGAAGTAGAAGGTACATCAGTGGCTTCCTTCTCCACCATCTGCTTTTGCGGGGTTTGATAATTTCGATCGAGTAGTGATAGAGATAGGCAATGAACCCTGCATCATGAAAACTTGAGAACGAGACGAGGCAGAGAATTGTGGTTGGTCTACCAACTGAGTTTGCTGAGATGGAAATGGCTCTTTCAGAATAGCCAGAGTCCCTTCGAATAGACGATTGACTTTAGCACGTCGGGGACAATCCTTGATATAATGGTCTTCCTAAAAAATGAGGCAAGGATATTTCAGCTTTCGTCTGGAGGTATCATCAGCAGATGACTTGGGAGGATCTTATTTCGGGGTATCAAATTTTTCTTTACCTTTACCCTTTTTCTTAACTTTTGAGGATTTATCTACCATGGTAGGCTGGACGACATGGACCTCAGAGGTTTTACTAGGATTTGAAAGATTTTTCGAAGGATGATTAGGACAGGTATCTGAAGCAGATTTTTTGCTTTGAAGAAGATTTGGTGGTATTCTGAGACATTGATCCAATTATACCATCAACAGGTGGTACATCAGGAGACTTTGAAGATGCCAGGTCTGAAGATGGTCTTGGGGCATCAGGAAACATTTCATATAATGTGCAAGATTGGGAATAGACTAAGTCTAAATACTGGGCATAGGCAATAGATTGATGCTCGGTCACACATCCACCCATTTCTATATTTGCAACAAGTTTGTTTATGAATGATTTGGTGAACCATTTAGTTAACAAATCATCAGGAATTTTGAATTTGATAACGCGACACTGACGTCTCCATTCATGGATATGATCAGAAATATGGGTCACAATATCTTGCTTCAGAGATGTGAGGAAATGGGTACTGGTTTCATAACAAACTAGCAATTGGAAGTGGGTGAGGAAGGCCATAGCCAAAGAGTTAAAGTTGGCATAGGTACCCCGAGGCAACTCTATATACCATTTTGCAGCAGCACTTGTCAAGGTTTGTTGAAAGAGGTGGAGACAAATAGAATCATCAACGTAAGAATTGGAAGAATACCATATGTGATATGTCATCACCTGGCCTTGAGGGTCCTCTTTAGGTTTTCCTTCGAACTTAGGGAAATCGCTTAGAATTTTAGTAGGAAATGGAGGCCAGTAAGGCAAATGAAGAATAGGATCATTAGTAACCCTTGAGACATCAGGCAGTTCCAATGTAGCTAAAAAAGGAAATTATGGATTAAAGGGAATGTAAGGTCTTTGAGGAGGCCCAACCTGCGGGTTCTAACCTTGTTGGTAAGGATTCTACCCCCACAACAGAGGATTTTTACCATAGGGGATTTGATTCTACCCCCGCTGGGGGGTTCCTTGACCATAAGGTGGATTATGTCCAAGGTAGGGTTGATATTGACCGACCATATTCCATTGATAAGAATTATACGTGGAATATGGATTGTAAGGTTATTGCATCTATTGACCTTGGATGTGAAGTGATTAGACCTGCTACTGTAGGGGTTGACCTTGGGTTTGCAAGATTTGACCTTGTTGATATACAAGTTGAGCTTGCTGCTACAGGGGTTTACATTGCTACTGCAAAGGTTGGCCTTGCTAAAACAAGGTTTGAGTGGGTTGTTGAACAAATTGTGCTTGTTGTTGCAAAGGTTGTTGATACTACTGCAAAGGCTTCCCATGTTGCTAAAAAGGTTGTCCTTTTTGTTGTAACAGTTGTTGGACAGTTCCTTGAGGGATACCCTATGGGTATTAGTAAGTTCTGAATGGAATTTGACCATATGGACTAGGAATAGCAGATTGACCAGGTTGTACATGAGGTCCTACTTGTGGAGTATAAGGTGGATTTTGCAATTCTTGTGAGCCATATGGACATAAGATTGTTGGAGTGGTATCTGGGCCATGTAAGGTTTTTGATACTGGACATTACCTGACCCGGATGGACCAATGAGGTTGGGAATACCACCAGGATAAGGTTTATTAACTCCAACCATTTGAGGTTGTGATCCACTCACATGGATTCCACCTGACACAAGAGGAATGTTTGGATTTCCCCCCTAGGCTGTGAATAAGGCGGTTGTACATTTTTTCCACTTGACAGAGGGACTGAGGAACTTATGGAAACATAAAATGAAATAGTTGGTTGTATCGGAATGGAAGGTTGAAATGATGTTAAAGGTTGTGATGAAATCATCGGTTGAATGGAAATTGAGTGACAAAAGTTTGCAGAGGAATTTGAGAGGTCACATTTGGGATAAAAGGACCAGAAGTAGGCATGGAATTTGACAACCAAATAGGATTTTGGTACAAAGATGAAGCACTGGGAGTTCTTGAAACTAATTGAGCTAAGGTTGTATAACCATATGGAAGCATAGGCCCACTGGTTTTAGGAAGTGTTTGAGACATAAATCTTCCCGTAAAAGGAAATCCTTTTGGAGGAAAGTCGTATCCTTACTCTTCATCAAGATGAGGAGTATGAGTAACAGAGACTTCCGAAGGACCTTGAGGGGAGGTTGGAATCTCACCTTTTGAATCCATGGGTAGAAACAATTGGCGAGGAGGAATCCAAGATGCACAAGGAGATAAATCCAAAGGAACACCAGGTCGATCATAAGGACTGTAAGGACGTTGAGGAGATATCACAAAAGGATCAAATAACGGATTCAAAGGATATAAGAAAAACCTCTGTGGACTCTCAGGGGTTTTTGGATCAGACTCTTGAGGTGAGAAAGAATCTAAAGGTGGTGGACGAGAAGTAAAGGGTTGGATGCTTGGGACAATCCCAAGTTCAAATCCTTGAGCTTCAAGTGACTGAGGAAGTTCCAAATGAACTCCTTTTGAAGACCCTTCAGTATCAGACAACGAA